>CM036753.1:55635757-56108764 GCA_020796225.1 Arion vulgaris | reverse complement strand
AAGTGGACCATTCATATCCCAGAAGGACTCCTTTCATATATCAATAAGAAGCACTGCATTCATATCCCAGAAGTGTAGCATTCCTATCCCATAAGTGGACTATTCATATCCCAGAAGTGGACTATTCATATTCCAGAAGTGGATCATTCATATCCCAGAAGTGGAACATTCATATCCAAGACGTGGACCATTTATATCCCAGAAGTGTACCATCTATCACAGAAGTGTACCATTCATATCCCAGAAGTGGACTATTCATATCCCAGAAGTGACCATCTATATTCCAGAAGTGACCATTCATATCCCAGAAGTAGACATTTCATATCCCAGAAGTGGGACTAGTCTATATCACAGAAGTGACCATTCATATCCTAGAAGTGGACCATTCATATCCCAGAAGTGTACCATTCATATCCCAGAAGTGGACCATTCATATCCCAGAAGTGGACTATTCATATCCAGAAGTGACCATCCATATCCAGAAGTGGACTATTCATATCCCAGAAATGGACCATTCATATCCCAGATCTGAAACCATTCATATCCCAGAAGTGGACCATTCATATCCCAGAAGTAGACCATTCATATCCCAGAAGTGAACCATTCATATCCCAGAAGTGTACTGATTCATATTCCAGAAATTGACTATCTGTATCCCAGAAGTGACTTACTATCATCTCAGAAGTGGACAAACCATATCCCAGAAGTAGACAATTCATATCCTAGAAGTGGACCATTCATATCCCAGAAATGGAACATTCACATTCAAGAAGTGCAATTCATTCATATCCTGCAGAAGTGGACCACTCATATCCCAGAAGTGGGACCATTCATATCCCAGAAGTGGGACTATCTCATATCCCACAAGTGGACCATTCATATCCCAGAAGTAGACCATTCATATCCCAGAAATGGACCAATCATATCCCAGAAGTGGACCATTCATATCCCAGAAGTGGACCATTCATATCCTAGACATGGGATCACATTCATATTCCAGAAGTGGACCAACTATGGTCCCAGAAGTGGATCATTCGTATCCCAGAAGTGGACTATTCATATCCCAGAAGTGTACCATTCATATCCCAGAAGTGACCATTCATATCCCAGAAGTGGACTATTCATATCCCAGAAGTGACCATTCATATCCCAGAAGTGGACCATTCATATCCTAGAAGATTCACCTCAAATCCAAGAAGTGGACCATTCATATCCCAGAAGTGGACCATTCATATACAAGAAGTGGAACATTCATATCCAAGAAGTGGACTATTCATATCCTGTGAAGTGGACTACATATATTCATATCCCAGAAGTGGACCATTCATATCACATAAGTGGACCATTCATATCCCAGAAGTGGTCTATCCATATCCCAGAAATAGACCATTCATATCCCATAAGTGGACCATTCGTATCCCAGAAGTGGACAATTCATATCCCAGAAATGGACCAATCATATCCCAGAAGTGGTCTATCCATATCCCAGAAATAGACCATTCATATCCCATAAGTGGACCATTCGTATCCCAGAAGTGGACAATTCATATCCCAGAAATGGACCAATCATATCCCAGAAGGCGAACATTCATATCCCAGAAGTGGACCATTCATATCCCAGAAGTGACTCATTCTTATCCCAGTAGAGGACCATTCATATACCACAAGTGTGGATCATTCCATATCCCAGAAATGGACCATTCATATCCTACAGTGGACCATTCATATCCCAGAAGTGGACTATTCATACCACAGAAATGGACCATTAATATCCCAGACGTTGACCATTCATATCCACGAAGTGACCATTCTATATCCCAGAAGTGGACTATTCATACTGGCTGCGAAATGGACCAGTAATATCCCAGACGTTGACAATTCATATCCACGAAGTGGACCATCTCTATATCCCATAAGTAGACTATCTATATCCCAGAAGTGGACTATTCATATGTCAGAAGTGGACCAATCATATACCAGAAGTGGACTATTCATATCCCAGTGCAGTGACTATTCATATCCCAGAAGCAGACCATTCATATCCCAGAAGTGGACCATTCATTTTCCATAAGTGGACCATTCATATCCTGTATGACCATTCATATTCCAGAAGGGTTCATTCATATCCCAGAAGTGGACCTTCTCATATCCTCAGAAGTGACCATTCATATCCCAGAAGTGGACCATTCATATCCCAGAAGTGGACCATTCATATCACAGAAGTGGACCATTCATATCCCAGAAGTGGACTATTCATATCCCAGAAGTGGACCATCTGTATCCCAGAAGTGGACTACTCATGTCCCAGAAGTATACCATTCATATCCCAGAAGTGACTATTAATATCCCAGAAGTGACTATTCATATCCTAGAAGTCGACCATTCATATCCCAGAAGTGGATCACTCAAATCCAAGAAGTGGACCATTCATATTCCAGAAGTGGATCATTCATATACAAGAAGTGGAATATCTTATATTCCAAGAAGTGACTATTCATATCCCAGAAGTGGACCATTCATATCCCAGAAGTGACCATTCATATCCCACAAGTGGACCATTCATATCCCAGAAGTGACCATCTATATCCTACAAGTGACCATTCATATCCCAGAAGTGGACCATTCATATCCCATACGTGGACTATTCATATCCCAGAAGTAGACTATTCATATGTCAGAAGTGGACCAATCATATCCCAGAAGTGGACTATTCATATCCCAGAAGTGGACTATTCATATCCCAGAAGTGGACCATTCATATCCCAGAAGTGGACTATTCATTTTCTGTGAAGTGGACCATTCATATCCCAGAAGTGGACCATTCATATCCTACAAGTGGACCATAAGCATATCCCATAAGTGGACCATTCATATCCCAAGAATTAAAACATTTAGATCCTCATGGACTCATTCATATCCCTGAAGTGGACAATTCATATCCCAGAACGAAACCATTCATATCCCAGAAGTGGACCATTCATATCCCAGAAGGGGACCATTCATATCCCAGAAGTGGACCTTTCATATATCACAAGTGGACCATTCATATCCCAGAAGTGTAGCATTCCTATCCCATAAGTGGACTATTCATATCCCAGAAGTGGACTATTCATATTCCAGAAGTGGATCATTCATATCCCAGAAGTGGAACATTCATATCCAAGACGTGGTCCATTTATATCCCAGAAGTGTACCATTCTTATCACAGAAGTGTACCATTCATATTCCAGAAGTGGACTATTCATATCCCAGAAGTGGACCATTCATATTCCAGAAGTGACCATTCATATCCCAGAAGTAGACATTTCATATCCCAGAAGTGGACCATTCATATCACAGAAGTGGACCATTCATATCCTAGAAGTGGACCATTCATATCCCAGAAGTGTACCATTCATATCCTGTGAAGTGGACTGTATCTATATCCCAGAAGTGGACTATTCATATCCAGAAGTGGACCATTCATATCCCAGAAGTGACTATTCTATATCCTAGAAAATGGACCATTCATATTCCAGATCTGGGAAATATTCATATCCCAGAAGTGAATTATCCATATCCCAGAAGTGAACCATTCATATCCCAGAAGTGTGTGTACCATTCATATTCCAGAAATTGACTATTCGTATCCCAGAAGTGGACTCTTTTTATATTCATATCCCAGAAGTGGACAAATCATATCCCCAGAAGTAGACAATTCATATCCCAGAAGTGGACCATTCATATCCCAGAAATGGAACATTCATATTCAAGAAGTGGACCATTCATATCCCAGAAGTGGACCACTCATATCCCAGAAGTGGACCATTCATATCCCAGAAGTGGACCATTCATATCCCACAAGTGGACCATTCATATCCCAGAAGTAGACTATTCATATCCCAGAAATGGACCAATCATATCCCCAGAAGTGACCATTCATATCCAGAAGTGGACCATTCATATCCTAGACATGGACGTTATTCATATTCCAGAAGTGGACCAACTATATCCCAAAGTGGACCATCTGTATCCCAGAAGTGACTATTCATATCCCAGAAGTGTACCATTCATATCCCAGAAGTGGACTATTCATATCCCAGAAGTGACTATTCATATCCTAGAAGTGGACCAGCAGACCCATATATCCCATGGGATCATTCATATCCCAGAAGTGGATCATTCAAATCCAAGAAGTGGACCATTCATATCCCAGAAGTGGACCATTCATATACAAGAAGTGGAACATTCATATCCAAGAAGTGGACTATTCATATCCCAGAAGTGACCATTCATATCCCAGAAGTGGACCATTCATATCACACAAGTGAACCAATCATATCCCAGAAGTGGTCTATCCATATCCCAGAAATAGACCATTCATATCCCATAAGTGGACCATTCGTATCCCAGAAGTGACAACCATATCCCAGAAATGGACCAATCATATCCCAGAAGTGGTCTATCCATATCCCAGAAATAGACCATTCATATCCCATAAGTGTAATTAGCCTGTATCCCAGAAGTGACAATCATGCATCCCAGAAATGGACCAATCATATCCCAGAAGGCGAATATTCATATCCTGGTGGCTGACCATTCATATCCCAGAAGTGGACCATTCTTATCCCAGTAGAGGACTATTCATATACCACAAGTGACCATTCATATCCCAGAAATGGACCATTCATATCCCATAAGTGACCATTCATATCCCGTAAAGTGACTATTCATACCACAGAAATGGACCATTAATATCCCAGACGTTGACCATTCATATCCACGAAGTGTACCATTCATATCCCAGAAGTGACTATTCATACCATGGTGAAATGGACCAGTAATATCCCAGACGTTGACAATTCATATCCACGAAGTGGACCATTCATATCCCATAAGTAGACTATTTATATCCCAGAAGTGGACTATTCATATGTCAGAAGTGGACCAATCATATCCCAGAAGTGGACTATTCATATCCCAGTAGTGGACTATTCATATCCCAGAAGTAGACCATTCATATCCTGTGAAGTGGACCATTCATTTTCCATAAGTGGACCATTCATATCCCAGAAGTGGACCATTCATATTCCAGAAGTGACCATTCATATCCTGTGAAGTGACCTTTCATATCCCAGAAGCTTTTAATCTCATCTATATCCCAGAAGTGGACCATTCATATCCCAGAAGTGGACCATTCATATCACAGAAGTGGACCATTCATATCCCAGAAGTGGACTATTCATATCCCAGGATGGGACCATTCGTATCCCCAGAAGTGACTACTCATATCCCAGAAGTATACCATTCATATCCCAGAAGTGGACTATTAATATCCCAGAAGTGGACCATTCATATCCTAGAAGTCGACCATTCATATCCCAGAAGTGGATCACTCAAATCCAAGAAGTGGACCATTCATATTCCAGAAGTGGATCATTCATATACAAGAAGTGGAACATTCATATCCAAGAAGTGGACTATTCATATCCCAGAAGTGACCATTCATATCCCAGAAGTGGACCATTCATATCACACAAGTGGACCAATCATATCCCAGAAGTGGTCTATTCATATCCCAGAAATAGACCATTCATTTCCCATAAGTGGACCATCTGTATCCTGAAGTGGACAATTCATATCCCAGAAGTGACCAATCATATCCCAGAAGTGGACATTCATATCCCAGAAGTGGACCATTCATATCCCAGAAGTGGACCATTCTTATCCCAGTAGAGGACCATTCATATCCCACAAATGGACCATTCATATCCCAGAAGGGACCACATTCATATCCTGCTGCCAAGTGGACCATTCATATCCTAGAAGTGGACCATTCATATCCCATACGTGACTATTCATATCCCAGAAGTAGACTATCCATATGTCAGAAGTGGACCAATCATATCCAAGAAGTGGACTATTCATATCCTAGAAGTGGACTATTCATATCCCAGAAGTAGACTATTCATATCCCAGAAGCGGACTATTCATTTCAGAAGTGGACCATTCATATCCCAGAAGTGGACCATTCATATCCACGAAGTGGACCATTCATATCCCATAAGTGGACCATTCATATCCCAGAATTGGAACATTTAGAGAGGTCCCAGAAGTGGACTATTCATATCCCAGAAGTGGACTATTCATATTCTTAGAAGTGGATCATTCATATCCTGAAGTGGAACATCTCATATCCAAGACGTGGACCATTTATATCCCAGAAGTGTACTGGCCCTTATCACAGAAGTGTACCATTCATATCCCAGAAGTGGACTATTCATATCCTGTGAAGTGACCATTCATATTCCAGAAGTGACCATTCATATCCCAGAAGTAGACATTTCATATCCCAGAAGTGGACCATTCATATCACAGAAGTGACCATTCCTCCATATCCTAGAAGTGACCATTCATATCCCACATGTACCATTCATATCCCAGAAGTGGACCATTCATATCCCAGAAGTGGACTATTCATATCCAGAAGTGGACCATCTTATATCCTAGAAGTGGACTATTCATATCCCAGAAATGGACCATTCATATCCCAGATCTGACCATTTATATCCCAGAAGTGACCATTCATATCTCCAGAAGTAGACCATTCATATCCCAGAAGTGAACCATTCATATCCCAGAAGTACCATATTCATATTCCAGTAGAAATTGACTATTCGTATCCCAGAAGTGGACTATTCATATCCCAGAAGTGGACAAATCATATCCCAGAAGTAGACAATTCTATATCCTAGAAGTGGACCATTCATATCCCAGAAATGGAACATTCATATTCAAGAAGTGGACCATTCATATCCCAGAAGTGGACCACTTACTATCCCAGAAGTGGACCATTCATATCCCAGAAGTGACCATTCATATCCCACAAGTGGACCATTCAGAATTTGTGAAGTAGACTATTCATATCCCAGAAATGGACCAATCATATCCTGAAGTGGACTATCTATATCTGTGAAGTGACCATTCATATCCTAGAAGTGGACCATTCATATCCCAGAAGTGGACAGATTCACATCCCAGAAGTGGACTCATTCAAATCCAAGAAGTGACCATTCATATCCTGTATGGGACCTTGGCCCATATACAAGAAGTGAACATTAATATCCAAGAAGTGGACTATTCATATCCCAGAAGTGGACCATTCATATCCCAGAAGTGGACCATTCATATCCCAGAAGTGACCATTCATATCACACAAGTGACCAATCATATCCCAGAAGTGGTCTATTCATATCCCAGAAATAGACCATCTATATCCCATAAGTGGACCATTCGTATCCCAGAAGTGGACATCCATATCCCAGAAGTGACTATTCATATCCCAGAAGTGGACCATTCATATCCCACAAGTGGACCATTCATATCCCAGAAGTGGACTATTCATATCTCAGAAATGGACTATCTCATATCCCAGAAGTGGAACATTCATATCCCAGAAGTGGACCATTCATATCCCAGAAGTGGACCATTCTTATCCCAGTAGAGGACCATTCATATACCACTTCGGCATGTCCTTTGCAGAACGTCGGTTTCATCACAGCCTGCCTTGTAGCATGTCCCTTGCAGAACGTCGGTTTCATCACAGCCTGCCTTGTAGCATGTCCCTTGCAGAACGTCGGTTTCATCACAGCCTGCCTTGGGAAAAGGTCCTTGCAGAATGCTTCTGCTCTATCACAGCCTGCTCAGCATGTCCTCAGAACAAGCCGGCTCATCACAGCCTGCCTTGTAGCATGTCTCCTTGCAGAATGTCGGTTTCATCACAGCCTGCCTTTGTAGCACGTCCTTTGCAGAACGTCGGTTTCATCACAGCCTGCCTTGTAGCATGTCCCTTGCAGAACGTCGGTTTCATCACAGCCCGCCTGAAAAAAACCACGTCTCGCAAGTTCTCCATTCATCTAACTGTTCAAGCTTTATTTAATGTTCTGCTGCCACCTACGTATTGGTTGTCTTCTAATCGTTCAAGGTTTATTTAATGTTCCGTTACCACCTACGTATTGGTTGTCTTCTAACTGTCTGCCTATTTAATGTTTTGGTTGCCACTTCACGTATTGGTTGTCTTCTAACTGTTCAAGGTTTATTTAATGTTCTGCTGCCACCATGCATTGTCTTGTCTGTTCAAGATTTATTTAATGTTCTGGCTGCCACCTACATGTATTGGTTGTCTTCTAACTGTCTGGCTGGTTTATTTTTAATGTTCTGGCGCTGCTACCTACGTATTGCTGTCTTCTAACTGTTCAAGGTTTATTTAATGTTCTGCTACCACCTAAGTATTGGTTGTCTTCTAACTGTTCAAGGTTTATTTAATGTTCTGCTGCCACCATGTATTGGTTGTCTTCTAACTGTTCAAGGTTTATTTAATGTTCTGCTACCACCTACGTATTAAGGTCTTCTAACTGTTCAAGGTTTATTTAATGTTCTGCTGCCACCTACGTATTGGTTGCCTCTAACTGTTCAAGGTTTATTTAATGTTCTGCTGCCACCTACGATTACAGTTCTAACTGTTCAAGGTTTATTTAATGTTCTGCTGCCACCTACGTATTGGTTGTCTTCTAACTGTTCAAGGTTTATTTAATGTTTTGCTGCTACCTATGTATTGGTTGTCTTCTAACTGTCTGGCTGCTTCATTTAATGTTCTGCTGCCACCTACGTATTGGTTGTCTTCAAACTGTTCAAGGTTTATTTAATGTTCTGCTGCCACCTACGTATTGGTTGTCTTCAAACTGTTCAAGGTTTATTTAATGTTCTGCTGCCACCTACGTATTGGTTGTCTTCTAACTGTTCAAGGTTTACTTAATGTTCTGCTGCCACCTACGTATTGGTTGTCTTCTAACTGTTCAAGGTTTATTTAATGTTCTGGTGCCACCTACGTATTGCTGTTCTCTAACTGTTCAAGGTTTATTTAATGTTCTGTTGCCACTACGTATTGGGTTGTCTTCTAACTGTTCAAGGTTTATTTAATGTTCTACTACCACCTACGTATTGGTTGTCTTCTAACTGTCTGGTTTATTTAATGTTCTACTACCACCACGTATTGTTGTCTTCTAACTGTTCAAGGTTTATTTATCGTTCTGCTGCCACCTACGTATTGGTTGTCTTCTAACTGTTCAAGGTTTATTTAATGTTCTGTCGCTACCTACGTATTGGTTGTCTTCTAACTGTTCAAGGTTTATTTAATGTTCTGGTGCCACCTACGTATTGGTTATGTTTCTAACTGTTCAAGGTTTATTTAATGTTCTGCTGCCACCTACGTATTGATTGTCTTCAACTGTTCAAGGTTTATTTAATGTTCTGCTGCCACCTACGTATTGAAGTTGTCTCTAACTGTTCAAGGTTTATTTAATGTCTTGCCGCTACCTACGTATTGGTTGTCTTCTAACTGTTCAAGGTTTATTTACGTTCTGCTGCTGTCACGTATTGGTTGTCTTCTAACTGTTCAAGGTTTATTTAATGTTCTGCTGCCACCTACGTATTGGTTGTCTTCTAACTGTTCAAGGTTTATTTAATGTTCTGCTACCAATTTACGTATTGGTTGTCTTCTAACTGTTCAAGGTTTATTTAATGTTTTGCTGCCACCTACGTATTGGTTGTCTTCTAACTGTTCAAGGTTTGTTTAATGTTCTGCTGCCACCTACGTATTGGTTGTCTTCTAACTGTTCAAGGTTTATTTAATGTTCTGCTGCCACCTACGTATTGGTTGTCTTCTAACTGTTCAAGGTTTATTTAATGTTTTTGCTGCCACTCTACGTATTGGTTGCTCCTAACTGTTCAAGGTTTATTTAATGTTCTGCTGCCACCTACGTATTGGGTGTCTTCTAACTGTTCAAGGTCGGTTTAATGTTTGCTGCCACTCTACGGTATTGGTTGTCTTCTAACTGTTCAAGGTTTATTTAATGTTCTGGCTACCACCTACGCATTGGTTGTCTTCTAACTGTTCAAGGTTTATTTAATGTTCTGCTGCCACCTACGTGTATTGGTTGTCTTCTAACCGTTCAAGGTCATTTAATGTTCTGCTGCCACCACGTATTGATGTCTTCGTAACTGTTCAAGGTTAATTTAATGTTCTGCTACCACCTACGTATTGGTTGTCTTCTAACTGTTCAAGGTTTATTTGCACGTTCTGCTGCCACCTACGTATTGGCTGTCTTCTAACTGTTCAAGGTTTATTTAATGTTTTGCTGCCACCTACGTATTGGTTGTCTTCTAACTGTTCAAGGTTTATTTAATGTTCTGCTGCCACCTGCTGCATTGGTTGTTGTCTTCTAACTGTTCAAGGTTTATTTAATGTCTTGCCACCTACGTATTGGTTGTCTTCTAACTGTTCAAGGTTTATTTAATGTTTTGCTGCCACCTACGTATTGGGTGTCTTCTAACTGTTCAAGGTTTATTTAATGTTCTGCTACCACCTACGTACACTTGTCTTCTAACTGTTCAAGGTTTATTTAATGTTTTGCTACCACTCTTACGTATTGGTTGTCTTCTAACTATTCAAGGTTTATTTAATGTTTTGCTGCCACTCTTACGTATTGGTTGTCTTCTAACTGTTCAAGGTTTATTTACTGTTCTGCTGCCACCTACGTATTGGTTGTCTTCTAACTGTTCAAGGTTTATTTAATGTTCTGCTGCCACTCACGCTGGTTACTTAACTGTTCATGTTTATTTAATGTTTTGCTGCTGTTCGCGTATTGGTTGTCTTCTAACTGTTCAAGGTTTATTTACTGTTCTGCTGCCACCTACGTATTGGTTGTCTTCTAACTGTTCGCAAGGTTTATTTAATGTTCTGCTACCACCTACGTATTGGTTGTCTTCTCTAACCGTTCAAGGTTTATTTAATGTTCTGGCTGCCACCTACGCACTGGTTGTTCTAACTGTTCAAGGTTTATTTAATGTTCTGCTGCCACCTACGTATTGTTTGTCTTCTAACTGTTCAAGGTTTATTTAATGTTCTGCTACCACCTGGCCGTATTGGTTGTCTTCTAACTGTTGGGCAAGGTTAATTTAATGTTCTGCTACCACCTACGGTATTGGTTTGCCTCTAACTGTTCAAGGTTTATTTAATGTTCTGCCGCTGTTCGCGTATTGGTTGTCTCTAACTGTTCAAGGTTTATTTAATGTTCTGGTTGCCACCTACGCATTGATTGTCTTCTAACTGTTCAAGGTTTATTTAATGTTCTGCTGCTACCTACGTATTGGTTGTCTTCTAACTGTTCAAGGTTTATTTAATGTTCTGCTGCTACCTACGTATTGGTTGTCTTCTAACTGTTCAAGGTTTATTTAATGTTCTGCTGCCACCTACGTATTGGTTGTCTTCTAACTGTTCGGGTTTATTTAATGTTCTGCTGCCACCTACGTATATTGGTTGTCTTCTAACTGTCTGGAAGGTTTATTTAATGTTCTGCTACCACCTACGTATTGGTTGTCTTCTAACTTTTCAAGGTTTATTTAATGTTTTGCTGCCACCTACGTATTGGTTGTCTTCTAACTGTTCAAGGTTTGTTTAATGTTCCAGTTGCCACCTAATACGTATTGGTTGTCTTCTAACTGTTCAAGGTTTATTTAATGTTCTGTTGCCACCTTACGTATTGAAGTTGTCTTCTAACTGTTCAAGGTTTATTTAATGTTTTGCTGCCACCTACGTATTGGTTGCTGTCTTCTAACTGTCTAAGGTTTATTTAATGTTCTGCTGCCACTCACGTGGTATTGGTTGTCTTCTAACCGTTCAAGGTTTATTATTTAATGTTTTGCTGCTACCTACGTATTGGTTGTCTTCTAACTTACATCTGTTAAGGTTTGGTTTAATGTTCTGCTGCCTACCTACGTATTGGTTGTCTTCTAACTGTTCAAGGTTTATTTAATGTTCTGCTGCCACCTACGTATTGGTTGTCTTCTAACTGTTCAAGGTTTATTTAATGTTCTGGCTGCCACTCTACGTATTGATGTCTTCTAACTGTTCAAGGTTAATTTAATGTTCTGCTACCACCTACGTATTGGTTGTCTTCTAACTGTTCAAGGTTTATTTTAATGTTCTGCTACCTACGTATTGCTGTCTTCTAACTGTTCAAGGTTTATTTAATGTTCTGCTGCCACCTACGGATTGGTTGTCTTCAACTGTTCGGTTTATTTAATGTTCTGCTGCCACTCACATTGGTTGTCTTCTAACTGTTCAAGGTTTTATTTAATGTTCTGCTGCCACCTACGTATTGGTTGTCTTCTAACCGTTCAAGGTTTATTTAATGTTTTGCTGCCACTCTACGTATTGAAGTTGTCTTCTAACTGTTCAAGGTTTATTTAATGTTCTGCTACCACCTACGGATTGGTTGTCTTCTAACTGTTCAAGGTTTATTTAATGTTTTGCTACCACCTACGTATTGGTTGTCTTCTAACTATTCAAGGTTTATTTAATGTTTTGCTGCCACCTACGTATTGGTTGTCTTCTAACTGTTCAAGGTTTATTTTTAATGTTCTGCTGCTGCCCACGTATTGGTTGTCTTCTTTAACCATCAAGGTTTATTTAATGTTCTGCTGCCACTCCATGCATTAAAGGTCTTCTAACTGTCTAAGGTTATTTTTAATGTTTTGCTGCCACCTACGTATTGGTTGTCTTCTAACTGTTCAAGGTTTATTTAATGTCGCTGCCACCTACGTATTGGTTGTCTTCTAACTGTTCAAGGTTTATTTAATGTTCTGCTACCACCTACGTATTGGTTGTCTTCTAACTGTTCAAGGTTTATTTAATGTTCTGCTGCCACCTACGCATTGGTTGTCTTCTAACTGTTCAAGGTTTATTTAATGTTCTGCTGCCACCTACGTATTGGTTGTCTTCTAACTGTTCGGTTATTTATTTAATGTTCTGCTACCACCTACGTATTGGTTGTTCTCTAACTGTTCAAGGTTAATTTAATGTTCTGCTACCACCTACGTATTGGTTGTCTTCTAACTGTTCAAGGTTTATTTAATGCTCTGCTGCCACCTACGTATTGGTCTTCTAACTGTTCAAGGTTTATTTAATGTTCTGCTGCCACCTACGTATTGGTTGTCTTCTAACTGTTCAAGGTTTATTGAATGTTCTGCTGCCACCTACGTATTGGTTGTCTTCTAACTGTTCAAGGTTTATTTAATGTTTTGCTGCCACCTACGTATTGGTTGTCTTCTAACTGTTCAAGGTTTATTTAATGTTCTGCTACTTCACTCACGTGTATTGGTTGTTCTAACTGTTCAAGGTTTATTTAATGTTCTGCTGCCACCTACGTATTGGTTGTCTTCTAACTGTTCAAGGTTTATTTAATGTTCTGCTACCACCTACGTATTGGTTGTCTTCTAACTGTCTGTTTATTTAATGTTCTGCTGCCACCTACGTATTGGTTGTCTTCTAACTGTTCAAGGTTTACTTAATGTTCTGCTGCCACCTACGTATTGGTTGTCTTCTAACTGTCTAAGGTTTATTTAATGTTCTGCTGCCACCTACGTATTGGTTGTCTTCTAACTGTTCAAGGTTTATTTAATGTTCTGCTGCCACCTACGTATTGGTTGTCTCTAACTGTTCAAGGTTTATTTAATGTTCTGCCACCACTCCACATATTGGTTGTCTTCTAACTGTTCAAGGTTTATTTAATGTTCTGCTGCCACCTACGTATTGGTTGTCTTCTAACTGTTCACAAGGTTTGTTATTTAATGTTCTGCAGCCACTCTAAGGTATTGGTTGTCTTCTAACTGTTCAAGGTTTATTTAATGTTCTGCTGCCACCTACGTATTGCTGTTCAACCGTTCAAGGTTTATTTAATGTTCTGCTGCCACTTCATGAATTGCTGTTTCTAACTGTTCACAAGTTTATTTATCAGTTCTGCTGCCACCTACGTATTGGCTCCTAACTGTTCAAGGTTTATTTAATGTTTTGCTGCCACCTACGTATTGGTTGTCTTCTAACTGTTCAAGGTTTATTTTATGTTCTGCTGCCACCTACGTATTGGTTGTCTTCTAACTGTTCAAGGTTTATTTAATGTTCCTGCTGCCACCTACGTATTGGTTATTTTCTAACTGTTCAAGGTTTATTTAATGTTCTGCTGCCACCTACGTATTGGTTGTCTTCTAACTGTTCAAGGTTTATTTAATGTCTCCGCTGCCACCTACGTATTGATTGTCTTCTAACTGTTCATGTTTATTTAATGTTCTGCTGCCACCTACGTATTGGTTGTCTTCTAACCGTTCAAGGTTTATTTAATGTTCTGCTGCTACCATGCATTGGTTGTTGTCTTCTAACTGTTCAAGGTTTATTTAATGTTCTGCTGCTACCTACGTATTGGTTGTCTTCTAACTGTTCAAGGTTTATTTAATGTTCTGCTGCCACCTACGTATTGTCTTCTCTAACTGTTCAAGGTTTATTTAATGTTCTGCTACCACTCACATGTATTGCTGTCTTCTAACTGTCTGGCTAAGCCTATTTAATGTTTTGGTTGCCACCTATGCATTGGTTGTCTTCTAACTGTCTGCCTATTTAATGTTCTGCTGCCACCTACGTATTGGTTGTCTTCTAACTGTTCAAGGTTTATTTAATGTTCTGTTGCCACCTACGTATTGGTTGTCTTCTAACTGTTCAAGGTTTATTTAATGTTTTGCTGCCACCTACGTATTGGTTGTCTTCTAAATGTTCAAGGTTTATTTAATGTTCTGCTGCTACCTACGTATTGGTTGTCTTCTAACTGTTCAAGGTTTATTTAATGTTCTGCTGCCACCTACGTATTGGTTGTCTTCTAACTGTCTGGTTGTTTATTTAATGTTCTGCTACCACCTACGTATTGGTTGGGTTCTCTAACTGTTCAAGGTTTATTTAATGTTCTGCTGCCACCTACGTATTGGTTGTCTTCTAATCCGTTCGGTTTATTTAATGTTCTGCTGCCACCTCTACGTATTGGATGTCTTCTAACTGTTCAAGGTTTATTTAATGTTTTGCTGCCACCTACGTATTGGATGTCTTCAATCGTTCAAGGTTAATTTAATGTTCTGCTACCACCTACGTATTGGTTGTCTTCTAACTGTTCAAGGTTTATTTAATGTTCTGCCGCTACCCACATGTATTGCTGTCTTCTAACTGTTCAAGGTTTATTTAATGTTCTGCTGCCACTCTACGTATTGGTTGTCTTCTAACTGTTCAAGGTTTATTTAATGTTCTGCTGCCACCTACGTTTTGGTTGTCTTCTAACTGTTCAAGGTTTGTTTAATATTGCTGCCACCTACGTATTGGTTGTCTTCTAACTGTTCAAGGTTTATTTATCAGTTCTGCTACCACCTACGTATTGGTTGTCTTCTAACTATTCAAGGTTTATTTAATGTTTTGCTGCCACCTACGTATTGGTTGTCTTCTAACTGTTCAAGGTTTATTTAATGTTCTGGTGCCACCTACGTATTGGTTGTCTTCTAACTGTTCAAGGTTTATTTAATGTTCTGCTGCCACTCCATGCATTGGTTGTCTTCTAACTGTTCAAGGTTTATTTAATGTTTTGCTGCCACCTACGTATTGGTTGTCTTCTAACTGTTCAAGGTTTATTTAATGTTCTGCCACCTACGTATTGGTTGTCTTCTAACTGTTCAAGGTTTATTTAATGTTCTGCCACTCCACGTATTGGTTGTCTTCTAACTGTTCAAGGTTTATTTAATGTCTAAGGCCAATTTCACGCATTGGTTGTCTTCTAACTGTTCAAGGTTTATTTAATGTTCTTCTGCCACCTACGTATTGGTTGTCTTCTAACTGTTCAAGGTTTATTTAATGTTCTGCTACCACCTACGTATTGGTTGTCTTCAACTGTTCGGTTGCCAATTTAATGTTCTGCTACCACCTACGTATTGGTTGTCTTCTAACTGTTCAAGGTTTATTTTATGTTCTGCTGCCACCTACGTATTGGTTGTCTTCTAACTGTCTAAGGTTTATTTAATTGTTCCTGCCACCTACGTATTGGTTGTCTTCTAACTGTTCAAGGTTTATTTAATGTTCTGCTGCCACCTACGTATTGGTTGTCTTCTAACTGTTCAAGGTTTATTTAATGTTCTGCTACACCTACGTATTGAAGTTGTTTTCTAACTGTTCAAGGTTTATTTAATACGTTCTGCTGCCACCTACGTATTGGCGTCTTCTAACTGTTCAAGGTTTATTTAATGTTCTGCTACCACCTACGTATTGGTTGTCTTCTAACTGTCTAAGGTTTATTTAATGTTTTGCTGCCACCTACGTATTGGCTATTCTAACTGTTCAAGGTTTGTTTAATGTTCTGCTGCCACCTACGTATTGGTTGTCTTCTAACTGTTCAAGGTTTGTCAATGTTCTGTTGCCACCTACGTATTGCTGTTGTCTTCTAACTGTTCAAGGTTTATTTAATGTTTTCGCTGCCACCTACGCATTGGTTGTCTTCTAACTGTCTGGCTACCTATTTCATCGTTCTGCTGCCACCTACGTATTGGTTGTCTTCTAACTGTTCATAAGCCTATTTAATGTTTTGCTGCCACCTACGTATTGGTTGTCTTCTAACTGTTCAAGGTTTATTTAATGTTCTGCTACTACCCATGTATTGGTTGTCTTCTAACTGTTCAAGGTTTATTTAATGTTCTGCTGCCACCTACGTATTGGTTGTCTTCTAACTGTTCAAGGTTTATTTAATGTTCTGCTGCCACCTACATAATGTCTTCTAACCGTTCGGGTTTATTTAATGTTTTGCTGCCACCTACGTATTGATGTCTTCTAACTGTTCAAGGTTAATTTAATGTTCTGCTACCACCTACGTATTGGTTGTCTTCAACTGTCTGCTGCCTATTTAATGTTCTGCTGCCACCTACGGCTGTTGGTTGTCTTCTAACCGTTCAAGGTTTATTTAATGCCCCATGCCACCTACGTAATGGCTGTCTTCTAACCGTTCAAGGTTTATTTAATGTTCTGCTGCCACTCTACGTTTTGGTTGTCTTCTAACTGTTCAAGGTTTATTTAATGTTTTGCTGCCACCTACGTATTGGTTGTCTTCTAACTGTTCAAGGTTTATTTAATGTTCTGCTACCACCTACGTATTAAGGTTCTAACTATTCAAGGTTTATTTAATGTTTTGCTGCCACCTACGTATTGGTTGTCTTCTAACTGTTCAAGGTTTATTTAATGTTCCATGCCACCTACGTATTATTGTTCTAACTGTTCAAGGTTTATTTGCATCGTTCTGCTGCCACCTACGTATTGGTTGTCTTCTAACTGTTCAAGGTTTATTTAATGTTTTGCTGCCACCTACGTATTGGTTGTCTTCTAACTGTTCAAGGTTTATTTAATGTTCTGGTTGCCACCATGTATTGGTTGTCTTCTAACTGTTCAAGGTTTATTTAATGTTCTGCTACCACCTACGTATTGGTTGTCTTCTAACTGTTCAAGGTTTATTTAATGTTCTGCTGCCACCTACGCATTGGTTGTCTTCTAACTGTTCAAGGTTTATTTAATGTTCTTCTGCCACCTACGTATTGGTTGTCTTCTAACTGTTCAAGGTTTATTTAATGTTCTGCTACCACCTACGTATTGGTTGTCTTCTAACTGTCTGGTTAATTTAATGTTCTGCTACCACCTACGTATTGGTTGTCTTCTAACTGTTCAAGGTTTATTTACCGTTCCTGGGTTGCCACCTACGTATTGGTTGTCTTCTAACTGTTCAAGGTTTATTTAATGTTCTGCTGCCACCTACGTATTGGTTGTTTTCTAACTGTTCAAGGTTTATTTAATGTTCTGCTGCCACCTACGTATTGGTTGTCTTCTTAACTGTTCGCTGTCATTTAATGTTTTGCTGCCACCTACGTATTGGTTGTCTTCTAACTGTTCAAGGTTTATTTAATGTTCTGCTACCACCTACGTATTGGTTGTCTTCTAACTGTTCAAGGTTTATTTAATGTTTTGCTACCACTCACGTATTGGTTGTCTTCTAACTATTCATGTTTATTTAATGTTTTGCTGCCAATTTCATGCGCTGTCATGTTGTCTTCTAACTGTTCAAGGTTTATTTACTGTTCCCATGCCACCTACGTATTGGTTGTCTTCTAACTGTTCAAGGTTTATTTTATGTTCTGCTGCCACCTACGTATTGGTTGCTTAACTGTTCAAGGTTTATTTAATGTTTTGCTGCTACCTACGTATTGGTTGTTCTCTAACTGTTCAAGGTTTATTTAATGTTCTGCTGCCACCTACGTATTGGTAGTCTTCTAACTGTTCAAGGTTTATTTAATGTTCTGCTACCACCCACATGTATTGGTTATGTCTTCTAACTGTTCAAGGTTTATTTAATGTTCTGCTGCCACCTACGCATTGGTTGGGTTTCTAACTGTTCAAGGTTTATTTAATGTTCTGCTGCCACCTACGTATTGGTTGTCTTCTAACTGTTCAAGGTTTATTTAATGTTCTGCTACCACCTACGTATTGGTTGTCTTCTAACTGTTCAAGGTTAATTTAATGTTCTGCTACCACCTACGTATTGGTTGCTGGTTTCTAACTGTTCATACAGTTTATTTAATGTTCTGCTGCCACCTACGTATTGGTTGTCTTCAACTGTCTGCCTATTTAATGTTCTGCCGCTACCTACGTATTGGTTGTCTTCTAACTGTTCAAGGTTTATTTAATGTTCTGCTGCCACCTACGTATTGTTTGTCTTCTAACTGTTCAAGGTTTATTTAATGTTTTGCTGCCACCTACGTATTGGTTGTCTTCTAACTGTTCAAGGTTTATTTAATACCCAAGTACCACCTACGTATTGCTGTCTTCTAACTGTTCAAGGTTTATTTAATGTTCTGCTGCCACCTATGTATTGGTTGTCTTCTAACTGTTCAAGGTTTATTTAATGTTCTGCTACCACCTACGTATTGGTTGTCTTCTAACTGTTCAAGGTTTATTTAATGTTCTGCTGCCACCCTACGCATTGGTTGTCTTCTAACTGTTCAAGGTTTACTTAATGTTCTGCTGCCACCTACGTATTGGTTGTCTTCTAACTGTTCAAGGTTTATTTAATGCTCTGCTGCCACCTACGTATTGGTTGTCTTCTAACTGTTCAAGGTTTATTTAATGTTCTGGTGCCACCTACGTATTGGTTGTCTTCTAACTGTTCAAGGTTTATTTAATGTTCTGCTACCACCTACATATTGGTTGTCTTCTAACTGTTCAAGGTTTATTTAATGTTCTGCTGCCACCTACGTATTGGTTGTCTTCTCACTGTTCAAGGTTTATTTAATGTCTAAAAGCTACCTACGTATTGGTTGTCTTCTAACTGTTCAAGGTTTATTTAATGTTCTGCTGCCACTTACGTATTGGTTGTCTTCTAACTGTTCAAGGTTTATTTAATGTTCTGGTGCCACCTACGTATTGGTTGTCTTCTAACTGTTCAAGTTTTACTTAATGTCCTGCTGCCACCTACGTATTGGTTGTTCTCTCTAACTGTTCAAGGTTTATTTAATGTTTTGCTGCCACCTACGGATTGGTTGTCTTCTAACTGTCTAAGGTTTATTTAATGTTCTGTTGCCACTCTACGTATTGGTTGTCTTCTAACTGTTCAAGGTTTATTTAATGTTCTGCTACCACCTACGTGTATTGCTGTCTTCTAACTGTTCTGCGTTTATTTAATGTTTTGCTGCTACCCATGTATTGGTTGTCTTCTAACTGTTCAAGGTTTATTTAATGTTCTGCTGCCACCCCATGTATTGGTTGTCTTCTAACTGTTCTAGTTTATTTAATGTTTTGCTGCCACCTACGTATTGTCTTCTAACTGTTCAAGGTTTATTTATCGTTCTGCTGCCACCATGCATTGGTTGTCTTCTAACTGCTCAAGGTTTATTTAATGTTCTGCTACCACCTACGTATTGGTTGTCTTCTAACTGTTCAAGGTTTATTTAATGTTCTGCTACCACCTACGTATTGGTTGTCTTCTAACTGTTCAAGGTTTATTTAATGTTCCCATGCTACCTACGTATTGGTTGTCTTCTAACTGTTCGGCTGCCTATTTAATGTTCTGCTATCACCTACGTATTGGTTGTCTTCTAACTGTTCAATGTTTATTTAATGTTCTGCTGCCACCTACGTATTGGTTGTCTTCTAACTGTTCAAGGTTTATTTAATGTTTTGCTGCCACCTACGTATTGGTTGTCTTCTAACTGTCTGGTTTATTTAATGTTCTGCTACCACCTACGTATTGGTTGTCTTCTAAATGTTCAAGGTTTATTTAATGTTCTGCTGCTACCTACGTATTGGTTGTCTTCTAACTGTTCAAGGTTTATTTAATGTTCTGCTGCCTCCTACGTATTGGTTGTCTTCTAACTGTTCAAGGTTTATTTAATGTTCTGCTGCCACTCTGGCTTATTGGTTGTCTTCTAACTGTTCAAGGTTTATTTAATGTTCCACACCACAGTATTGGTTGTCTTCAACTGTTCAAGGTTTCATTTAATGTTCTGCTGCCACCTACGTATTGGTTGTTCTAACTGTCTGCAAGGTTTATTTAATGTTCTGCTGCCACCTACGTATTGGTTGTCTTCTAACTGTTCAAGGTTTATTTAATGTTCTGCTGCCACCTACGTATTGGTTGTCTTCTAACTGTCTGGTTTATTTAATGTTCTACTACCACTCTACGTATTGGTTGTCTTCTAACTGTTCAAGGTTTATTTAATGTTCTACTACCACCTACGTATTGGTTGTCTTCTAACTGTTCAAGGTTTATTTAATATTCTGCTGCCACCTACGTAATATTGGTTGTCTTTAACTGTTCAAGGTTTATTTAATGTTCTGCTGCCACCATGCATTGGTTGTCTTCTAACCGTTCGCGGTTTATTTAATTGTCTCCGCTGCCACCTACGTGTATTGGTTGTCTTCTAACTGTTCGGTTTATTTAATGTTCTGCTGCCACTCTGCATGTGTATTTTCAGATTGTTGTCTTCTAACTGTTCAAGGTTTATTTAATGTTCTGCTGCCACCTACGTATTGGTTGTCTTCTAACTGTTCAAGGTTTATTTAATGTTCTGCTGCCACCTATGTATTGGTTGTCTTCTAACTGTTCAAGGTTTATTTAATGTTCTGCTGCTACCTACGTATTGGTTGTCTTCTAACTGTTCAAGGTTTATTTAATGTTCTGCTGCCACCTAGGTATTGGATGTCTTCTAACTGTTCAAGGTTTATTTAATGTTTTGCTGCCACCTACGTATTGGATGTCTTCTAACTGTTCAAGGTTAATTTAATGTTCTGCTAAATACCTACGTATTGGTTGTCTTCTAACTGTTCGAAGGTTTATTTAATGTTCTGCTGCCACCTACGCATTGGTTGTCTTCTAACTGTTCAAGGTTTATTTAATGTTCTGCTGCCACCTACGTATTGGTTGTCTTCTAACTGTTCAAGGTTTATTTAATGTTCTGCTGCCACCTACGTATTGGTTCTCTTCTAACTGTTCAAGGTTTATTTAATGTTCTGCTACCACCTACGTATTGGTTGTCTTCTAACTATTCAAGGTTTATTTAATGTTTTGCTGCCACCTACGTATTGGCTGTCTTCAATCATTCGGCTAAGCCTATTTAATGCCCCGCTGCCACCTACGCATTGGCGTCTTCTAACTGTTCAAGGTTTATTTAATGTTCTGCTGCCACCTACGTATTGCTTGTCTTCTAACTGTTCAAGGTTTATTTAATGTTTTGCTGCCACCTACGTATTGGTTGTATTCTAACTGTTCAAGGTTTATTTAATGTTCTGTTGCCACCTACGTATTGGTTGTCTTCTAACTGTTCAAGGTTTTTTTAATGTTTTGCTGCCACCTACGTATTGGTTGTCTTCTAACTGTTCAAGGTTTATTTAATGTTCTGCTACCACCTACGTATTGGTTGTCTTCAACTGTCTGGAAGGTTTATTTAATGTTCTGGTTGCCACCTACGTATTGGTTAGTTCTAACTGTTCAAGGTTTATTTTTAATGTTCTGCTGCCACCTACGTATTGCTGTCTTCAACTGTTCAAGGTTTATTTATGTTTTGCTGCCACCACGTGCTGATGTCTTCTAACTGTTCAAGGTTAATTTAATGTTCTGCTACCACCTACGTATTGGTTGTCTTCTAACTGTTCAAGGTTTATTTAATGTTCTGCTGCCACCTACGTGGTATTGGTTGTCTTCTAACTGTTCAAGGTTTATTTAATGTTCTGCTGCCACCTACGTATTGGTTGTCTTCTAACTGTTCAAGGTTTATTTAATGTTCTGCTACCTACGTATTGCTGTCTTCTAACTGTTCAAGATTTATTTAATGTTTTGGTTGCCACTCTACGTATTGGTTATGTTCTCTAACTGTTCAAGGTTTATTTAATGTTCTGGCTACCACCTACGTATTGGTTGTCTTCTAACTGTTCAAGGTTTATTTAATGTTCTGGTGCCACCTACGTATTGGTTGTCTTCTAACTGTTCAAGGTTTATTTATCGTCTCTGCTACCACCTACGTATTGGTTGTCTTCTAACTGTTCAAGGTTTATTTTATGTTCTGCTGCCACTCACGTATTGGTTGTCTTCTAACTGTTCAAGATTTATTTAATGTTCTGCTGCCACCTACGTATTGGTTGTCTTCTAACTGTTCTAGGTTTATTTAATGTTCTGCTGCCACCTAGGTATTGGATGTTCTAACTGTTCAAGGTTTATTTAATGTTTTGCTACCTACGTATTGATGTCTTCTAACTGTTCAAGGTTAATTTAATGTTCTGCTACCACCTACGCTGCTGTCTTCTAACTGTTCAAGGTTTATTTAATGTTCTGGCTGCCACCTACGTATTGGTTGTTTCTAACTGTTCAAGGTTTATTTAATGTTCTGCTGCCACCTCATGCATTGGTTGTCTTCTAACTGTTCAAGGTTTATTTAATGTTCTGCTGCCACCTACGGCTGGTTGTCTTCTAACTGTTCAAGGTTTATTTAATGTTCTGCTACCACCTACGTATTGGTTGTCTTCTAACTATTCAAGGTTTATTTAATGTTTTGCTGCCACCTACGTATTGGTTGTCTTCTAACTGTTCAAGGTTTATTTAATGTTCTGCTGCCACCTACGTATTGGTTTTCTTCTAACTGTTCAAGGTTTATTTAATGTTCTGCTGCCACCTTAATGTATTGGTTGTCTTCTAACTGTTCAAGGTTTATTTAATGTTTTGCTGCCACCTACGTATTGGTTGTCTTCTAACTGTTCAAGGTTTATTTAATGTTCTGCTGCCACCTACGTATTGCTTGTCTTCTAACTGTTCAAGGTTTTTTTAATGTTTTGCTGCCACCTACGTATTGGTTGTCTTCAACTGTCTTGAAGGTTTATTTAATGTTCTGCTACCACCTACGTATTGGTTGTCTTCTAACCGTTCAAGGTCATTTTAATGTTCTGGCTGCCACCTACGTATTGGTTGTCTTCTAACTGTTCAAGGTTTATTTTATGTTCTGCTGCCACCTACGTATTGGGTTACTAACTGTTCAAGGTTTATTTAATGTTTTGCTGCCACCTACGTATTGATTGTCTTCTAACTGTTCAAGGTTAATTTATCAGTTCTGCTACCACCTACGTATTGGTTCTAACTGTTCAAGGTTTATTTAATGTTCTGCTGCCACCTACGTATTGTCTTCTAACCGTCTGGCTGGGTTTATTTAATGTTCTGCCGCCACCTACGTATTGGTTGCTCCTAACTGTTCAAGGTTTATTTAATGTTCTGCTGCCACCTACGTATTGGTTGTCTTCTAACTGTTCAAGGTTTATTTAATGTTTTGGCTGCCACTCATGTATTACATACGTTCTAACTGTTCAAGGTTTATTTAATGTTCTGCTACCACCTACGTGTATTGGTTGTCTTCTAACTGTTCAAGGTTTATTTAATGTTCTGCTGCCACCTACGTATTGCTTGTCTTCTAACTGTTCAAGGTTTATTTAATGTTCTGCTACCACCTACGTATTGGTTGTCTTCTAACTGTTCAAGGTTTATTTAATGTTCTGCCACCTACGTATTGGTTGTCTTCTAACTGTTCAAGATTTATTTAATGTTCTGCTGCCACCTACGTATTGGTTGTCTTCTAACTGTTCAAGGTTTGGTTTAATGTTTTGCTGCCACTCACGTGGTATTGGTTGTTTCAACTGTTCAAGGTTTATTTAATGTTCTGCTACCACCTACGTATTGGTTGTCTTCTAACTGTTCAAGGTTTATTTAATGTTCTGCTGCCACCTACGTATTGGTTGTCTCTAATCAGTTCAAGGTTTATTTAATGTTCCAGTTACCACCTACGTATTGGTTGTCTTCTAACTGTCTGGGTTTATTTAATGTTCTGCTGCCACCTACGTATTGGTTGTTTTCTAACTGTTCAAGATTTATTTAATGTTCTGCTGCCACCTACGTATTGGTTGTCTTCTAACTGTTCAAGGTTTATTTAATGTTTTGCTGCCACCTACGTATTGGTTGTCTTCTAACTGTTCAAGGTTTATTTAATGTTCTGCTGCCACTCTATGTATTGGTTGGTTCTCTCTAACTGTCTGGTTGTTTATTTAATGTTCTGGCTGCCACCTATGTATTGCTGTCTTCTAACTGTTCAGTTCTATTTAATGTTCTGCTGCTACCTAATGTATTGGTTGTCTTCTAACTGTTCAAGGTTTATTTAATGTTCTGGGTTGCCACCTAGGTATTGGATGTCTTCTAACTGTTCAAGGTTTATTTAATGCCGGCTGCCACCTACGTATTGATGTCTTCTAACTGTTCGCCAAGGTTAATTTAATGTTCTGCTACTACCTACGTATTGGTTGTCTTCTAACTGTTCAAGGTTTATTTAATGTTCTGGTGCCACCTACGTATTGGTTGTCTTCTAACTGTCTGGTTGCCTATTTAATGTTCTGCTGCCACCTACGTATTGGTTGTCTTCTAACTGTTCAAGGTTTATTCACGTTCTGCTGCCACCTACGCATTGGTTGTCTTCTAACTGTTCAAGGTTTATTTAATGTTCTGCTACCACCTACGTATTGGTTGTCTTCTAACTATTCAAGGTTTATTTAATGTTTTGCTGCCACCTACGTATTGGTTGTCTTCTAACTGTTCAAGGCTTATTTCACGTTCTGCTGCCACCTACGTATTGGTTGTCTTCTAACTGTTCAAGGTTTATTTAATGTTCTGCTGCCACCTACGCATTGGTTGTCTTCTAACTGTTCAAGGTTTATTTAATGTTTTGCTACCACCTACGTATTGGTTGTCTTCTAACTGTTCAAGGTTTATTTAATGTTCTGCTGCCACCTACGTATTGGTTGTTTTCTAACTGTTCAAGGTTTTTTAATGTTTTGGCTGCCACCTACGTATTGGTTGTCTTCTAACTGTTCAAGGTTTATTTAATGTTCTGCTACCACCTACGTATTGGTTGTCTTCTAACTGTCTAAGGTTTATTTAATGTTCTGTCGCTGTTCTTTACGTATTGGCTGTCTTCTAACTGTTCGGTTTAGTTTTAATGTTCTGCTGCCACCTACGTATTGGTTGTCTTCTAACTGTTCAAGGCTTCATTTAATGTTTTGCTGCCACCTACGTATTGATGTTTCTAACTGTCTGGTTAATTTAATGTTCTGCTACTACCTACGTATTGGTTGTCTTCTAACTGTTCAAGGTTTATTTAATGTTCTGCTGCCACCTACGTATTGGTTGTCCTAACTGTCTAAGGTTTATTTAATGTTCTGCTGCTCTACGTATTGCTGTTGTCTTCTAACTGTTCAAGGTTTATTTAATGTTCTGCTGCCACCTACGTATTGGTTGTCTTCTAACTGTTCAAGGTTTATTTAATGTTTTGCTGCCACCTACGTATTGGTTGTCTTCTAACTGTTCAAGGTTTATTTAATGTTCACAACACCATGTATTGGTTGTCTTCTAACTGTTCAAGGTTTATTTAATGTCTCGCTGCCACCTACGTATTGGTTGTCTTCTAACTGTTCAAGGTTTATTTAATGTTCTGCTACCACCTACGTATTGGTTGTCTTCTAACTGTTCAAGGTTTATTTAATGTTCTGCTGCCACCTACGCATTGGTTGTCTCTCAATCGTCCGAAGATTTATTTAATGTTCTGCTGCTACCTCTTACGTGGTATTGTTGTCTTCTAACTGTTCGCTAAGGGTTTATTAATGTTTTGCTGCCACCTACGCATTGCTGTCTCTAACCGTCCAAGGTCATTTCCACTGCCCCGCTACCACCTACGCATTGGTTGTCTCTCTAACCGTCTGGCTGCCTATTTAATGTCCCGCCACACCTACGCACATGTTGTCTTCTAACTGTTCAAGGTTTATTTAATGTCTCTGCTACCACCACGTATTGGTTGTCTTCAACTGTTCAAGGTTTATTTAATGTTCTGCTGCCACCTACGTATTGGTTGTTTTCTAACTGTTCAAGATTTATTTAATGTTCTGCTGCCACCTACGTATTGGTTGTCTTCTAACTGTTCAAGGTTTATTTAATGTTTCATGCCACCTACGTATTGGTTGTCTTCAACTGTTCAAGTTGTCGGTTTAATGTTCTGCTGCTACCTACGTATTGGTTGTTCTAACTGTTCAAGGTTTATTTAATGCTCCTACGTGTCACTCTACGTATTGGTTTTTAACTGTTCAAGGTTTATTTAATGTTCTGCTACCAATTTCATGTATTGGTTGTCTTCTCTAACTGTTCAAGGTTTATTTAATGTTCTGCCACCTTACGTATCATTGGTTGTCTTCTAACTGTTCAAGGTTTATTTTAATGTTCTGCTGCCACCTACGTATTGCTTGTCTTCTAACTGTTCAAGGTTTATTTAATGTTCTGCTGCCACTTTACGTATTGGTTGTCTTCTAACTGTTCAAGGTTTATTTAATGTTCTACAACACCTACGTATTGGTTGTCTTCAACTGTTCAAGGTTTATTTAATGTTCTGCTGCCACCTACGTATTGGTTGTCTTCTAACTGTTCAAGGTTTATTTACTGTTCTGTTGCCACTTCATGTATTGGCTATTCTAACTGTTCAAGGTTTATTTAATGTTCTGCTGCCACCTACGTATTGGTTAATTCTCTAACTGTTCAAGGTTTATTTAATGTTCTGCTGCCACCTACGTAATATTGTCTCTAACTGTTCAGTGCTTCGGTTTAATGTTCTGCTGCCACCTACGCATTGGCTACTTCTCTGTTCAAGGTTTATTTAATGTTCTGGCTGCCACCTACGTATTGGTTGTCTTCTAACTGCTTTAAGGTTTATTTAATGTTCTGCTGCCACCTACGTATTGGTTGTCTTCTAACTGTTCAAGGTTTATTTAATGTTCTGCTGCCACCTACGTATTGGTTGTCTTCTAACCGTTCAAGGTTTTACTTAATGTTCTGCTGCTACCTACGCATTGGTTGTCTTCAACTGTTCAAGGTTTATTTAATGTTCCTGCTGCCACCTACGTATTACAATCTTCTAACTGTTCAAGGTTTATTTATACTGCTTTGCTGCCACCTACGTATTGGTTGTCTTCTAACTGTTCAAGGTTTATTTAATGTTCTGCTACCACCTACATATTGGTTGTCTTCTAACTGTTCAAGGTTTATTTAATGTTCTGCTGCCACCTACGTATTGGTTGTCTTCTAACTGTTCAAGGTTTATTTAATGTCTTACTACCACCTACGTATTGGTTGTCTTCTAACTGTTCAAGGTTTATTTAATGTCTGCAGCCACCTACACGTATTGGTTGTCTTCTAACTGTTCAAGGTTTATTTAATGCCCTGCCACCTACGTATTGGTTGTCTTCTAACTGTTCAAGGTTTATTTAATGTTCTGCTGCCACCTACGTATTGATTGTCTTCTAACTGTTCAAGTTTTATTTAATGTTCTGCTGCCACCTACGTATTGGTTGTCTTCTTAACTGTCTGGTTTATTTAATGTTTTGCTGCCACCTACGTAGCCACAGTTGTCTTCTAACCGTTCGCAAGGTTTATTTAATGTTCTGCTGCCACCTACGTATTGGTTGTCTTCTAACTGTTCAAGGTTTATTTAATGTTCTGCTACCACTCACGTATTGGTTGTCTTCTTAACTGTTCAAGGTTTATTTAATGTTTTGCTGCCACCTACGGATTGGTTGTCTTCTAACTGTTCAAGGTTTATTTAATGTTCGCTGCTACCCATGTATTGCTGTCTTCAACTGTTCTAGTTTTTATTTAATGTTTTGCTGCCACCTACGTATTGGTTGTCTTCTAACTGTTCAAGGTTTATTTAATGTTCTGCTGCCACCTACGTATTGGTTGTCTTCTAACCGGTTCCTGCCTATTTTAATGTTCTGCTACTTACCTACGTATTGGTTGTCTTCTAACTGTTCAAGGTTTATTTAATGTTCTGCTACCACCTACGTATTGGTTGTCTTTTAACTGTCTAAGGTTTATTTTAATGTTCTGCCGCTACCTACGTATTGGTTGTCTTCTCTAACTGTTCAAGGTTTATTTAATGTTCTGCTATCACCTACGTATTGGTTATCTTCTAACTGTTCAAGGTTTATTTAATGTTCTGCTGCCACCTACGTATTGGTTGTCTTCTAACTGTTCAAGGTTTATTTTTAATGTTTTGCTGCCACTCCATGCATTGGTTGTCTTCTAACTGTTCAAGGTTTATTTAATGTTCTGCTACCACCTTACGTATTGGCTGTCTTCTCTAACTGTCTGGTTTATTTATTGTTCTGCCGCCACCCATGCATTGGTTGTCTTTCTAACTGTTCAAGGTTTATTTAATGTTCTTTTCATACTTCCATGTATTGTTGTCTTTAACTGTTCAAGGTTTATTTAATGTTTTGCTGCCACCATGTATTGGTTGTCTTCTAACTGTTCAAGGTTAATTTAATACCCTGCTACCACCTACGCATTGGTTCTCTTCTAACTGTTCAAGGTTTATTTAATGTTCTGCTGCCACTCCACACATGTATTGGTTGTCTTCTAACTGTTCAAGGTTTATTTAATGTTCTGCTGCCACCTACGTATTGGTTGTCTTCTAACTGTTCAAGATTTATTTAATGTTCTGCTGCCACCTACGTATTGGTTGTCTTCAACTGTTCAAGGCTTATTTAATGTTCTGCTGCCAATTTCTACGTATTGGTTGTCTTCTAACTGTTCAAGGTTTATTTAATGTTCTGTTGCCACCTACGTATTGGCTAGTTCTAACTGTTCAAGGTTTATTTAATGTTCTGCTGCCACCTACGTATTGTTGTTTTCTAACTGTTCAAGGTTTATTTAATGTTCTACAAGCACCTACGTATTGGTTGTCTTCTAACTGTTCAAGGTTTACTTAATGTTCTGCTGCCACCTACGTATTGGTTGTCTTCTAACTGTTCAAGGTTTATTTAATGTTCTGCTGCCACCTACGCGTCATTGTCTTCTAACTGTTCAAGGTTTATTTAATGTTCTGCTGCCACCTACGTATTGGTTGTCTTCAAACTGTTCAAGGTTTATTTAATGCTCTTGCTAATACCACCTACATATTGGTTGTCTTCTAACTGTTCAAGGTTTATTTAATGTTCTGCTGCCACCTACGCATTGGTTGTCTTCTAACTGTTCAAGGTTTATTTAATGTTCTACTACCACCTACGTATTGGTTGTCTTCTAACTGTTCAAGGTTTATTTTAATGTTCTGCAGCCACCTACGTATTGTTGTCTTCTAACTGTTCAAGGTTTATTTAATGTTCCATATACCTACGTATTGGTTGTCTTCTAACTGTTCAAGGTTTATTTAATGTTCTGCTGCCACCTACGGTATTGATTGCTTTCTAACTGTTCAAGTTTTATTTAATGTTCTGCTGCCACCATGCATTGGTTGTCTTCTAACTGTTCAAGGTTTATTTAATGTTTTGGTTACCTACGTATTGGTTGTCTTCTAACTGTTCAAGGTTTATTTAATGTTCTGCTGCCACCTAAGTATTGGTTGTCTTCTAACTGTCTGGCTGCTCTATTTAATGTTCTGCTACCACCCATGTATTGGTTGTTTCAACTATTCAAGGTTTATTTAAATGTTTTGCTGCCACTACGTATTGGTTGTCTTCTAACTGTTCAAGGTTTATTTAATGTTCTGCTGCCACCTACGTATTGGTTGTCTTCTTAACTGTTCTAGGTTTATTTAATGTTTTGCTGCCACCTACTATTGGTTGCCAGTTTCAACTGTTCAAGGTTTATTTAATGTTCTGCTGCCACCTACGTATTGGTTGTATTCTAACTGTTCAAGGTTTATTTACTGCTCTGCTACCACCTACGTATTGGTTGTCTTCTAACTGTTCGTCAGTTTATTTAACACGTTCTGCTACCACTCACGTATTGGTTGTCTTCTAACTGTTCAAGGTTTATTTAATGTTCTGCTGCCACCTACGTATTGGTTGTCTTCTAACTGTTCAAGGTTTATTTAATGTTCGCTATCACTCTATGTATACATTCTCTAACTGTTCAAGGTTTATTTAATGTTCTGCTGCCACCTACGCATTGGTTGTCTTCTAACTGTTCAAGGTTTATTTAATGTTTTGGTTGCCACCTACGTATTGGTTGTCTTCTAACTTTCAAGCGTTTATTTAATGCTCCTGCTACCACCACGTAATAAGGTCTTCTAACTGTTCAGTTTATTTAGATGTTCTGCTGCCACCTACGTATTGCTGTCTTCTAACTGTCTGGTTTATTTAATGTTCTTCTGCCACCTGCTGCATTGGTTGTCTTCTAACCGTTCAAGGTTTATTTTAATGTTTTGCTGCCACCTACGTATTGGCTGTTCTAACCGTTCAAGGTTAATTTAATGTTCTGCTACCACCTACGTATTGGTTCTCTTCTAACTGTTCAAGGTTTATTTAATGTTCTGCTGCCACCTACGTGTATTGGTTGGTCTTCTAACTGTTCAAGGTTTATTTAATGTTCTGCTGCCACCTACGTATTGGTTGTCTTCTAACTGTTCAAGATTTATTTAATGTTCTGCTGCCACCTACGTATTGGCTATTCTCTAACTGTTCAAGGTTTATTTAATGTTCTGCTGCCACCATGTATTGGTTGTCTTCTAACTGTTCAAGGTCGGCTTAATTGTTCTTGCTGCCACCTACGCATTGGTTGTCTTCTAACTGTTCAAGGTTTATTTAATGTTCCGCTGCCACCTACGCCAGTTGTCTTCTAACTGTTCACAAGGTTTATTTAATGTTCTGCTGCCACCTACGTATTGGTTGTCTTCTAATCTGTTCAAGGTTTAATGCACGTTCTGCCGCTACCTACGTATTGGTTGTCTTCAACTGTTCAAGGTTTATTTAATGTCTCTGCTGCCACTCACGTATTGAAGTGTTTCCAACTGTTCGCTGTCATTTAATGTTCTGCTGCCACCACGTATTGGTTGTCTTCTAACTGTTCAAGGTTTATTTAATGTTCTGCTACCACCTACGTATTATTGTCTTCTAACTGTTCAAGGTTTATTTAATGTTCTGCTGCCACTCCATGTATTGGCTGTCTTCTGAACTGTTCAAGGTTTATTTGATCGTTCTACTACCACTCATGCATTGGTTGTCTTCTAACTGTTCAAGGTTTATTTAATGTTCTGGTGCCACCTACGTATTGAAGGTTCTAACTGTTCAAGGCTTCATTTTAATGTTCTGCTGCCACCTACGTATTGGTTGTCTTCTAACTGTTCGAAGGTTTATTTAATGTTCTGCTGCCACCTACGTATTGGTTGTCTTCTAACTGTTCACAAGGTTTATTTAATGTTCTACTACCACCTACGTATTGGTTGTCTTCTAACTGTTCAAGGTTTATTTAATGTTCTGCTGCCACCTACGGATTGGTTGTCTTCTAACTGTTCAAGGTTTATTTAATGTTTTGCTGCCACCTACGTATTGGTTGTCTTCTAACTGTTCAAGGTTAATTTAATGTTCTGCTACCACCTACGTATTGGTTCTCTTCTAACTGTTCAAGGTTTATTTAATGTTCTGCTGCCACCTACGTATTGGTTGTCTTCTAACTGTTCAAGGTTTATTTAATGTTCTGCTGCCACCTACGTATTGGTTGTCTTCTAACTGTTCAAGATTTATTTAATGTTCTGCTGCCACCTACGCATTGCTGTTGCTGTCTTCTAACTGTTCAAGGTTTTATTTAATGTCTTGCTGCCACCTAATACGTATTGGCTGTCTTCTAACTGTTCAAGGTCATTTAATGTTCTGCTGCCACCTCCATGTATTGGTTGTCTTCACCGTTCAAGGTTTATTTAATGTTCTGCTGCCACCTACGTATTGGTTGTCTTCAAACTGTTCAAGGTTTATTTAATGTTCTGCTGCCACCTACGTATTGGTTGTCTTCTAACTGTTCAAGGTTTACTTAATGTTCTGCTGCCACCTACGTATTGGTTGTCTTTTAACCGTTCAAGGTTTATTTAATGTTCTGCTGCCACCTACGTATTGGCTGCCCTAACTGTTCAAGGCTTCATTTAATGTTCTGCCGCCACCTACGCAGCCAAGGTCTTCTAACTGTTCAAGGTTTATTTAATGTTCTGCTACCACCTACGTATTGGTTGTATTCTAACTGTTCAAGGTTTATTTAATGTTCTGCTGCCACCTACGTATTGGTTGTCTTCTAACCGTTCAAGGTTTATTTAATGTTCTACTACTACCTACGTATTGGTTGTCTTCTAACTGTTCGGGTTTATTTAATGTTCTGCTGCCACCTACGTATTGGTTGTCTTCTAACTGTTCAAGGTTTATTTAATGTTCTGCTGCCACCTACGTGCTTGGTTGTCTTCTAACTGTTCAAGGTTTATTTAATGTTCTGCTGCCACCTACGCATTGCTGTTCTAACTTTTATTATTTTCTTTAAATTTGAAAATCTTTTTGCATCAACACTCGATTATTTTGAAGCAGATAACCAATTTAGGATTATAAAGCTGTTTATTTCTTCATTTACTGTGTACATACAACATGAAATTCCGCTAATGAATTGATAACTTTCAAATTGTCACTATTAACCTACTTTTAGTATTCCTGCGCTTACTGTGCCCATGTGAAGTCAATTGGCATATCTTCTCTCTCTCTCTCTCTCTCTCTCTCTCTCCCTTTCTCTCTCTCTCTCTGTTTGCAAACAGAGGCTTACCCGCGCTTAAACCCCATTTCAATAAATCGGTTCAATGTCTCTGTTTCTAATTCCATAAATGTGAAGATGAGGGCATTTGTGATAACTTAATTGTTCATATTTCTCAAAGCATTCATTGATGTCGTTCCAACCATGAAAGACCGAAGTAGATACCCTTGTTCATTATCAAAGACACGACTAAATAACAGTGGTAGTACACTAGTCTCCTAGATGGATAATTGTATTTGGATCCGCAGAGTGTAGGATTTTATGGACCTCAAGTGGTTTGTAAAACAACTCTGGGAAGAAGTAAAGGTGACATCTATGATATAGAGCACAACACATTTGCTTGCGGTTTTTAAAAATAATATCCAGATCTAGCACAGTTTCTCAATATATTACGCTGTATAAAAAACGTGATCTTTACTTTCACTTTACCACAACTATATATGCATTTGATGCAATTTTATCAGTTTGTGCCTCTTCTGCCTCTTTCCTTGCCTTCTCAAGTTCATCTTCAAGCTTTTGAACCTCTGCTGTCTAGTAGGGCTTGCAATTCTTCCGTGCGCCTCTGTGGATGGTCTCCCGTGCCGCTTTCAGGATTGTTTCCCGAGAGTTCCTTTGCCAAGGATCGCATGTGTTTCTTTTCCTGCATGTTGAGATTTTCAAAATTGGCATCTGACAGTATTGCATATTGTTTCAAATTTGCATTTTTGTAGCTCTACCGGGGCAGCCACATTCTGGGCTCAGGTACAAAGTGGAGATCTACTTGCAGCCTGACGGGCCTATGGTCAATATCCCCGAGCTGCTTAGTGACCGTACGTACTGTTTTTGTGGAGAGGTCGCTTGTTGTGAACGTCAGATCAGGGGTGCTAGTCGTATGCCACCCTCTCGAGCAGAAGGTTGGCAGATCGTCTGGGGCATTGATAAGGAACATAATGTTTTCTATCTTCCAGTCCTCGACTTCGATGCCCCTGCTGTTTGTTTCTCGGTAGCCCCACCTTTCTGAGTGGCTGTTGAAATCACCTACTACCATGTATGCTGTGTTATTTATTGTCATCGCCTCAAGTGATAGCGAGGTATCCATTAGACAGTATTGGTTGAACAGAAGGATCTGTGTTTCGTCACATGTGATGAGGACTCCTATGATCTCTGCTGCTCCGGCGCCTCCTGTTGTCACATTTATTTGTTTTGCTGGAATGCCGTTTCTTAATAGGGTGAGGACTCCACCTTTGTTCCCCTCTCTGTCTAATCTGAACGTTTGGTCCAGAATCTATGTTGGGCATTTAAGTGCGTCTCTTGCATGTACACAACATCAATCTCGTCCTCTGCAAGTCTAATTGCGAGTGCTTGCTTTTTGTGATGGAGATCTTCGGCATTCCATTGCACAATGTTTAGTCGTCTCTGGCCAGTGTTCGGCCGTATCGAACCAGTAGCTTTTCCCCGTGGGCCGCGCTCACTGATTTGCCGAGCCGTGGGATGGTGATCGTCGGTAACATAAAACGGGCCCCTTCGACTCATGGGGGCCGTCACTCGTCCTGTCTGACGAATCTAAACAAGCGTAGCACCATATCGAGATTCTAAATAAAAAATATTCATGATAAAAATTGGTTCATGCAGCCTTAGCATGGGTATGCTACGTCACAAATTTGGAGCTCTAGTGCTTATCCTTCGGCGAAGTGTCCGATTTCAACCAGCGTTTACTGGGTTCGCTCTTCGTTAGCCTTTGCTGTCCCCAAGGACAGCAGGTCCTATTTCCTTTCAGGGCAGCGACTCGTAGACGATCCCGGACTGATGAGTGTCATCTGTCCAGCTAAACCGTCTTTTTGTGGACTACTTGGTTTGCCTAGTTGTGTGTACGGTTTACTACGCTAGCCTTTGTTGATTGTCCCCAATCAGCACTACAAGGCAGCAGTGGTTCCCTGCATAGGGGAACATAGTTTTAGTTCTGGGACGCTTTGCTCGTATACCACATTCTCAGCTTTTTCGAGGTTCGTGTCGGCAATTGGCAATTTGTATTTGCTCTGTATTTTCCCTTGATCCGGGAAAACTGGGCTGGGGTCACGCACAAAATAATGTATGGATCGTTTCATTAGGCGCTATCAGCGCAACTTATATTTTGTACTCGCCTGTCATCACCCGCACTGATTTTTTCGGGGGATGTTAATTGTGTGAACAACAGTACCCTGCCCGGCTGTCTCAGGTAGGGCAGTTATGTTAGGCGCTAAAACGCAACTTTAGGGTTTACGCTCGGCAAACATTTCCCATTTTCTTAATCTGCGCTTGGCCTCCTGTACGGAGTACCGTAATCTTCCCATGTGTAGCCTTCATATGTCGTTCCATGAGCACGCAGCTCTCGATTCGTGCACAGGGCTCCGAGTTTCGCTCCGTGTGAGCGTTCTTAGCTGTTCGGGATGCACCTCTCATCCCTTTGCTTGCAGCTTCTCACATCTGTCAGGAAGCTGCTATGACCATTGTGTTCACCTCTGCCATCTTTTTTGGGACTTCTACCTTGGGACTGCTCTGGCACGCAGCTCGACTCGTGCACAGGTCTCTTAGTTTTGCTCAATGTGGATTCTCTTCTCCGTTCGGGATGCACCTCTCATCCCTTTGCGTGCAGCCTTTCCCATCTGTCGGGAAGTTGCTACGACCGTTGTGGTCTCACAATTGCCATCTCATTTACCGTACCTCGGGACTGCGCTGACGCGCAGCTTGACTCGTGCACAGGGATCCGAGTTTCGCTCTGCGTCTCGGCTTTGGGATGCACCTCTCATCCCTCCAATTCGGTCATTTACTCCGGGGGAGTTAGCATTTGTTCGCGGACGACTCGTACACTGCTGTATCTTTCATTTTGGAAACATGGGCAAATTATATCGGACATCGGCCAGGAGATGCGTGCATTGTTCAGGACTTTTCAGACTTGCATTGCTTACCAAAGTCTGTTACCAGGGTCACCAAGTGTAGGTGGGGGACATGATCTTGATTAGTGCCCTTCACTAACCCTGGCGCAGCGTTGTCCCACTGCGCCTTCGATCCCGGCGGTATTTTGAAGACTTGCATCATACTGAGAAATATATCGCACGGTCCTGAATAAACGTCAACTTGTAAAGTGAAGGTCAAAAGTATCATGTGGTCTGTATCATAAACAAGTGGTTCGGTTTTATTTCTTTATGTGTCATTTCGTAATACATATACTGCGTGCACTACGATATACACTGCATGTACTAACCCATACACTGCGTTCGCAACGAAGTACACTGCGTGCACTACCCCATATACTGCTTGCACTTCTCCATGCACTGCGTGCAAAACGATAACACTGCTTGCACTACCCAATAAACTGCCCACGCTTCCCCATAAACTGCGTGCGCTATCCCATACACTGCGTGCACTACCGCATACACTGCTTGCACTGCCCCATTCAACTTGTCTATTTATGTATTTGTAATTATTGATATCGTTAGATTCTTGAATCAAATATATGTGGTATCTAATATTATCAATTTGGGTTCATGGTTGATTCTGTTGATTGTTAGGACCATCATTATTGGACATATGTGAACAATCATGGTACTGAGATATGTTTCTTACTCAGGGAGATCGCCACGACAGCGCACGTACTCTGTAGCAAACACGAGGGTACTCGATGCAATTTTAAAAATGGAAAATTGAAAGAATATAAGTTTAATTAGTGTTAGTTATGTGTGCTCCTGTACCAAGGTATTGTTCTGTCGTGTATAGAATATACATGCGCTCTCCTAACAATTAGTCCAACGCAAACAGTAAGACTGGAAATAATTCAGAATGAGGTTATGCACATCATTCTGGGATGCACCAAAGATACACCAGGAGTGTCTTGACCTCCCCAATATTGCTAACCGAATTGAAACTTGGAGGGTTCGATCATATATAAATATCACAGCAAACAAGGAGCATCCTCTCCATGAAGAACTAATTAAGGAGAACTGGTGTAGACTCAAGAGAGACAGATCATGGCTGAGTCAGGCGGAAGATACTCTTAGAAAAATATGTGGTCCTTCCGGGATTGAATCAGGAGAGGAATGGATTGCTGTGCCACCTCAATTTCAGACTGCTTTCACCGTTATTACATCTATTAAGAAAAATTTGCGAACAAAATAATCTATCCCTGATTAACGTCGAGGTGGAGACCCTCTTGAATGATAACACTAATGATACAGATGTGGTTATTTACACCGATGGTTCAGTCATTCGCCAACAATGCTGTGCGTGGGTTTTTCAGCACTCTCAGGGGAAAAATAATAAGAGAGACCAATGGGGCCTACGCAACAACAACAAGTAGTTTGACAATGGAGGTTCGGGCGGTTACGGAGGCGGTGAACCGGTTGGTATCTCTCAACTACTCTCGTCTTTTCATGATCAGTGACTCCATGAGCATGATTCGTAAAGTCGAATCAGGAATGGTGAGACGCAACTGGGTGGAGGTACTAGTACAGACAGTGATCAGAGAAATCACCTTCATTTTTGTCTTTGGGCACGCAGGAGTTAGGGCTAATGAACGAGCTGATGGATTGGCTGGATTGGCTACAAAATCAGAAGGAGCTGCCATGGATCGAAATGACATTCTTCACGCATTGAGCCTTTCCGAACAGAGGAATTTCAGGTCTGTGAATCCCACTTACTGACCAGATTGAGAGAGATGGGTGTCAATATTGGTGCAGCCCGAAAAGAACGACATACTAAATATGCAAAGAGATTGATTAATCAACATGGAACTGGTGTGTTGGGTCGCTGGACGCTGCTGGATTTGCTGAGGCGGAGATCGAAGCATCTATGGACATGTCCGGAGTGCTATGATGATAGTCCTCATATAACTGATAACTGATGTAATGATTTATCATTCGACTTATATCCATTTGCACAAACGGTTCTTTTAGGGACTAAACTTGAACGCTAGACCTACGCTTTATCATCAGTTTCATACGCTTTATCCTCCGTTTGATTCGCTTTATCATCCGTTTCCTACGCTTTATCATCCGTCTCCTACGTTGTATCATCCGATTCTTACGCTCTATCATCCGTTTCCTATGCTTTATCATCCATTTTCTACGCTTTATCATCCGTTTCCTACCCTTTATCATCCGTTTCAAATGGACTCATCTCACTTGTACTTAAATATAGACCGATTGCTCAACAAAAGGATTTAGAATTGATATTACTTTTGAAGCAGAAGGCAACTACAGTACCTCAACGTGACAGTGAACCCTATAATTTATTAGACGAGACTTTAAGAGCACCATGCAATGTACCAAGAAAATAGACAATCTCAGACCTGGAGCTGTCTGGTCAACACTTACGGATTAAATGATCGTACCCAAGATTCCAATACATATTTGCCTTTGCGCTGCAATATACTGAGAACCTAGCATTGTATAATAGTCTGGTGAATCATATGGGCACCACTCCAAGCCATTGCTCTAGCTGACAGAATTATGTACAGAGAAACCCAATAACGTATAGGCGACATGATGGGGAGAGGTGACATACAGAGCGCGATAATTCCCTGGAGAATCCAAGAGCCAGACAAACATGTAAGCTCTGTATAATTGGAGCGCATAATTTAGTACGCGCGTAATAATATTTAATAATTGTTTTAACAAAAAGCGTTAACTAAGCAGTGATCATAAATCATCTTCAATTATGTGAGTTCGGTGCATTTTTTAATTTCTTTGTGCTTCCTGTAATTCTGTTGGAACCCTATGAATCTGTGGGTTTTCTTAAATTATGGATACTGGATTATTCTTGGGTTCTCTGGGTTTCATGGCAGAAATATGTTCTATACTTCATAACCTACTAAGCAACATTAGAGCAACAATAATAGAGGCTATCACAAGCAAACTATCACGCTAGTTTTAGGATTGTTCTAGTTTCATTTACGGACTTGTGCTATTTTGTGCACACAAAGCTACAGAACATAAATAATAAACGTTACTCTAGAGGAAACTTAGATCGTTGAAATATCTATACATCATCTACTCGCAATTCGGAAGTTCATCAAGAAATGGACACCACTTTTGATATAAAGTGAAGGCAAACTCGATAAGGAAAATTATATATGACATTTTAGTGAAATATATGTCAAAATATAGAACATCCAATAGGGCTGACATATCATAATTGTAATGCACCCAAATGAGTGGCGAGAACAAAATGGATTGGAGCTGACCTGAGACAAATTCCTCATTTTCTTCTGAAAGATTTTCTCTCATTTTCCCCTGAGCATCATTAAATTGCCGTCTTCGCATTATTTTCTATTCTTTCACAACATTTTCTTCAATAAAGCCACGTGAGTTTTGGTTTTATTTTAGGGCTTGTAATATTGATCCATTATTTACTTTTTGCGCTTGTTCTTTCATAATCAACCATTCTTCACTAGTTCTCTCTCTATCTCTCTCACACACACATGCACTCTCTCTCTATTAAACATCCTCTCTCACTTTCTGTCTCATATAAATTCAAATCACACATCTGTAACCAAAAATTTAATGACGATAAAAGAACAGACAAAAGTCAGCATATCACAAATGGGAAATAGAAAAAAACAACTGAACATGACATTTGATTACAATAATATTCATGAGAACATATTGGTATGTGATCTGATGTCATATAACTTCAGGCAGACACATATCTGCGTATTCTCCTGCATATGCCGAATAGTTGGATTGATTGATTGATTGACTGATTAATACGACCAGTATCAGTGAACTTCGGTGAATAACCATGAGTAACCACTTTTTTGTACACAAGAAAATTCCAACGACAGTGCACAAACTCTGTAGCACGTCGAGGGTTCTTTGTGTAATTTTGCGGATGAATAAATTTTGTTAAAATTTGATTACAATTGTTTTAAAGAAATTTTCCAATTGGCATGTACTTTCCAGTCTATTCTTATCGATTACCAACTACCAAATGTTCTTTTATGTGCATAACTCGAACACGAGAATTACATTTGAACATCTGTCTTCGATAGGGTTAGGAACTCGATTTCATTTACATTGAGATCATGGGTCACTGAAAAAATAGCCTGACTGCTCCACGCGGGACAGAACAGTGCAATTGTAGAGAGAGAGGTAAGCACCATACTTCAAGGTCCAAGAGACCCACCAAGGGTATGCATGACCCACCAAGAGACCCACCAAGGGTATGCATGATGATGGTTCATGTGGCTCACATGTTAATCACACACTTCACTCTTCTATTTTATTAGCAGTTTCTTATCTCTTTTTAAAATTCAGTAGATTTGGAGTTTGCCCGACAGACGAATCTAGGGAATTCATAATAATAGCTATTGTAGTCAGTGGGTAATATAGTTAGATATATTTCATGGCTAGTATAGTCAGATATATTTCACGGCTAGTAAAGTCAGATATATTTCATGGCTAGTATAGTCAGGTATATTTCACAATGAACAGCTTTGCCAAAGAAACACAAAATTACATAAACCAACATGGAGTCTGAATAAAATTGTTTTTCATGCGTGTTTCTCGCGAATGTTGACATGTGGTCAATGCTGAATTTAACCAACTTGAAATAAACTTTCTGACAGTCTTCACCATCAGATGTCAAACGATATGTTTGAATATATATTCCTTGTGGCTCGATACTGCTGTATATACTCATATCAGGTCTAGCATGTGTCTCGTGTTACTACCTTTAAAAGTTTATTCAGCATTCCCAATTAGGTCTAGTAAAACGGATACTATTAACGAATTTGTCACAAATTGGTGTATCATCATCCAATAGGCAGCTTCAAAATAACAGCAACATGTCTCCTTTTTTAAAATCGAGTTCTCTCACAACTACGCACTTCTGCATGTTCAGGACATTATATTCACGATAGATTGGTAATCTAGGATTGAACTCTGCAGTCACCTCCGCATACAACAGAGAGGTGCAGCAGCACACGTCTGAATCTGTTGTCATCATCGCTTGCAATAGACGGCTAATATTATTATCCACGATAGACACCATCGGTGGTTGGAAGCTCCATAGTTACATCACAGTCGGTCCGTTTGGATCCATCAAAGTATTGACATAGAGTAATACTGATCAAATGTAAATTCCGGTATCATGTTTGAATGTATATAACGCAAGTTATGGGTAATGTCGAGTATCGAGACAATTACAAAAAAGCAGAAGGTTAGATTCTATCATGTACAATGTCAGGTGAACTACAGAATTATGCATGTATAATTAAAAACATTTTGCATTCATTCAAATTTTGGGAAAGATAAAACCAAACACAGTTCAGCAATAATTTGTGTTTCTTGACAGGCAAAGAAAAACTGTCCATACACTGTTTGAGTGCTAGAACTGTCTGGATGCTATAACTGTTGTAGTGCTAGAACTGTCTGAGTATCAGAACTGTATGAATGCTAGAATTGTCTGAGTGCTAAAACTGCACGAATACTAGAACCGTCTGAGTGCTAGAACTGTATGGATGCTAGAACTGTCTGAGTGCTAGAACTGTTTATGTGCTAAAATTGTCTGAGTGCTAGAACAATTTGAGTGCTAGAACTGTCTGAGTGCTAGAACTGTCTGGGTGCTAGAACTCTCTGAGTGCTAAAACTGTCTGAGTGCTAAAACTGTCTGAGTGCTAAAACTGTCTGAGTGCTAGAACTGTCTGAGTGCTAGAACTGTCTGGGTGCTAGAACTCTCTGAGTGCTAAAACTCTCTGAGTGCTAAAACTGTCTGAGTGTTAGAACTGTCTGAGTGATAGAACTGTCTGAGTCCTAGAACTAACGTACCGTTGTGTTTACTATTGATGACATATATGTTATACACATACTAACTGATTAACCATGTGATTTGATAAAAATTCGATTTAGTGACAAATGTTATTAAATGCATTACAACACTAATTAGTTTATCTTCCTTCCAGCATGAAAAACTATATATTTGTCAGGTTTTTTTTTGCTATCATTTAAACATAGGTTGACTGACGACACTGAACTCTATCAAGGTCAATACTTATAATTTTAACGAATTATTGCACTACTCAAATGCTTTATTGTTAAATGTTAGTAAATTTTAGCGGCAGTGAGAGTTATGGCGGCTGCTAATATCGCGCAACGGCTGCTTGTCATCCTGTATCAGACGTTGGTTCTCTCCACTATTGAATATGCAATGGTCATCCTCACTGTTAGTAAAACGCAAATTGAAAGATTGGAAAGAATACAGAATGAGGCTATGCGTATCATTCGCGGTTGCACATGGGATACACCCTGCGTCGCGATTAGGTTTCTCCCGGACTTCCCGACCATGGAGTATAGACTCAAGATAGCAAGAACACGTGCGTATCTCAAAATAAGTGCTAAAAAGGATCACATATTGCACGAGCTGCTCAGCACCAGTGGAGGAAATCGATTAAAGCGGGGCAAGTCGTGGGTTGACCGTGCTGCAGACAGTGTTCAGCTGGTATGCGGTCTCACAAATATGGGTTATGGGGAAGAATGGATACCAATGCCTTCAATATACGGAAAACTTTTTCCACCATCATTAAATTTGACTAAAGTTGCAAAGAGAGGCATCCCGTGGTGGTGGATGCAGACGTTAAGGCTATCATTGATAGAAACTGCAATGAAGGTGCCGTTGTGATTTACACAGATGAATCGGTAGCTCGTCACGAATAGTCCACATGGGCCTTCTTTGCAAGTTCAGGTGGCAGAATGGTCCATGAGGCCAGTGGTGTGTTTCGTATGACAACAAGCAGCATGACAATGGAGGAACTGGCTGTGACTAATGCTTACGTTGGCTGAGTCACAAAACTACACTCATGCGTGCATTCTAGTGATTTATTGAGTATAATCCGCAAGGTAGAGGCTGTTTCGGTGTGCAGGCAATGAACTGAATCACTACAAGAGTGAACAATTTACAGAATCACACTTATCTTCGTTCCAGGGCACATGGGTGTCGTTGGCAATGAGGGAGCAGACAGGCTGGATGGCTCTGCCACCATATCAGATGGTCAGCCAATGGATAGAGCTGCTATTTTGAATGTCCTCATAGAGTGTGGCGGCAAAGAAGATTTTCATTTAAACCAATTCACGTCAACAACTAGAATGCAGGAGCTGGGTTTGTAGATTGGAGTAGCAAGAAAAGAACAGCATAACAGGTACGTGAGTAGGCTCATCAATCAAAATCAAACTGGTACGGTCAGTCGCTAGACGCTGTTGGAGATATTGCGAAGAGATCGGAGCCCCTATGGATATGTTCAGAGTGCAATGAAGATATTCCAAACTGAAACTGAATGTTATTACTGATATAATTGCCCATGATAATTTACTAAAATATGTTAGCAACGTGCATCTTGTTCAATCATGTTTATACGTTGGTTTCTCTACATACTAAGAGAACATGTTCTTTCATTTAGTAATATAATCGCAAATTAATTTCGTTATGGAAACGGAAAATGGAATGAGTAGCAGTGCGCATATCTTCGTTTCATAACGATGGGAAGACCTCACGCACATTGTCATTTTTAGCATTAGCAGTCATTGAGAATACTGACACACTCAAGTGTTCAGATTTAGCGCTACTAAACCATAATTACAATTCTAACGAAAGAATAAATTCTTCTTCCTGGGATAAAAGTTGGGAAATAGACATGATCAACAGACTAAAATTTCGTCGGTATATTTTCATACTTAGAACTGAAAAGGTAAACATTGTCACATTTAGCAGTTTTCTAGTCAATAAACTTAAAGAATGGATAAACATTGACATCATCGATCTTTATGTTCTAACTACTAAAGTAATGGAGTAAACATTGATATACTGAGGATCTTTATGTTCTAACTAAAGCTATCATGAGTAAAACTGATATCATGATATCTTTATGTTCTAACAACTAATAATGGAGTAAACATGATATCACTGGGGATCTTTATGTTCTAACAATCAAGAATGGATCAACATTGATATCACTGTATCTTTATGTTCTAACAACTACAAGTAATGGAGAACTTGACATACTCAGATCTTTAGTTCTAACAACTACAGTAATGGGTACATTGACAACACTCGATCTTTATGTTCTAACAACTACAAGTAAGGAGTAACATTGATATCAGAGATCTTATGTTCTAACAACTACAAGAATGAAACATTGATATCACTGATATCTTTTGTTCAACAACTACAAGTAAGGTGTAACATTGACAACTGAGATCTTAGTTCTAACAACTAAGTAATGGTAAACATTGACATCACTCAGATCTTTATGTTCAACAACACAAGTATGGAGTAAACATGACATCACTGATCTTTATGTTCTCAATACAAGTAATGGAGTAAAATTGACATCCTCAATCTTATGTCTAACTCACTCAAGTAATGGAGAAACTTTGACATCACTAGATCTTTATGTTCTAACAATACAAGTAATGGGAAACATTGACATACTCAGACCTTTATGTTCTCTATCAAGTCAATGGAGTCAAACATTGACATACTCAGATCTTATATTCTAACACTCAAGTAATGGAGTAATTGACATCACTCGATCTTTATGTTCTAGATCAATGAAAGTATTGGGCAAACATGACATCCTGAATCTTATGTTCTAACAATTCATATGGATAACTTATATCCTAAATGTTATGTTCAACAACTACAAGTATTGAGTAACATTGACATCACTCAATTTTTATGTTTAACAACAGTAATGGGTAACATTGATCACTCTTTATTTCTACATACAAGTAATGGAGTAAACATTGATACCTTAAGTCTTTATGTTCAATACTACAAGTAATGGAGTAAACATTGAATCCTCAGATCTTATGTTCAACAACTAAAATGAATGGAGTAACATTGATATCCTAATTCTTGTATGTTCTAAAAACTAAAGAAATGGAGTAAGACTTGACATCACTCAGATCTTATGTTCCAAAAACTACAAGTAATGGAGTAAACATTGACATCACTCAGATCTTTAGTTTAAATAACAAGCAATGGGTAAACATGACATCATAGATTTTTATGTTCAACAAGAAATGAGTAAACTTGATATCCTAAAACTTATGTTCTAACAACTACAGTAATGGAGTAAACATTGACATCACTCAGATCTTCATGTTCTAACAACTGACAATAATGGATAAACATTGATATCACTTTAAATCTTTATTTTCTAACAACTACAAGTAATGGAGTAAACATTGACATCACTCAGATCTTTATGTTCTAACAACTACAAGTATGAGTAAACATTGACATCACTGAGATCTTTATGTTCTAAAACTACAAGTAATGGAGTAAACATTGACATCACTTACATCTTTATGTTCTAACAACTACAAGTAATGGAGTAAACATTGACATCACTCAGATCTTTATGTTCTAACAATTACAAGTAATGGAGTAAACATTGACATCACTGATCCATATTCTAACAATCAAGTAATGAGTAAACATGACATCACTTACATCTTTATGTTGTAACTACAAGTAACGGAGTAAACATTGACATCACTCAGATCTTTATGTTCTAACAACTACAAGTAATGAGTAAACATTGACATCACTCAGATCTTTATGTTCTAACAACTACAAGTAATGGAGTAAACATTGACATCACTGAGATCTTTATGTTCTAACAAGTACAAGTATTGGAGTAAACAATGACATCACTCAGATCTTTATGTTCTAACAACTACAAGTAATGGAGTAAACATTGACATCCTAGATCTTTATGTTCTAACAACTACAAGTAATGGAGTAAACATTGACATCACTCAGATCTTTATGTTCTAACAAATACAAGTAATGAGTAAACATGACATCACTCAGATCTTTATGTTCTAACTACTACAAGTAATGGAGTAAACATTGACATCACTCAGATCTTTATGTTCTAACTACTACAAGTAATGGAGTAAACATTGACATCACTCAGATCTTTATGTTCTAACAATTACAAGTAATGGAGTAAACATTGAATCACTGAGACTTTATGTTCTAACAACTACAAGTAATGGAGTAAACATTGACATCACTCAGATCTTTATGTTTACAATTACAAGTAATGGAGTAACATTGACATCACTCAGATCTTTATGTTCTAACAACTACAAGTAATGGAGTAAACATTGACATCACTCAGATCTTTATGTTCTAACAACTACAAGTAATGGAGTAAACATTGACAACCTCAATCTTTATGTTCTAACAACTACAAGTAATGGAGTAAACATTGACATCACTTACATCTTTATGTTCTAACAACTACAAGTATGAGCAAACATTGACATCACTCAGATCTTTATGTTCTAAGAAGTACAAGTAATAGAGTAAACATTGACATCACTCAGATCTTTATGTTCTAACAACTACAAGTAATGGAGTAAACATTGACATCACTCAGATCTTTATGTTCTAACAACTACAAGTAATGGAGTAAACAGTGACATCACTCAGATCTTTATGTTCTAACAACTACAAGTAATGGAGTAAACATTGACATCACTCAGATCTTTATGTTCTAACTACTACAAGTAATGGAGTAAACATTGACATCACTCAGATCTTTATGTTCTAACAATAACAAGTAATGGAGTAAACATTGACATCACTCAGACATGTTCTATTCAGTATGGATAACATTGACATCACTCAGATCTTATATTTCTAACCCTAAAAGTAATGGAGTAACCATTGACATCACTCAGATCTTTATGTTCTAACAACTACAAGTATGGAGTAAACATTGACATCACTCAGATCTTTATGTTCTAACAACTACAAGTAATGGAGTAAACATTGATATCCCTTAAATCGTTATGTTCTAACAACTACAAGTATTGGAGTAAACATTGACATCACTCAGATTTTTATGTTCTAACAACAACAAGTAATGGAGTAAACATTGACATCACTCAGATTTTTATGTTCTAACAAGTACAAGTAATGGAGTAAACATTGATATCCCTTAAGTCTTTATGTTCTAACAACTACAAGTAATGGAGTAAACATTGACATCACTCAGATCTTTATGTTCTAACAACTACAAGTAATGGAGTAAACATTGATATCCTCAATCTTTATGTTCTAACAACTACAAGTAATGGAGTAAACATTGATATCACTCAGATCTTTATGTTCCAACAACTACAAGTAATGGAGTAAACATTGACATCACTCAGATCTTTATGTTCTAACAATAACAAGTAATGGAGTAAACATTGACATCACTCAGATTTTTATGTTCTAACAAGTACAAGTAATGGAGTAAACATTGATATCCTAAACTTTATGTTCTAACATACAAGTAATGGAGTAAACATTGACATCACTCAGACCCTTATGTTCTAACAATTACAAGTAATGGAGTAAACATTGATTCACTCAAATCTTTATGTTCTAACAACTACAAGTAATGGAGTAAACATTGACATCACTCAGATCTTTATGTTCTAACAACTACAAGTAGTGCAGCAAACATTGACATCACTCAGATCTTTATGTTCTAAAACTTACAAGTATGGATAAACATTGACATCACTTCAGATCTTTATGTTCTAACAACTACAAGTAATGGAGTAAACATTGACATCACTCAGATCTTTATGTTCTAACAATTACAAGTAATGGAGTAAACATTGACATCACTCAGATCCATATATTCTAACAACTACAAGTAATGGAGTAAACATTGACATCACTTACATCTTTATGTTGTAACTACAAGTAACGGAGTAAACATTGACATCACTCAGATCTTTATGTTCTAAGAAGTACAAGTAATAGAGTAAACATTGACATCACTCAGATCTTTATGTTCTAACAACTACAAGTAATGGAGTAAACATTGACATCACTGAGATCTTTATGTTCTAACAAGTACAAGTATTGGAGTAAACAATGACATCACTCAGATCTTTATGTTCTAACAACTACAAGTAATGGAGTAAACATTGACATTCCTAGGATCTTTATGTTCTAACAACTACAAGTAATGGAGTAAACATTGACATCACTCAGATCTTTATGTTCTAAGAAGTACAAGTAATAGAGTAAACATTGACATCACTCAGATCTTTATGTTCTAACTACTACAAGTAATGGAGTAAACATTGACATCACTCAGATCTTTATGTTCTAACAACTACAAGTAATGGAGTAAACATTGACATCACTCAGATCTTTATGTTCTAACAATTACAAGTAATGGAGTAAACATTGATATCACTGAGATCTTTATGTTCTAACAACTACAAGTAATGGAGTAAACATTGACATCACTCAGATCTTTATGTTTTACCAATTACAAGTAATGGAGTAAACATTGACATCACTCAGATCTTTATGTTCTAACAACTACAAGTAATGGAGTAAACATTGACATCACTCAGATCTTTATGTTCTAACTACTACAAGTAATGGAGTAAACATTGACATCACTCAGATCTTTATGTTCTAACAACTACAAGTAATGGAGTAAACATTGACATCACTTACATCTTTATGTTCTAACAACTACAAGTAGTGGAGCAAACATTGACATCACTCAGATCTTTATGTTCTAAGAAGTACAAGTAATAGAGTAAACATTGACATCACTCAGATCTTTATGTTCTAACAACTACAAGTAATGGAGTAAACATTGACATCACTCAGATTTTTATGTTCGAACAACTACAAGTATTGGAATAAACATTGACATCACTCAGATCTTTATGTTCTAACAATTACAAGTATTGGAATAAACATTGACATCACTGAGAACTTTATGTTCTAACAACTACAAGTATTGGAGTAAACAATGACATCACTCAGATCTTTATGTTCTAACAACTACAAGTAATGGAGTAAACATTGACATTCCTCAGATCTTTATGTTCTAACAACTACAAGTAATGGAGTAAACATTGACATCACTCAGATCTTTATGTTCTAACAAGTACAAGTAATAGAGTAAACATTGACATCACTCAGATCTTTATGTTCTAACTACTACAAGTAATGGAGTAAACATTGACATCACTCAGATCTTTATGTTCTAACAACTACAAGTAATAGAGTAAACATTGACATCACTCAGATCTTTATGTTCTAACAACTACAAGTAATGGAGTAAACATTGACATCACTAAGATCTTTATGTTCTAACTACTACAAGTAATGGAGTAAACATTGACATCACTCAGATCTTTATGTTCTAACATCTACAAGTAATGGAGTAACCATTGACATCACTCAGAACTTTATGTTCTAACAACTACAAGTAGTGGAGCAAACATTGACATCACTCATATCTTTATGTTCTAACAACTACAAGTATGGAGTAAACATTGACATCACTTACATCTTTATGTTCTAACAACTACAAGTAATGGAGTAAACATTGACATCACTCAGATTTTTATGTTCAAACAACAACAAGTAATGGAGTAAACATTGACATCACTCAGATTTTTATGTTCTAACAATTACAAGTAGTGGAGTAAACATTGATATCCCTTAAATCTTTATGTTCTAACAACTACAAGTAATGGAGTAAACATTGACATCACTCAGATCTTTATGTTCTAACAACTACAAGTAATGAAGTAAACATTGATATCCCTTAACTCTTTATGTTCTAACAACTACAAGTAATGGAGTAAACATTGACATCACTCAGATCTTTATGTTCCAACAACTACAAGTAGTGGAGCAAACATTGACATCACTCAGAACTTTATGTTCTAACAACTACAAGTAATGGAGTAAACATTGACATCACTCACATCTTCATAACATCATACCTACATGCTATGTAGTAAACACTTATCGCATGAATATTTTCATTTCCTAACAACTACCGGTAATAGAGTAATAGATTCAATTCACGCTACCGATGTTCCACAAGTAAGGAAATGAGCTGCCCAACCTACCATCCGCATGCTTAATTAAGTTTAGACATATTAAGTGATGTACATTTCACATCATATGAGCTGCAAAGGCCAAGAAACATTTTCATTTTCACAGGTCATAGAGTAATTATCTCTGACATCACGAACATTTTTATTTTCCCAGGTCATAGAGTAAGTATCTCTGACATCACCAACATTTTCATTTTCACAGATCATAGAGTAAGTATCTCTGACATCACGAACATTTTCATTTTGAACAACTCCAAGTCATGAAAAAACAGTGATTCCTTTAGTAACCAATACATTACAAATCACTAAATAGCTATATATTTTAATATCTTTAATCTTAATCACTGACAGCTAAACTACAGTTGATCAACAGCATCTTCTTACTCACTCTATGTTACCAATGTCAAACATAGACAATGAATAAGACACATACACAGAAAATAGCAGCATGCGAAATGAGATGTCTCCACAAAGTTACAACAACACAAGAATCAATAGAGTTACGAATACCAGCATCAGAGAAAAGGTTGGAACAAGGCCGTGCTTGAACTATAAAGCAAAAGAGAGAATGAAGTGGTTTGGCCACTTGGTAAGAATGCGAATAGACCAAACTGCATATGAAGCTTTCCACAACAGAATATCAGGAAGAAGGCGAGAGGAATGTTATAGTATCCTCCTTTTTTGCATAGTCGTTCTAGCCAATATTGGTTACTAAGGGGTTTTCTTTCGGAACGTTAGAGTTACAAATCCGAGATTCAGTCCTTTATTTACCCAGCACAGTGGTTATTATATTGAGTTTGTTCTCATGGTTCCTTAAGGCCTTGATTTGCGGTTATACATTCGTGTGATGGTTAATTTGTTGTAACTCCTATTTCTAGGTTCGGTACCTTTGGGGATTTGGTCCACATTCCACAACTTGTCTTCATCTTTGGTTCATTTTCTTCCTAGGGTTCATCTTCATCTTTGGATATATTCATTCGTTTAGTATATATATACATTTATATAAAGTAGTGGCGGTCCATTTCCAATATGTTGTAGTACTGATGTTATTATCATCATGTCCTTATTTTAGTTCTGATTGCTGATGTTATTATTGTCCTGTCCTCATTTTAGTTCTGATTGCAGGATGTTCTTATTAGATGAGGGTGACTCTTTTTCCTTACTCATGGCTTTCATTCATAACTTCAAATATATTTAACAAACATGGAGAATTCATGTAGACATGTTTATTTATGTAGACAATGTACACAACACGTCCGCTTGACTCAAGTGTTTTTGTTGGTCTCTGTCTCTAAGCCGTTACTACACAAAACTGCGTCGATTAGTTTCCCTACGTCAGTGTCTCGTTTAAGCGCTGCCATTCTGCTTAGAGAGTATCATCGGCTTCCAAACACTAAGTCTCTACTGATAAAATATCTACCCCTACAAACTAAGCTAATTGTCTGGTTCACTAGGTGCCACTTGGTAGCCTTCCTCCTACACTCCCTGGACGACTTCGCCGTTGACCTTCCTCCTACAGGAAGACCGAGGAAAAGGTGAATGGAAAACGTAGTTGAATTCTGCCAGAGGACTCAGAAAACCATTACACAAGTCACCAAAGAAGCGCAAGACAAATACATAAGACCACGACACTGGGTTAACAACCCGGTAGCAAGTTTGCTGACAAAAGAAGAAGAATCTCAATGTAGTATTCTCAAGTAAGATCATAATCAAATCTGATCACATTTTTTCTTCGATCATGCAATAATTTGTCCTATTTAGAACGAATGGCATTTACATTGTTTTTTCTTAACTTTCTACTATGTTTTCTTAAGCAGGATGAATTCACAGCGTTGGCAACCTGTCTACTTCATTGATTCTAGATCTCCCTGTGGGACGTCTTGAAATAGACGGAGCACCGTGAACTCTGTATGTGACATGGAAAGCCCGCTTGGGTCTCGTAGTCTCCCATGATTCATCAAGTCGGGTCCAGCTTTCCGTCCAGATCCAAGTTTGGAAGATCAAAAACAGCCAATTAGTGTGAGGCTGATTCCCTTGAGTCAGCATTAAGATGATAGTCAATGAAGGGAGGGTGGTTTGTAGATCAAGTTCAAGATATAAATTATGTATATCGGTATACATTTTCTATATATGACTTAGATGGATAGTGTCGATACACAGGAGTGATGGATACATTATCCATGCATAATATAGATAGACAGATACACTGTGTATGTTATAGGCAGGTACACTGGGCATATATGATTTGGGTAGAAACACTGTCCACACAAGGTTCAGGTAGATAAATTGTTTGGACAGAGTAGAAATGGATGCACTGTCCACACATTGTTCAGGTGGGTATAAACTGTTTGCACAGAATAGACATGGATGCATTATCCACACAAGATTCAGGTGGGGATAAACTGTTTGCACAGAATATACATAGATGCACTATCCACACAAGATTCAGGTGGGTATAAACTGTTTGCACAGAATAGACATGGATGCACTGTTCCCACAAGGTTCAGGTGGCTAAACTGTTTGTATATAAAATACACTGGTGCACTGTCCACACATGGTTCACTTGGGGATAAACTGTTTGTATATAAAATACACTGGTGCACTGTCCACACATGGTTCACTTGGGGATAAACTGTTGTATATAAAATACACGGGTGCACTGTCCACACATGGTTCACTTGGGGATAAACTGTTGTATATAATAGATATGAGTGCACTGTGCCAACTTGACATTATCGGATATACTGTCCTAATGATATAAGTGGATACACTATGAGTAGTGATGTTTGTTAATATAATGATGCTCTAAAAAACGCAAGTTAAAATAACGGACATATGAAATATACTAGATATGATACAGTGCACATACATGATTGGCAACGATATATTGATCATTCTCGAATGATGATGATACATAACTTAGACACTACTGACAATAATGTACTATTCATACATGATCCTTTATACGATTCGTAATGGTATGATGTTAATACAGAATACATATTATATACTATGATATATGGGAACCGCGATAGCTCAGTGGTTAGTGCACTTAGTCGCATCCAGGGCCGTGCGGTACATTTTTTTCAGTGTGATGCAAGTCTACAAAATGCCACCCCTTAATTTATTTTCATTTAAAATAACCTTTAATTGTGATTTTTATTTCACTGCTTATGCCGCCCCCTGTACGGCGCCGCCTGATGCGGCTGCCTCTCTGTATCCTTGTCGCATCGTCCAAATTTAGAAATTCTTATTTGTAGTTTGATTTGTTTTCTTTTACAACGGCTCTCTGATCAACGAAGCCTTAGTTGGTGACCATATAAATATTGGACAGTAGAGGGGAGAAGAAGTTGATCATATAATTCATCGTACGTCGTTGGTAAAAGAAAACACGGGTCCTTCTATTCTCCAAGATATTACATGGAGTGAAAACGGTTAGCTTACTTTACGGTAAACAAGAAGTTACACTCTGCACACATTACATATGTGATCACACATGTTACATTCTGGACACACTACCATACATTATTATAAATTTAACATGCTGCACACATTACATATATGATAAGATATGTTATACTCTGCACACATTACATATATGGCTAGAAATGTTACATTTTGCACAAATTTCATACATGGTAAGATATGTTACACTTTGCAAACATTACATACATGGTAAGATATGTTAATCTTTGCACACATTACATACACCATTAGATATGTTACATTTTGCACACATTACATACACAATTATATATGTTACATTTTACACACATTACATGTATGATTAGAAATGTTACACTTTGCACACATTACATACATGATTAGATATGTTACACTCTGCTTACATTACATACATGATTAGATATGTTACACTCTGCTTACATTACATATATTATTAAACATGTTACACTCTGCTTACATTACATATATGGTTAGACATGTTACACTCTGCTTACATTACATATATGGTTAGACATGTTACACTCTGCTTACATTACATATATGATTAGACATGTTACACTCTGCTTACATTACATATATGATTAGACATGTTACACTCTGCTTACATTACATGTATATGGTTAGACATGTTACACTATGCTTACATTACATATATGATTAAACATGTTACACTCTGCTTACATTACATATATGATTAGACATGTTACACTCTGCTTACATTACATATATGGCTAGACATGTTACACTCTGTTTACATTACATATATGATTAGACATGTTACACTCTGCTTACATTACATATATGATTAAACATGTTACACTCTGCTTACATTACATATATGGTTATAAATGTTACACTCTGCTTACATTACATATATGATTAGAAATGTTACACTCTGCTTACATTACATATATGATTAGACATGTTACACTCTGCTTACATTACATATATGGTTAGACATGTTACACTCTGCTTACATTACATATATGATTAGAAATGTTACACTCTGCTTACATTACATATATGATTAGACATGTTATACTCTGCTTACATTACATATATGGTTAGACATGTTACACTCTGCTTACATTACATATATGATTAAACATGTTACACTCTGCTTACATTACATATATGATTAGACATGTTACACTCTGCTTACATTACATATATGGCTAGACATGTTACACTCTGTTTACATTACATATATGATTAGACATGTTACACTCTGCTTACATTACATATATGATTAAACATGTTACACTCTGCTTACATTACATATATGGTTATAAATGTTACACTCTGCTTACATTACATATATGATTAGAAATGTTAGCACTTCTTACATTACATATTGATTAGACATGTTACACTCTGCTAATTACATATATGATTAAACATGTTACACTCTGCTTACATTACATATATGATTAGAAATGTTACACTCTGCTTACATTACATATATGATTAGACATGTTATACTCTGCTTACATTACATATATGGTTAGAAATGTTACACTCTGCTTACATTACATATATGATTAGAAATGTTACACTCTGCTTACATTACATATATGATTAGACATGTTACACTCTGCTTACATTACATATAGGATTAAACATGTTACATTCTGCTTACATTACATATATGATTAGAAATGTTACACTCTGCTTACATTACATATATGATTAGAAATGTTACACTCTGCTTACATTACATATATGATTAGACATGTTATACTCTGCTTACATTACATACACAATTATATATGTTATAAATAAGATTATGACAAACATGTTTCACTAAATAAATTGATTTAAAACACATTACTGGACAATGGGCTCATGTTCGATAGTATAAAGTTTATCATATTTAAGATAATGGTAGATTGATATGTTATTTAGATGTTAACGAGTCAATTTTATTTTGGAGCGATATGTCGAGCTGTCTATGATCTATTACTTTAGCTATCATTTGATTAGTTTCCCAAATATGTATACTCTATTTCCTAATTTTCTTCAATGTTTCACTTTTCATTAATAGCGTTAGAAGGACACCTTACAATAGAGCAATAGTTTCTTCCATCTTCACATTACTCCTTTTAACCATCAATTGAATGCTTAATATTCTTATATATGGTGGATATTTTCCGGTTTCGTTTGCCGAGCTACTGAGTTAGTGCTTGAGCAACGCTGTGAGCTATGAATGTTACGGGGAATGCTTCTTGTTGTGTCAACCATGCGTTGTTGTGGGTATTCAGAAAATGGACAACGGTTATGACGAAACGACTCAATCTGCCGTATGTAGTGATATTGCGTGTGTAGAAAGCTGGATTTTGTCGTGATTGATGTTCCCTTCGACATGAATTGCAATTCAAGTGATGAACTGTTTTGCGTTGACACTTTAGCGGCGATCATATGCATTTATGCAGTGCATGTTGCATTTTGTGGTGATACGGCTGTTTCATTCTAGAATTAGTTCACACAGGAGACAGTTGTTAGGATTTCGTGTGATTTTCGTTGACACAGGAACGGAGCAAATATGGAGTGACCCGTTGCAGTTAAGTTGGAATCGTACAAATGAACTATGAACTATATACGGTCACATATTTGTAGTTGGCTTTAAGATCGTTGATCTCCACAAATCGTGTCCATACAACAGACAGAATTGACTCAACGAAACATTGAATGCTACCAATTCACAAGGATATATTGTTTTTATTCTTCCTATATATTATCCGCATGGACTAATCTTCTAAGGGTCTCTATCGCGAAGTGGTTAAGACGTTTGCTTGTCGTTCTAGAGATTGTGGTTCGAGTCAGGACCTAGCCAGATGTGCAGTTTGTTCATGAGATCCCTAATATTGTTGTTGGTGCTCTGGAGATCCCGTTTTGTACAACTTACTAGGCAGATGGTGTGCCATTTCTGCAGAGAGGGACGGTGCCATGTGGGGAAACCCGGTGCAATGAAGTCAATCCTTCGCCTTTATACTTTTTTATACTAACCTTCTAAGAACCATGACCATAAAGGTCGCATAATCAATCTACCATACTCAGAATCTGGATTCCTGCAAATCTGTATTACACGGTTGCCAAGCTGATCTGTATCAATTAAAGTTGATTGTATAACAACTTATGTTTTCTTGACATTAGAAACTCTAGGAATAGAGCAGATCGTGAACTATTCAACTTGAAATTGCGTCAAATGTTTAATCAAAAGCAATATATTTTGTTCATAAGTTACTTGGAGTTTATTAGTTACACGTATCCCTAATTTCTTTCTTAACTCAACTTCAAATTTGTTTTACTAAAGAAATTTTACTTAAAAACTAATTAATTGTTGGCACAGCTTTGGTCGCGCAAGATGATGATGTAATCGAAACTAAACACCTGCCTTTCTTCTCCTCACTTATTTTTCTAACTGATATTCTGACAAGTAGAATAGCAAAATAGTCGTGATTGAATGGCATGGCCTATTGATTAATGTCAGTACAACATAAATGTGATGTTCTGTTTCACGTCCATTTGACTAAAGACAAACCTACGATCCGTTGACTAGGATAACAGTTGCTGTCTTTACTAGTCTCCTATACGATAATTTGTCTAGGATAACAGTTGCTGTCTTTACTAGTTTCCTATACGATAATTTGACAAGGATAACAGTTGCTGTATTTACTAGTCTCCTATACGATAATTTGTCTAGGATAACAGTTGCTGTCTTTACTAGTCTCCTATACGATAATTTGTCTAGGATAACAGTTGTTGTCTTTATTAGTTTCCTATACGATAATTTGACTATGATAAAATGCCATATCTTACACCATTCTTGTTAGTGAACATAGTGTATTTTTAACAGTTGCATAATCATATATCTCTAAAAAAAAACTTCAGTCCTAAAAATTGCCATGTCTACAGGCACTATTGACTGAATTATACAACAAGTGGGTGGCCGTCATACAATGGAAACAGTGTCACTTGCCATATCTTACACCATTCGTGTTAGTGAACATTTTGTATTTTTAACAGTTGCATAATCATATATCTCTAAAAAAAAACTTCAGTCCTAAAAATTGCCATGTCTACAGGCACTATTGACTGAATTATACAACAAGTGGGTGGCCGTCATACAATGGAAACAGTGTCACTGTGAAAAACCAGGAAAATGAGACAACAAATCAACTAGCCAAGGAAGCTGTTAAAAGAAAAACAACCTGATGTACTAGTTACGAATCATTTTAAGAAAAGGATTATTAAATCCGTCAAAAAGTCACTAATACCAACATGAGACATTTACGATATGTGTGCAGATTAGAACAAGTTACCTCATAAGTCGATTGTGTCCAGCTATTCTGCAATCTCAAAACAGGACACACTCGACTCCACAGACTCACTAATCCAGTGAAGTAACGCTACAAATAAAACAAAGACCTCTATCTTCTTCTTCTTTTCTTCCACCATTTACTTCTTTATAGAAGTGTTGTGGGCAGTGGGGAGGGGAGAAACGTAGTCATCTTGTCTGTGCTTGTTTTAAGGCACTTTGTAAGCTGATATTCATTTTCGTAAGGCTGTTCTTGATGCCGTCACTCCATCTTTTGCGTGGTCTACCTCTTGCTTTGTACTCATTATACTTTTTTGTGTGGCTCTCTGTGGTAGGCGATACCAGGGCATTCTTGTCAGATGTCCAAACCATTTAATCTGTTGTTCTTTTATGAATTGCATGACTGGTTTCACATCTAGTCTTTTCTCAATTTTTCATTTCTAATTTTGTCTCTTATTTTCACATCTGCAGCTTTTCTAAGACACCTCATCTCTGTCGTTATGATTTTCCGCTCAATAGCTGCTGTTATTGGACATGTTTGACACTGGTAATATAGTGTTGGCCAGTGAATCGTTCTTATGAGATTTGCTTTAGTTTTTAGCTGTATCTCTGACAACAGACCTCTATGCAAGCTACAAAAGACAGTGACATTTATACATTTGACAGTTTTGAATACATAGGAATATTTCAGGTGATCGAAAATAGGGATGGATGGAATACCCTAAAGAGAGTTAGTCCTGCGAAGTATTCACTACGGTAATATGGTACATCTTTACTAGAGCCAGTCCTGAAACGCTGTGGCTAAAATAACATACAATGTCTGGACTAAAGTCAATCGCGAAATACTTCTAGGATATCTTGCTATATTTGTCTAGAGTAAGTTCTGACTAGACATCTTGACTAGAGGAATATTTGTTAAGCAATACCTGAGAATAAATATCATATTACTAAGATCATGCATAATTCAAGTCTCAGCGAAGATAAAAATAAATGCATACAAAATCTGAGAAATGACTAGACCATTAAAGCAACGGAGGTAGGGTATTCGTAACTACTAGAGATGTAAGCCTTAGCGTATTCGTTATTGTCTATTCCTATTATTGCCAGTGCTATTGAAGTCTTCACTTTTTAGTTGTATTTATCTATCTCCTGATATTCGTGTTTCTGTGTGTTTAAATGGAATCAATATTTGTTTTATTATCAACTCTTAGTTTAAATCTTCATTATGGGGGAACTTGTTTAAAAATGTCAGCATTAATTCTCTCTTCCTTTTCGTTGAATTATTTAGATTCAGATTATTTCTTCACTTTCTGACATTATTTTTAGATATTTTCACTTGCCACCATTGAAACAGTGCCACCCACTACTTTCTGCTCTTCTCACAGTGCCCAGGAATAATCTTGAAGTAATTGCAAATGTATTTATCTAATTCCTCATGAAATAATTTACCTTCAGGCTTTGTTGCAGTAAATAGTCAAGGTACAACATGAGATATGTTAGAATGTTCCACTTCGAAAATTTGCTTTGATGTTTTTTATCACTTCTCTTTCTTTTATTGTTCTCCTTTTTTTTTAATTTCTAGATAATATTTGGAAAAGAGAAGGACATTACCCAAAGAAATATGTAAGTTTTTGTAAGCAAATTTAAGACCTACATAAATCTGTTCTCTTATCCCCAGCTATATTACATCCATGCGGTGCTGATTTGAAGTTCTGAGATTGTGAAAAATGACGCAAGCCTATTCTGAATGCGGGAGAGCTGCTCCACAGAACGCTCCATAAAACAAAAATCTTTCTTGTTAGTTTTTAAAGCTCTGGCAATGTTTAACTTTCCCAGTGAAAGTTAATGGGGATGCATCCTTAGGGATCAAGAATTACTGTCCCATAAGACGAAAGCAAAGCATAGGAAGTGCCCAGAATGGCGGAGGGATTTCGCTCTTAATACCGCATAGCGATGTCTGGTTATTCACACCGGGCTTTATACGTCGAGAAATAATAATTTTACAAAATTGCGCAAACACTTCCTTCTAGCAGACCACAACAAATGAAATACAAATGTTTGTTCAATGGTGGTCATGTGCTGTCTGTTTCTTTTCTATGTTCTTTCTATGTCTCTCGCACTGTGTGATATATATACATATATATAATTATATATATATACATATATATATATTTATATATTATATATATTTATAGAGTGAGAGAGAGAAAGAGATACATACAATTAAGTAAGAATCACTTTCTGTCTGCCTATGTTGTTAATTATTAAGGTTATATTTCACACACTTGCATTACTTGTAGTGTCTAATCAGACAAAATTTATCTTGAATTTCCGAGAATTTCTTTTTTCCTAGTGCTATTCATGCTGTTCGTGCTGTTTTATGTTGAGAACATATGAAGAAATATGTACGTGCAATAAACATTAGATTGATGTAATACACGACAGAGAGTATGTGTGTATTTTACTAACATACCTTATCTAACACAAGTCTGTATGCAGGTTACTACACATAGTACGACATGCATGTATATCTCTCAGCAGAATGTTTGTGAATAAGTGTTGTTTTAGAAACAATGCACGCATGTTTTATTTCAGAAAAACTGCTGTTATGAAAAACATCAACATGTCTTCAGGTATGTTACAGATCAGACAACATAAAGGTATGTTAAGTTGCACATTAGAAAGTTTGCATGTCTTTTACATATCAGACTAACTTGCAGGTGTAATGCACTTAAGAAAATCTAATACAGGTATGTTACGTATCAGAGAATGTACATACATGTTATACATCTTACTGTTTGTTATAGTATTGAGTAAATATTCCACTTTGGGCATAGAATTGTGAATGTAGACGTGAATGAATTCTGTTCTCATAGCTCCAGACTCGATCTGTGAACACAGCTTGGTGGTTTAAAAAAAAAGATATTTAGCTTTCCAACTTACATTGAATCTGATAACTTTACTTACAAGTGTTTAGTTGAAACTTAGACTGTATTGTGTTTTTAAATGTATGTAAATATGTTTGTATGTATGTATGTAAATATGTTTGTATGTATGTATGTAAATATGTTTGTATGTATGTATGCATGTTTGTCGTTTTATATTTTTGTTATAGTTTAAGTATCAGTATAGCAATCTTTGTCTTTCAATTTTAATTCAATCAGTTTATCTATGTATAAATCTGCACTTGTAAACAATAATTTTGAAATACATGAAATATTATTTCTTAAAATTTGAAATAGAATGGCCATGAAATTCTTAAAGTGATACGAGTGGGCAAATAATCGTTTCACTTCACATGTTTCTCATGTCTTCATTTATCCTTACACACAAAACATCTACAATTGAACTGAATATTTCTATTGTTTCACATATCACTAGCACAGTTCTATATTTATAACACAGATAACACTCACTCACAAGTTACCCACACATATTCCAAAAAGCTATGAGATTGAATCTCTCTCCTACAATCTTTCTGTGTTTTCTTTCTCTCAAAGACACAATCTTCACAATGTCACTAGTCTTTTCATTTTTACTCAATTTTACTCCATGCTTCTTCCAACTGTGCCCAATTTGAGTCCGTCGATCTTTGGTTTGGGAACTTCGCGAAGACCTTCGGTAATTCATTAGCTGATGAATAAGCGATGTATGGCCATCGTTGTGAATGCTGTGACAATGAGTAGTGCCTTGGCTGTGTAAAGAGAAGGTGGTCCAGTGTCGCTGATGCCACTGTTGCTTTCTGTACGACCTGTTAATAAAAGGTACAAGAATCATGGGATGTAACTTATAAGACAGCCCACTGCAAGATAAGTGTATGTCCTTTATGTAAAACACATTTTAAAATAAGACATTTCTTTGTTTATAGTCTCGGTTAACTTATATCAGAAACAAGTAGAATATTTCATTAGTAAAAACTGAGGTAACATTTCTGTCAACAAGGAAAGGATTTCGTGAACTTTGTAAAATAATCTTTGGTCAAAAATAAACATCTTTTTTTTTTTTATTTACCTTCACTATTAGATACGTTTTTAAAAAAAAAAATTATACTAGTCAAAGAAAACAATTGATTATAACATTGTTACTGTTGAGTGTCTGTAGGGATTTTTTTTCCCCTATCCAGAAGCACTTGAGCTTTCAGCTCTTCGACTCGGTGCCATGGATATCGTAACCCTTCGGTTCGGTGCCACGAACACCGTAAATCTGGAGAACCTGTGGCTTTTTCTGCCAGCCCGCGGAACTGAACCCCACTCACAGAGGGCTTGTCACACCGTCGTCCAACGCGCTACGAACACGTCGGGCATGCGGGCAAAGAAATAGATTAAGGAAAGTAGACATATTCTTGAATAGCAGCATTACTTGAAAAAAACATTTTGCTTCTAGACCCTCGGTGTACACATGTGGTGTGTACGGTGTGTAGATGTTCTACAGAGTTATAAATGTTGTAGGAAACAAGCGGTAACTATTTTCTTGCACAGTACTTCAACGTACTGGTAATAATAATTTTAAAAGTAATATATTCTAAACAAAGAACAGAAAAGAGGCAACAATAGCGTGATATATGCTTGAGTCTACTCTATACATGTTATATCTGAGATGAATATTAATTATATTGCAGACAGACACGAAATCATATGTCGGAATACTACTATTAAAAGATCATTTGTGAACTAAAGGCTAGAAAAGACAGGGATCATTCATTATCTACATGATTAGAAAGAAAGACATTGAACAACATTGTGAAGGCAAAACAGTTTAATAGCTAAGAAATCCAGGAGAAATGAAACATTCTAGCAAGGAATGACAAACTGGCGGTAAAACCGTGTAAGAACATATTAAGTACTAATATTCTCAAGGGACAGATGCTTATAGATCAAAATAAGCGCCAAAGTTATTATATATGACACATGATGATTAGTAGACTATTTCTCAGTGTAAATGAAACATGTCCAATACATGTAATAAACATATAAACGGAAATATTACTATGGAGAAAACGATTCAAATTGATGTATTTAGATAACTATATATTTAACTTTCTTCATGTATCTCTAAATGATTAAGTTGTTGTTGATGTAACACGGTGTTAATTAACCAAAAATCATATCAGCGTCATTTACTGTAACTTTTAGCAATATAATAAATATTCATCCTCATTTAGTTAGTTAGCCCTGAGGTTATTATCATTGCATTGGGAATAATTCGCAAGTGCTTCAAGCTCATCTTCATTCAGCATATCCGACAGTTCGCGAATATCTAACAGTTCCAGTCTTGTGTTGGTCTTGTGTTAAGCTTCTACGTGCTGTATAGTGTTCCAATCTAAAGTCTGTCCATTAATTCGTGAGCACGTTTGAAATTGATTTTCTCAAAAACTACCTGTTGGATCTCAGTGATTTTTGCATGCAGCCTTAGAATATCCATGACGCTAAAATAAAGCTAACCAGTAGTCCATAAATGCTACGGATTTTGCACATCGGCGAATTCCTTTGATCTTTTATGACAATTGCAAATGCGGGGGCTCAAATTTTAGATTTTACAGTAATCCCTAGAATTTGTCCATGTCAATTCTATTCATAGGTGTATCTCCATATTAACTTGATAGGTCAAGTAATTAAGTGTGTTGCCCTTTATGTGCAATCGTGAACTTGGATACAATATCCAACAGTTAGTCCTCCCCTTCGGTCACCATTAGACCCCAGGGTATCTTAACTTCACCACAAATTGTATGATGGTAGACGCATTTGGATATGGAAATGTATACGTTGCTATTTCTCAGTCTGTAATCAAAATATGATTTGTATCATCCCGAATCTGACGATTCCATGAGGTTGATAATTGTTACTGGCTGAACAAATTGTAATCCATCTCGGTGCCAGTACTCGTCTTCCTCTCGGAGCACATGTTCAACACACTTCTTCCAGAACTTCATGTCTATCATTGAGAGGGACTCACGTGTCAGAACTTCAACATCACACATTTTAAACGTACTGTTCTGTTCGGCAACTTGCCCTTTACTTTAGCCCAGACAAGCTCTATCGGATTGAGGTGAGCATGATATGGAGGTAGTCGCAAAGACGTGTGGCCGTATTCCGCAATGATTTTGTCAATATGAAACACCTTTGTCTTATTTGTCATCCTCACCAGGTGCAACAACTCGGGTTTCAAATATGTATCATCGAAGCTGACATTTTCCTTAGCAAGCCAAGTCCTAATTTGATCTTTTGTATTTGATGCAGTTGGTACTTTGTCTTCCGCTGATACTGCGTTGTGATAGGATGCATTATCCATTACCAAGCATGATGGTCTGTTTAGAATTGGAAGAAGATCTTTCTCCATCCAGTGCCTGAAAATATGTCCATTCATTTCTGTGTGGTAGTCCCTACCGTCGGTACTTTTGATTGGAAAATAAGTCCAGCGTCATGGACAAGACCTTCTTCACTGCTTCCTGCATGTATTAGTATAATACGCTGGCCTTTGCTGCTTGGTATTTTTCTTTTCTGTTCACCGTCTACTGATTGCCATTCTTTAGCATTGGTGGTGAGAGTTGACCCAGGATTCGTCCAAATATACAATATCATAGCCTTGCCTCCGCCGCTCACGGATCTGCCTCAGGTATTTACTTCGGGCAGCAATTAAATGTGGCTTTTCACAAATAATATTCCTGCCGCCTTTAGTTTTTCTAAAGGTGAAGCCGGCGGCTCTTACAATTTTCCATAGAGTACTTTTAGAAATGTCTATGCTGCAATCTGATTGCAGTTTTAATTTCAGTTTCCTGAGAGTAACAAGTTGATTTGTCGCAAACATTTTCAAGAGCTCCCGTCTTATGACATCTATGTCAAAGTCGTCAATTGTTCTTTTCCTTCCTTGCTTGACATTAGTGCACTTTGTGTCCTGTTTAATCCATCGGGAAAAGGATTCTCTATTCAGACCAAGCGCCAGTTGCGTTCGTTTCTCAGGGTTATGAATATCGCAATATAGATGACCTCTCTTAGATTCCCTACGGAAGTGTTGGTATAGTAAAACTGTAACCTTCTGCATTGTTATAAATGTGCACTTCAGACTCATTATGAATGTGATATCAATGTCAGTTTTGATAAGCCAACAAATATGATACAATAGCTTCATAAAAATAGCGAGATACACCTATAACTATACAACGGTATCCCAATTATAACGTCATATGCTTTCCGCTTTCAAAGTCGACTGGGTTAGGTGCACGGGATTTCGTGAAATTGTTGTTTACTCACGATATTTTAATGTTACCATAATGTATTTTTAGAACAACGCGTCTGTGTACCGTAGATCTGTTACTATTGTGTACAACCGGTGATGTTGATTTTAATATAACCTGAAGAAGAAATATTTCACATCAAATTTTCTTGGAAAAAATATTTCTCAGTGTCATGGATATTCTAAGGCTGCTTGCAAAAATCACTGAGATCCAACAGGTAGTTTTCGAGAAAATCAATTTCAAACGTGCTCACGAATTAATGGACAGACTATAGCAACACTACGTTTGACTCCAAGTTCCTGCAGTCGTGACAGAGACGAAGAATCTCCATCACCATCAAATTTCCCTGTCCAGTCAACCGCCTTAATGACATTCAGAATATCAACCCCGTCAATTTCTCTACCACATACCACGATAGTAGTATTAGTAAAACTGTGTGCTCGTCCATTTCCCATAATTTCAACATGTACGAGTACTAAAATGAAGGTGGCTTCCTGCAGCTCCAAAATTGTCATAGGTTCAAACCAATATCTACGCAAACCTGTCCGTAACTTTCCGTAAACTGTCCGTTAAACGGTTGTGGTTTTACATATAGAAAGCGTGCGGGTAAAAATCAGCACTAACAATTTAAAGGCTTAGTGGAAAAAGAGCCGATCCTAGCCTTATGTCGATTGAAAAGGAACATTTGAGCAAGGTTAGAATGAAGAATACATTTTACGATGCCGTCGTAGAGAAGTTTCTGCAAAAGGAAAGAAGAATGGATCTGATCTTTAAGTACAACATGTATAGGGAAATATGTACTATTTAAAAAAAAATATGTTTCCCAATTCAATAACTATCGAAGTGGGAGCTCGAATTGAGTTGCGTGTCATGACAGTCTCGAGGCATAGTAAATGTGAGCACAGTGAGAAAACAGATAAACACAGTGAGCAGACACCAAAGTAGAGCGAACACGCATACGGACAATACACAGGGGAGCCAACCGGTGGGGACAGACATGCACAGTGCTGATGATAGCGCGACGAAAGGCGTGGCAGACGTAGGGGTGAGCCAACGCCCCAATTGTGCAGGAAAAACTGAAAAGCCCAGCAGAGGCTTGAATCCAGTGCAAAAGTTCCTACCGAATGGTGATAAACTGTGCACAGTGAGATAGAAATGGGTAACGTATCGCCCAGTAGAACAATGTGAGCACAAGTGACGGGGAAAAGGGACGGGCCCAGTCGGTGGACGAGGGCACAAGCAGAAATGGGCGAATGGGCACCAAAAGAAACGCGAGGTGGCGAGCCTCCAAGATGGGGTCTTCATCCAGAGAGCAATAATCGCGTTTCCCCTCGCAGATAACTACTACTGCCTTGTAGTTGATTGGGGACAATCAAAGGCTAGTGGAGCAAACCGTACACAGAACAGGACGGCAGGCAAACCATGCAGTCCACAAAAAAGACTGGTAAACTGGGCAGATGACGCTCAACAACCCTGGAGGGAAGGTTGTCTAAGGGTAGCTACCGTAAAAAAAATAGCAACCTGCTGCCTTGCAGGTTGGCTGGTGACAGCCCGATGCGACGGAGAGCAAACCCAGTAAACGCTGGTTAAAACCGGACACATCGCCGAAGAATATGCACCAGAGCTCCAAATGGCGCTAAAGGTGTGAAGAAATACACCCATGTTAAAGCTGCAGGAATCAGATTTCCACATGAAAGGAGAATTTATGGGGTAATTTGGTATATAAGACTAAGCGGTGATCGCGCGCTCCAGAGAGAGAGAGAGAGAGAGAGAGAGAGAGAGAGAGGGGAGAGAAAGGTAATAACTTCTCGGAATAGACAAGAAATAGTAAATACTCCATAAACCCCAATTTTTCGGAAATTTTTGCTGGGCCCCACCAAATAAAATGACAACGAGCCGCCACTGGATGCATACATTTCATAAGGCTCTCCAGTGGCACTTATGTAACAAGCGTTGAGGATACAAACTAAATATGTCTGAAGTGTTATGAGAAACAAGTTTGATCTGACTTTTGAATATTTTCTTGGTTATAAATAGTGCATGCAATGCTTTCATATTACTGCTGGCGCAAGATCAAACACCTAATACAAGGCTGATTGCACACGCTATGAAATCGACTAATTTGTAATCATATATATATATATATATATGGCCTTTTTCGTCTTTACAGACGGTCAATTGGCATGTGTTTTACTGTGACAACTTCTGAGTTTTCGCTTTTCTCTCTTGTCGATCAGCTCATACATAAGTCTCTTCTCAAAAGACTCTGCGCCCTTTCATTAGTTGGCTTTCCACACAACTCTGTCATCAGCTAGTCTTTCCCATGTGCTGGGACCTATAGAAAAGTTTTTCCATTGAGGCTTTGCAGACATCTTAATATCTGAGCAGTGGTCTGCCCTGGTGCCTCTTCCCTTCGAAAGTTCACATAACAACACTTGTTTTGGTATGCGATAAGTTTCCATTCTTCTCACATGTCCCAACCATCTTAGTCGTCTACTGCTGAGCATGCCCATGATGGAAGGCAGGTTTGCACGTTGCAGTACTTCAGAGTTGGTTATCTTGTCGTACCACCTGATGTCCATAATCTTGCGGAGATATCGAAGGTGAAAGATGTTAAGTCTCCTCTCGTGTCTTGAGTAGACTGTCCATGTTTCTGAGCCATATAGTAAAGAACTAATTACACAGGCTCTATATATTTGAATCTTCGTCTGCAATGTCAGTTTTGTGTTGTCCACGCTCGCTTTGATAGTTTGCCGAATGTAGTAGCCGCACTCCCTATACGAGCGTTAATTTCTACATCAAGAGAAAGGCTGGAAGTGACCATGGACCCAAGATAGCAGAATTTTTGAAATGGTGTTAGATTGTTGCCATTTAAAGTGATATTTGTTGTGTTACCTTCCTGACATAAAACAACTTTTTTGGAGACACTTATAGTCAGAGTAAATAGGTCGCATGCCTTTGACAAATTATTGATTAGGCATTGCAGTGTAGTCTCACTGTGGGCGATTAAGGCAGCATCGTCAGCGAAAAGAAGGTCTTTGAGAAGAATTTCCGTCGTTTTTGTCTTGGCTCTTAAGCGAGCAAAGTTAAAGAGTGAATCATCAGATCTAGTGCGGATGAAAACATCACCATCAACGTCCCCTAATGCGTGGTTCAAAAGGACTGCGAAGAAGATGCCAAAGAGAGCGGGGGCAAAGACACAGCCCTGCTTGACTCCACTCTTAACCTCGAAACTATCAGATGTGCTGCCATCGAACTGTATGCTGGCTTTCATGCCCTCATGGAAGGATACAATCAATTGGAGTAATTTTGGGGGACAGCCAATATGCTTCAATATTTTATAAAGACTTAGCCTGCTGACTGTGTCAAATGCCTTATTCAGACCCACGAAAGCAATACATAAAGGCTTACTCTGCTCTCTGCACTTCTCTTGTAGCTGTCGAAGGGTAAATATCATATTAGTTGTTGACCTCCAGCTCTGAATCCACATTGTAACTGGGAGAACACGCTCCGCCAGTTTCTGTAGTCGTTTTGAATGGACTAGTGCAAAAGTCTTGCCTGTGACACTTAAAAGGGAGATGCCTCTGTAGTTGTTACAATCCCCTTATCCCCTTTGTTTTTATAAAGTGTCACTATCTTTGCATGACTCAGGTCCTGAGGAAATTTTCCTCTCTCAGCACTGAATAAGGAGATTGTAGATGTGGGGCAGAAGGACATCCCTATTATATTTGAGGATTTCTGCAGGAATGTTGTCTAGTCATGATGCCTTGACATTTGAAAGTTTGTTGATTGCTTCGGAAAGTTCCAACTCTGTGGGTTCGGTATCCAGCTCGGTTAGTTCATAATATTTTGGTATGATCTGATCGAGGACTGGGTGTGCTGGTTTCTCTACAAAGTAAAGATTTGAATAATGTTCCACCCATCTTTCGAGCTGTTTGGTCATATTTGTTATTGGCTCACCTGTTTCCGATCCTAGTGGGGCAATTTTTGTTATGTTTGGTCCCAAAGCTACTCTGATATTTTCGTAAATTTCCTTGGTGTTGTCCATATCTGCAGCATTTTGTATCGCAAAACATAGATTTGATCAGTATTCATTTGCACATCTCCTTGACTCTCGTTGCAATACTGATTTTGTGTGCTGGAGATGGTCCTTTGAACTTTGCGAGGGTTTCTTTTGTAATTTATTAGTGTTCTTTTCTTTTCCTCAAGTAGCGGGCTGAGGGTTGTTTCATTTTGTTCTACCCAGTCTTTGTTGGATAATTTTTTGGGGTCAAAGGAATCAATGGTACAGTCATATATGTTAGATTTTAGAATGTTCCACTTTTCGTCTACGCTTCATTCTCCCATTTCATTCTCACACAGACCAGTAAACGCCTTTCTGAAAGTCTCCCTATTCTCTGCCATCCCCATTTTAGTTACTCTGACCTTGGGTTTGGGTGGTCTTCTTGTTGAATGGGTTTTCCTTAGAAGTGTTTTGACTTTGTTGATAACTAGTGCATGATCTGTGTCACAGTTTGCGATGTGGAAAGTACTTGTGATTGAAGACACGGTGGGCAGGTACCGGGGCAGAGCGAACACCAGAACCCTTTTAATACCACGAGTTATATTTTCTAATACGGTGTTAGATCCGTATTTTTGATTGAACGTCAGCACACGATGGATGATGTGGTCATGATCACGTTAGCGGTCTTTACTTCCCAGTACTTTTCCTGGGATCCAATTGAGTCCGGGTGGCCCTGAGAGTAGTTACGGTCGAAAAAATATTCCACGCAACCTGAAAAACTGTACCGAACTACGCGCCTAAGAGGCGAATTTGGACATTTTTACGAATCTTAAATAAGACAGTCTAATATTTACAGACAATGTCCTACCAATAGATTTCTTAGAACGAATTGAACGAAGAATAAGAAACATAATATGCATTCTACATGATCTGAACATTGAAGAACACTGGCTCATCGTCTTTCGGAAGCTGAATTATTTTGGTCATAATAAATGTCAATGTTGCCAAGTTAAAGCAGCGATTTATATGGTCCCTAAAAATGAGGCATTAAACGAGCATAGATGACGAAGACAATATGGAAATCTTCAATATGGTCATATAGGAGGCAGAAGAACTGAATAGAATTCATTCAGCCCGTGTGGTGTCGGGGCCCAAAAGGGAAGCAAAGAATAGTACCACTGCAACCTACAAGACGTCGTAAGAGACGACTAATGTAGGACCTTGGGAAGCTACCCTAGTAAATAAAAGCATTGCAAAAATCGGATGTGCTGGCCTACTTGTAGGCGCATAACTGACACAACGTACAATCGCTCTTAGGCTCAGATCACATACAAATCACACAGAGTGGTTAACAAGTGGTCGATATGGGGCGTTTGAAGAAGAAGAAAATGAATTGATTCTCTTTCAGGCGGTCTATGATAAGAGCAAGTTCAGCAAAGGACTTGCTTCATGATATATTCTAGATCTCCGTCTACTTAATAATTACTGAAATAAAGTTTGTAGTCGACATACAAAGTATATTATTTTAAAATTCTAAGTCAAATCGAAATTCATTGGTCTCTCTTTGCCTCGATGAGGAGGAGAAGCGTGTATGGATAATTTATATAAAGAGATATGTCGGCTTCAGCTGAACTATCAACATTGTTTTATGCTTGATAGATCAAATATTGGAAAGGAAACTAAGAGGAACACAAAACTGCTGCTTTCCGGCAGATTACAAATTAGAAAAACACAAAGGACAACAAAGTTACCATTACATGTGAAATAGTGTCATTTTGGTTCACTAAACATTAACTTAATTCCCTCATTTTGTCCAGCCACCCCACCCCCTGCCCAACCCAGACACACAAAAGGAAGAAAAATAGATACACACCTGAATGCTTTCCTCCATTTCTTGAAGAACCCGATCCCTGGTACTCAGACATGACAGCCCCCTTGTTGTGTGGGTTATTCTCTTGAGACTGTTTGTCATGTACTGCATTCTTGCTGAGATACGACTTATGTGAAGTCCCTCGACCAGAGTCCTCTACTTCAATGACTTCATGTGCATGTCCTCTATGTGTCCAGATATGCTTAGTGACAGTCGTTGTAGCCATGGTTGTGATTAGAGATGTCTTAGACACAAGCTCTATGGAAATAACAAATACATACAATGGAGAATGATAATTAGTTCCATAAGATGATATATATATATATATACGTATATACAATGGCAGCTCGTGGTCCTTTTTCTTGGTGGGGTCAGACCAAATTTGCGGATAAGTCAGGTTTTTAAAAACTATTTACTACAATTTGTCTATTCCGGGAAATTATTCCCCCTTTCGAGAAAAGAATAAATGCTTTTGTTCTGCAACAGTTTTATATTAAAGAAAGTTGGCTATTCATCATCATCATCAAATAGCTTGTCCTGAGCAGAACTTTGCTACCCCAACAGTAATCCTGAATTTCTCTCTCTCATAGGCCAGATGTTCTGCCTCGGCAGCCATCCTGTTCAAACCATCAGTTACATCCCTAATCCATCTTCTCCGTGGTCCTCCTCCTCTCCCTGCCGGCAAGCCTCCCTCCGTGTCAGTTTCTTCAGCCCCCTCCCATGTCTCTCCATATATGTCCAAAATATATATCTCTCTCGCTATCAGCGCTTAGACTGATGTACCAGATTTCCCCAAAAATTATGCTGTGAATTTCTAAATGTTTTGTCTTATTCATGTATAAATCTGATTCATGCGGCCTTAGCATGGGTGTGCTTCGTCACATCTTTAGCGTCATTTGGAGCTTTGGTGCTTATCCTTCGGCGATGTGCCCGGTTTTAGCCAGCGTTTACTGGGTTCGCTCTCCGTCAGCCTTGGGTTGTCCCCAGCCGATCTACAAGGCAGCAGGTTGTCCAAAATATACAATTTCTCTCTTTCCCATCTGTAGCATTAGGCAGCTTTCACTAACCCTGAGTTACTTCTGCCTAGATTCACTTGCTCTCCTCTCTGTCCACGACACACGGAGGAGTCATCTGCAAAACCCATATTCAAAAGCACACATACGCTTTTCACTGCCTCATCAAATGTCCATGCCCCACACCCACACGTTAGCTATTAAAGAACATAAAATCAAAGACAACTGATTCCGTACCGTGGAACACTCAAGTGTAACTATTTCATATCTGCTTGGACCACGCGTCGCTCAAAAGACGATTACTATTTCGTTGAGTTTTTATTATTGTTTGTTCCGATTGAAGATTTATATTAACCGGAAACTACTTAGAAGTGATGTGTAAACGATAACGAATACATAGCAGCATGGCTTCTGCTAGAATTCGAATTGAAACGGAGTTTATCAATCATTTAGGATACCCTGTGACCGTAAAAAACTAGCAATTTTTATGAATGTTCATGATGCTACTTTGTGAACAGTTAATAAACCATACACTCCTTCATGATTTTCTTAACGTTTGTGTATTCATAAATGGAGTACATATGTAAAGAGAGCAGTTAGACTGAGTTATTCCACATAATGTTCATCAAGGCCCTTGAAGATTTTTGTTCTCACAATTTCAATGAGTTATTTTAATACATGCTAATATTTTTCAATCATAGTCAACACAACATTATATTTTTGGACACAATAAATATTTTATGAAAGTACATTGATTTATCTTTTGAAAGTATATTATATGAACGTATATAATTTATCTATATTAATTTGATATAATAAGTTCAACTTTAAATCATATTTAGAAACAATATTTTAGTTTAGCTAAAGTATGTGTGCAATGTTTTGGAAACTAAAAAAATAATTCCGTTCAGAGGCGAAAAAAACCCGGTAGTGAATCAGTGAGTAGTGAATATTTTGGCCACATCAAAAACGACATGAGTACCTAGTGAAGATTTTGAAAAAAAAAAGTATTTACGTGAATTGATCTGAGTCACCGCATTACATACTACATGTGCTTATCTTTAACGCCAGTGCGACTATATAAATGTTAGGTCATCTTATCTTAACCACATTTAGTTTTTATATCTTGTGCCAGGTGTGTTGCGCTTGACGTTGTCAGTCCATGCTTTCGCAGGGACTCTGAGATGTTATCTATCCATCGTGTTCTTGGCCTGCCTCGTGCTCTGTGCCCTGAGTGTCGATTATGATAGGCGCGCGATGGTAGTAAATGTGGTTTCATTCTCATTAGATGGCCGAACCACTTGATTCTTTGCTTCTCGATGTACTGTATGCATGGTATAGTACCAACGATGCTTCTGATATTCTCGTTTCTCACTCTATCTCGCCTTGTTACGTTGACAGCTTTTCGTAGACATCTCATTTCACATGTTGTAATCTTTCTTTCTTGTGTCTTAGTCAGGGACATGTTTGGCACTGGTAGTAGAGAGTTGGAATAAATATGCAGTTGATCAGTTGTCGTTTGACTGCCATGTTAATGCTTGGATGCTTTAATAGTGGTGACAGTTGGTATGTCACTGCGTTTGCCTTCTGGCATCTAGTCTCGATTTCTCTGTCCATCTTTTCATCTGCTGTGAATATACTTCCGATATATTTGAATTCTGCAGTCTGTTGTATTTTTACATTATTCACGTGTATATTTAATTGACCTGTTGACCTACTTATTGTCATGACTTCTGTTTTGGAGGTTTTAATTTAAAACTCAGAAGTTGTCACAGTAAAACACTTGCCAATTGACCGTCTGTAAAGACGAAAAAGGCCATTTATATATATATATAATTTTCATGTCATATTTTTCGCATGTCGCTTGCATTGCATTTATGTGTTGTTGAAGTTTGTGTTCCTTGCTGTAAATTATACTCTGATCATCTGCAAAAAGTAGTTCGTTTATTGAATTGTAGTTGTTATCGAGGTTGTTATATGTCTTGGTTTCTTGCGTTATCCTGTCTATATATATATTGAAAAGTATAGACGAAAGTACACATCTCTGCCTTACTCCTGATGATAATTCAAATTCGTCTGTTAGGCCGATTAGGTGATTTTGTAATATATTATTCCTCTTCGTAAACTCGTCAGCAGCGTAAACCAAAGTGAAAATGTATTGTCATTGACAAGTGTGTATTGATGGAATAGGCTATTACTTTAAACTATTCTATGATGATTAGTAATGTATTTCTTTATTTTCTATATTTTTATACTGTTTTATATATAATTCGTGGTTCAATCGATAATTTAAAGGACAATTTAATCAAGAAATGAGTTAAATGAGGCGTAAACATACATTTAGGTACCGATTGAATGAAAATGACGCCCGTGTGTTGCCGGGGCCCGCAAGGGAAGCAAAGAATTGCAACACTGCGCCCTACAAGGCATGTCGTAAGAGGCGACTAAGGTAGGGATCCGCCCGAGTGCTGCCAGGGCCCACAGGGGGAGGAAAGAATACGCAGCAATGTCTACCTGCCAGGCATGTCGTAAGAGGCGACTACCTCACCCTGTAGAAAAATAAGCCAAAAACTACAACAAACATGGATAGTACAACAATATGGAATAATTCAACTCAACCATCCGAACCAGTGGAAGGTCCCCAACAGGGGAAATGACGTATCACCGGAAAGCCGCAAGGATCCGGGGATGCCGACTAGCCTTCTTTCCTGTCGGAAAATAGCCAGAATTGGTTGCTGGAACGTGAGAACGTTGCTGGAGCAGGAAAAACCGCCCAGCTCGCGACAGAGATGAAAAACTACAAGATAGACATTCTGGGAGTCTCTGAGACAAGATGGAAAGGAATAGACAAAATTAAACTACACACAGGCGAAATAATGCTGTCCTCAGGGCAAACAGAAGAAGAGAGCACACACCATAGTAAAGGAGTTGCCCTCATGCTGTCCAGAGAAGCACAAAAGCATTAATAGAATGGGAAACAATCAGGCCCAGAATAATAACAGCAACATTTAGAACTAACAAAAGAAAAATTAACCTAAAGGTCATCCAATGCTACGCGCCAACTAACGATCGGGAACAAGTAGCTAAAGAGAGATTTTATACCAAAGTACAAAGTATTATGGACAGGAAGAGAAAAAGGATATTATAATTTTGATGGGGGACTTAAATGCAAAGATAGGAGACGACAATAGCAGTTTCGAAGAGACCATGGGAAAACATGGGCTGGGTAGAATGAATGAGAATGGGGAAATGTTCGCAAATTGTTGTGCCTCAAAACAGTTAATCATAGGCGGCAACATATTTCAGCATAAGAGAGTACACAAGGCCACATGGATATCACCAGACCACATAACAGCTAATCAGATAGACCACATATGTATTGATAAGAAATTTAGAACATCATTACAAGACGTTAAAGTGTGCAGAGGTGCAGACGTGGCATCGGATCACCACCTCCTGTTAAGTAAAATCAGGCTGAAACTTAAAAGATATTCAACAAACCCAAATTATAGAAAGCAGTTCAAAGTAGAAGAGCTTAGGAACCAGGAGGTAAGAGACAGATTCACAGTCGCAGTATCAAACAAGTACCAAGCATTGGAACAGCTGGTAGACGATATGAATATTGAGGAACATTGGCAACAGATAAAAATATATGGAAGGATACATGCTCAGAGGTTTTGGGAGATAAGGAGCGGAAAAACAAAGATTGGATAACAACAGATACCCTTAGTCTGATCACAGAATGAAAAAGCAGGAAAGCGGATCTAAACAGATGCAAAACTAGAGGTGCTAAAGCTAAAGCCCACAAGGTATATGGGAAGCCAACAAAAGGTTAAACAAAACATAAGAAGGGATAAAATAAAATATATAGAGGAGTTGGCAGGAGAAGCAGAAGAAGCAGCAGAAAAAGGAAATATGAGGGACCTGTATAACATCACAAGGAGGTTAACAGGAAAATACAAACAATCAAGTGGCCTTATAAAAGACAAGAGGCAAAGTAATTAGCAACACTAAAGAACAAATGGAGAGATGGAAGGAACATTTTGAAAAACTGCTTAATATGCCAAAAGCGCAGGTCCCACCGGAAATAGAGCCAGCTGAAGAGGAGCTACAAATTAATTGTGAAAGACCAAGTAAAGAAGAAATAATGAAGGCCATAAAAATTTAAAGGATAGGAAAGCAGCAGGGCCAGACAACATTCCAGCAGAGGCCATTAAGGCAGATAAAGATACCTCAACAGAGCTACTATACAAATTACTAGGGAAGATATGGGAGAGAGAGAGATACCAGTAGAGTGGAAAGAAGATCACTTGGTAAAACTGCCAAAGAAGGGAGACATGCAAGAATGTACGAACTATAGAGGGATAATGCTACTATCAGTGCCAGGCAAAGTATTAAACAGGATTATACTCGATAGACTTAAAGAGGCCATAGATAAACTGAGAGAAGAACAAGCAGGGTTCCGTAAGAATAGATCCTGCACAGACCAGATAGCTACACTGCGCATTATAGTGGAGCAAAGCTTGGAGTGGAACTCACCACTATACATAGGTTTTGTGGATTTTGAAAAGGCGTTTGATAGTCTGGATAGGGAATCATTGTGGAAACTATTAATACACTATGGAGTTCCACCCAAGATTGCAAACCTAATAAAGAAAACGTATGAAGGAATGAAATGCAGATTCATACACGAGGGCCAACTGACGGAATCCTTTGAGATAAGAACAGGGGTGAGGCAGGGATGCTTGTTATCACCATTCCTGTTCTTGCTGGCCATAGATTGGATCATGAAATCAACAACGGATAACAGAGGGGAATACAATGGACACTTGTGAAACAACTGGAGGACCTGGATTTTGCAGACGATCTGGCTTTGCTGTCTCACAACCCCGCACAGATTAAAGACAAAATGAATACCCTAAATAATAAGTCTCAGCAGCTAGGTTTGAAAATACACAATGGGAAGACCAAGGTCATGAGAATAAATGCTGCAAATGTAAACCATATTATGCTGGAGGAAACAGCACTGCAGGATGTAGAATCATACACATACCTTGGAAGCAACATAGACACAGAAGGAGGAACAAACAAAGATGTTAAGATAAGAATACAAAAAGCAAGAGGAACTTTATTGCATTGAGTAAGATATGGAAGGCAAGGAGATCAAAACAAACACAAAACTGAGAATTTTCCAGTCAAATGTGAAGTCAGTGCTGTTCTATGGCTCGGAAACATGGAAGACCACAAAGGAAACTATCAGAAAACTGCAGACCTTCGTAAATGGATGTTTACGTAGGATAGAGGGATTGAGATGGTATGATAAGATTACAAACGAGGAACTCAGGGAGAGAACAAAGCAGATACCAGTGGAGAGAGAGCTCAGGAAGAGACGCTGGCGATGGATAGGACATACATTGAGAAGACCGACCGGAAGCATCGCAAGACAGGCATTGTTTTGTAACCCGCAGGGAAAGAGGAGTAGGGAAGGCCTAGGCAGACCTGGAGAAGAGAGCTGGAGGCGGATATAAAGAGGATAGGCAAAACATGGAAAGAATTGGAAGGGATGGCAAGAGGGAGGAAGAGATGGAAGAAGTTTGTTGAAGACCTGTGCTCCGATGGGAGTTGAAAGGTGATGATGATGATGAATGAAAATGACGTAATTGTGTTGACAATTATCATTGCAGAAAGTCGCCAAATGTCAAGGACACAATGTTACATTGTAGATAACATAGTAAAATTAACTACTGAAAAATGGTCAGCTGCAATATGCTTGACCGTATTCAGGCTATATAATATTTTAAAAAAAATGATATTTTATATATTATTATGCTTGTTATATTATTATGATATAATAATTATATTTTAGTGATATATATTCAACTTTCAAAGATAGTCAGTGTCAAGTTAAAAGTAATATTTATGAAGTACATAATGAAGTACAAAATAATAAGTACATGTTACTCATTTCTGGTTTGAGGGGCTGGATCTTACTGGCCCTTAATGACCAGGGGAGTATACTAATTAGGGAGGAAAGATGCTGCACTTAGATTTCAAATTGTGTGATGTTTTAGCGGTATATATCAGCTTTCAAAGCTAATCAGTATCACGTATTTTCTTTCTCCAATCACAGCGTCAGGTCAAGAAGAGATTCTAAAACTGGCTCTTGTGTCCGTTTCGTAGATATTGTCTTTCGTCTCCTCTGTTACCCCAGAGGTCCATCTTTTGCGTGGCCTGCCTTTTACTTTGTACCCATTGTATCGAAGCAGCATTGCTCTTTGAGGTGCACTGTTTGTTGGTAATCTGCTTATGTGCCGAACCATTTAATTTGTTGTTTCTTGATGAAGTTTAGTACTGATGTTGTACCCATTTTTTCCTGATGTCTTCATTTCTCAACCGGTTTCTTCTTGTTACCCCAGCATTCTGTGTAGACACTTCATCTCTGTCGTGACTAGTTTTCTTCTATCATTTGTTGTCTGCGTCCAGGTTTAGCACTGTTAGCATAATGTGGTAAAAAAGATTGTGTTGAACATTGCTCTTTTTGTGTTCATGGTGACATGTTTGCATCTTAAAATTGGCGCCATTTATCACGTTTATCAAGTATCATGTTGAAAGTAATAATTATGAACAAATAATTTCTAAAATTAGTAAGTACTTGTTACTAAAAGTTTTTGGTGGGGCTGGACCACACTGACCCTTTATAATGAGCCACCCTTCGTATATATATATATATATATATATATATATATATATATATATATATATATATATATATATATATATATATATAATAATAATATTTACTCTCGTACCGTTATACGTTATATAGGGCCTGCAAGTAATTTCTCCATTCCGCTCTATCCTGGGCAACTCGCTCAATCTCCTCCATGGAACTGAGACCGATATTTCCTGCCTCTCTCAGCAAAGTTCGTTTGAGGGTCTCCTTAGGTCGACCTCTTTCTTGAACCCTTTGCATCCCACTTCAATGCCTGCTTTGATATTCGTTGATCATTTCTCCTCAAGGTGTGCCCAACATATCTCCATCTTCTCTTTCTTATAACAGTTGTCACTAGTGGTTGACAAGACATATCTCTGATTTCATCACTTCTCCTGAATTCATTCCATTTTATATTCATTATTTTTCGCAGACATCTATTTTCAAATGCATTCAACTTACTTTCTATATCTTTAGTCATTTTCCAACTCTCGCTAGCATATGTTAGGATTGATACAACATTTGAATTGAAAATTCGTAATTTAGTTTTAATACTATATAACTTGCAGTTCCATATTTTATTTAGACTTTTAAAAGCTGATGTTGCTTTGCCAATTTGTATCATAATTTATATTTTAACATTTCCTGTGAAATCAAAATTGCAACCTAAATAGGTGAACTGCTCTGTTATTTTTATCATTTTAGATTCCAGTGTGATATCTGCATTACTTGCCAGAGGTGTCTTCATTATATTTGTTTTTTCATAGCTAATCTGCAGTCCAACTTTTGATGCTATAGATGACAAGTTGTCTGTTTTTCTTTGCATATCTTGGTTGTTTCTACTTAACAAGGCAATATTATCTGCAAAATCCAAATCTTCTAGTTGACTATTTTCTACCCAATCGATGCCAGTTTCGCCCCTGCAACATTTTCGCATCACCCAGTCAATGGCCACTCCAAACAATAGCGGAGATAGAATACAACCTTGCTTTACTCGGTTTCAACCATAAACCAGTCACTGTGTCCACCATCAGTGCGAACTGCACACTGTGAACCATCATAGAGGCTCTTTATAATGTTTATTATTTTGTCTGGTATTCCATAGCATCTCATAATATTCCACAGAGAGATTCTGTGTAGACTATCAAAGGCTTTTTAAAATCGATTAAATTTAGTATGAGTGGTTTTGCTTCTCAATATGTTCCTCCAAGATTAGTCGTAGGGTAATTATTTGGTCTAAGCAGCTTCTCCCAGGTCTAAAACCAGCTTGTTCTTCTCTCAGGGTTGTGTCCACTGCTCCTTTGATTCTATTAAGAATGATTTTGCAGAAAGTCTTGGTCATTACTGATAATAGGGTAATCCCTCTCCAGTTGTTGCAATCTTTGAGATCACCTTTTTGGGGATCTTAACAATTATTCCCTTCTTCCATTGATCTGGGACAGTTTCTTCTTCCCATACTTTATTAAATAGTTCTTGCACCTGGCTAATAGTTGTATCATCAGCCGCTTTGAGCATTTCTGCAGTAATGTTGTCATCACCCGCTGCCTTATTGCTTATCAAGGAATTGATTGCCTCCTTGACCTCAGCTACACTTATCATTTCTTCGTTAATTGGTAGGGAGCTGTTTCTTGCCTCTTCGTCAAACTTGAGTAGTACAGGTGGATCAGGTCTATTTAATATTTCTTCAAAATATTCTGCCCATCTTTTCTTCTGCTCAGTATCTGATGTTAGAACTTTACCATCTTTACTCTTGATTGGTCCACCCTTTGAAACAAAAGTTCCAGTAAGTTGTTTTAGTGTGTTGTATAGCATTTTACTGTTTCAGTCTTATCTGCCTTTTCCCCTTCTTCGTGTATATATATATACTTCTGAATTAAAAGTGATCAAAGCGCGGGATAAATTATTGCTTTAGGTAAAGATGCAGGTAGACTAGTGGTTAAAATACTGGTGCAGATAAATGCTAGAACGTTGATGTAAGCCAATGTTGTCTAACGTTTTTATATATTTGAGTGCATCTCACTAATAACTATGGAGGCACGGAAGCCATGTGGCAATCTCAATAATAATAATACTAACAATAATAAATCAAGTAATATTAATAGTAAACAAACCTTAATAGAGCATTACTTTTTTCTGCAGATTCTGACCAGCGTCAAAGCAAAATATCTATATAAGGGAAGACTGCAGTAAAACTATGTAGCAATAGCGAAACACGTAAGAACAAAGTACTGTAGGTGAACAAGGTACAAAAACAATAACAGTACAGGGCCACTTTTCGAACACAGGGCATTTATCAAGCAAAAGGGAAGAAATCCACCAGAAGGGAAAAAAATCCTCTTCTTATACGGCAGTCATCAGACAATAAATCCCTAACGGCCCTAAAATGAAAATATGTGACTAAAAACGAAACAATACGAAAAACTAGAAAGGGAAAAAAGAAGATTAGCAATAATAATCAAAAAATAACATATCATTCTCATCATCATCAAATAGCTTGTCCTGAGCAGAACTTTGCCACCCCAACAGTCCTCCGAAATTTCTCTCTCTCATAGGCCAGATATCCTGCCTCTGCAGCTGTCATGTTCAAACCATCAGTTACATCCTGAATCCATCTTCTCCGTGGTCTTCCTCTTCTTCTCTTTGCCGAGATGCCTCCTTCCATGATGGTCTTCTCTAGCCCTTCATCTCTATTTATATGTCCAAAATATCTCAATTTTCTCCTTCTTATTTGTAGCATCAGCCAGTTTTCTCTGATTTTGAGCTCTTTCTTGATAGATTTATTTGTTCTCTTCTCTGTCCAAGATATACGAAGGACTCTTCTGTAAAATTGTATTCAAAAGCACTTATATGTTTTTCCACTGCTTTATTAAATGTCCATGCTTCACACTCAACCGTTGCCACTGGGAATATGCATGCTCTTAGTATTCTGATCTTTGTTTTCTTATCAGTTCCGTTCCATACTGTTTTGAGTTGTTTAAATTTTTTTGTAAAGCCATGTTTGTTCTTCTTTTAATTTCCTTCATAACATTTCCATCTGTTGTTAGCAGTGAACCAAGATATTCAAAACTGTTCCTTTTTCTACTTTCTCTCCATTGATAAAAATATCATTTATCATGTTCGTTTTATCTGTTGTCATTATTTTTGTTTTGCCACATTGAGATATAGATTTTGTTTTTCGCTTTTATCTTTCACTTCTCTTAATAATTTCTCAATCCCTTTTCGGGATGTTGACAGTAGCACTGTATCATCAGCGTATCTTAGTTCAGGTATTTCTCTTCCCCCGATTATAAAAGGATCGTATTGTTCTTTTCCGCTACCTTCTGTAACATTCCTCATGAAGTTTTCTGCATATATGTTAAACAGACAAGGCGACAGAATGCAGCCTTGTCTGACTCCTGCCCTATTTCAAACCAGTCTGATGTATCATCATGTTCTTACAGCCGCAATTTGATCACTATAAAGTTCTCTTATGATCTGTATCAAATGCAATGGGAATCCCATTTCTCCCATAATCTTCCACAATTCCTGATATACCATCAAATGACTTTGAGTAGTCAAAAAAAGCATGAGTATAGATCACATTATACTCCTAGATTTTTCTATGATTGTTCTCATGTTAAATATATGGTCACGTGTACCTCTGTTCCGTCTAAACCAGCTTGTGTTATGTTGATATTTTCTTCCCTTTCCTATAGTCTTCCCATAATAATTTTTAATAAGATTTTACTTGCGTGGCTTATCAATGCCACTGTTCTATAGATGGTACATAATTTGGTGTCTACCTTTTTAGGTATTGGGATAAATATTGATATTTTCCATTCCTTTGGCCATATTCCTGTTTCCCATACCTTTGTGCATATTGCATGATATATGTTCCTGCTTTGATAAATTCTGCTGAAATATTATCACATCCTGGTGATTTTCCCATCTTCAAGCTTTTATTGCCCATTCAACTTCCTCTAGCGTTGGTTCTAGTTCTTTCTCTGTTATTATTTCAGTGTTCGCTCTATTGTCCTTTTCACCTCTGTTCATATACATTTCACTGCAATATTCTTTCCATCTGTTGAGAATTTCTGCTTGTTCTGTTAGGGTTGTTCCCACACTATCTTTTATTGCATTTAGTTTTGGTTTAAACATTATGGTCATTGATTTTATTTCTTTGAACATTTCCTGCTCTCTCCCTTTCTTCTGGTATTCTTCTAACCTTGCACAACAATTTTGTAGATATTGCTTTTGATCTCTTCTTATGTTCTTCCTTATTTCTTTTGTTATATTTTTGTAGGCTAACATATTTTCTTCCTTCGCTATTCCCCGTGCTTTTCTCTCTTCTCTGTTGTATTAACTCTAGTGTCTCGTTTACAATCCACTCATTCTTTCTGTCTTTTCTGTTGTATTAACTCTAGTGTCTCGTTTGCAATCCACTCATTCTTTCTCTCTTCTCTGTTGTATTAACTCTAGTGTCTCGTTTGCAATCCACTCATTCTTTCTGTCTTTTCTTCGTGGAACCATATATTTGGTTGTCGACAACAGGATATCTCTAGCATGTGTGGTCAACTCATCTGGTGTCATCTCTTCTTGGACTGTCATCAGTATTTCAAATCTGTTCTGTACTTCTACTCCATATTCCTCTGGGACTTTATTAACGTCAAAACGTATTGGTTTTAGTTTCTTCTCTAATTTTCTGAGCTTAAATTTTATCATCGTAATCAACAGCTCATGGCCACTTCCACAGTCTGCACCAGGCAGGGTTTTGGCCGTTGTTATGTTTGATCTATATCGCTGTTGTATTATTATATAATCTATTTGGTTTTTGGTCTTCCTGTCTGTTGACGTCCAGGTATATAACCTTCTAGGATGTTGTTGAAACATTGTGTTTGCTATCACCAGATCATTTTTGGCACAAAAAGTTAAGTTTTTCCCCTGCCTCATTTCTACTGTCTATGATGTTTTTTTCTACTATTTGTTTTTCTTCTCTTGTTCTATCTTTTCCAACTTTGTCATTGAAATCTCCCATTATTATTAAGATGTCACTTTTGCTAACTTTATCTACTGTTTCCTGGAGAATGTTGTAAAAAATTTTTCTATGTCTTTCTTCTGCATCTGTAGTTTGGTGCAAATTGTATAAGTGTAATGTTTCTTGATTTTCCCTTAAGTCTTACACTAATGATTTTTTCATTTATGGGATTGTATCCTAGGAGTGTATTAGATGTTTGTTTTTGTAGATATATCCCACTCCATTTCTTCCATTTTTGTCTCCTCCAGAGTAATAAACATTCCATTTTGTGTATTAAAGTGACCTTGTCCGCCCCACCTATGCTCAGAAATTCCTAATATGTTGATATTTAGTAGCTATATTTATTTCTCAACTAACTGATGTTTTCCCTCATTCATCGTTCTCACATTCCACGTTCCTATTTTAATAAATGTAAGCTTGGACCTCATTAGCCCTCATTGCCTCTCTGAATAACGGGTAGTGTTTATCGAAAATCACCAGATAGCACGACAGTGACACCTCCCATCATCTTATTACTGTTCCTTAGATCACGAAGAGTCCTATCTAAAGCTTCAATAGCACCTCTATGAGACATTGTGCATTCATCCCAGATAATAACAGAGGAATCACATAATACTTTGAACACAGCTGTACCTTTCTTGATGTTGCAAGTAGTGCTTTCTGTGTATGCCAGATTAAATGGGAGTTTAAATGCTGCGTAAGAAGTTCGTTCGACTTGCAAGAGTTTCGCTGCAATTGCAGAAGAAGCTACTGCAATTGCTATTTGTTTTGTTGATCTCAATTTAGCCAAGAGCAAATTTAATAAGAATGTTTTTCCTGTACCACCTGGAGCATCTAGGAAAAAGATATGTCCCTGATTATCCTTCACACTGTCTAGGATTTTTAAGTAGGCAATATTTTGGTCACTAACCAGACTTGATTTATTCTCGTTAGCAAAATTGATTAGTTCTGTGACATTGTAGGATGTTTCCCGTAAATATTCACTGTAAAACAAAAATTGTTTATCGCGCGTGAGCATTGGAAATCCGAAAACAGCAAGAGTTTTGTGTGTTAGGGAACACAGCTTGTCTTCAGTCAGTAACATCCCTTTATTGTACACATGATCGTCATAATGAACACAGATATCAGGAAAGTATATGTTTTGTCAAACTGTCTTTATGATTTTGCTACAACAGCTGTGAGTCTGTAACATCGAAATCGGCTGCTTTTCCATTAATAACAATATGTTTTCTCATTGTCAAATGGGAATGCTTCAATACCCAAAATTGGCAAATTCAATAATTGAACTGTATATAACATTATCGAATAGTGATCAAATGTGTTAAAATACAAAAGTGTAATCTAGATCAAACTTGCTTTAGACATTTGAATACGTCTGCCGAAAATTAACGACATGACCTCTGCGTATCACGTGACAGGGAGCGTCATTAAAACATTGATATGCTTTTTTCGACGCATTTTGTGCATGGGCATATCGTTTAAGTTGGAATATCTTTAAAGAAACGTACAATTTTTTTAAGTTTTATAATTTTTACCTCTTTTCGTCTATGAGAGCCACTCTCTTGCCAAATTTCAAGTCCGTAGGATGTCTAGATATCTCCAAACAATTGAGACAGATATAGATACAATTCTATTCCATCTTTCGTTTATATATATGATAGTAATTTTAGCCGTTCTTCGCACGTGGAATTTAGTATAATTCTATTTGTAAAGTCCCTTAAAGAAGCATGCCCCTTTGCTTCAAAATTGCCTTCTTCCCAATTAAAAACATTATGTTTTCTTTCCATGCTTGGTTTGAAAACTTTGTCGGCTGGCCACATAAGATTAAAATGTCCCTCTTTCCGATTGCCAGTAAAACCTGACACAACAGAATTCCCGTGAAAGTTGACAAATAACAATTTAAAATATCCCTCATTCCGATTGCTAGTTAAACATGATACAACAGAATTCACGTTCCCGTGAAAGTTGACAAATAGCAATTTAAAATGTCCCTCATTCCGATTGCCAGTAAAATCTGATAATTGAATTCTCGTTCCCCTGAAAGTTGAATTTAGTTTAAATCTAATTGTAATATTTCACCACTTTTAAAGTTACATGTGTTATTCTTTTCCGACGATCTTCCGAGCCCACATAAACTGTCCCTCATTCCGATTGCCAGTAAAACCTGATACAATTGAATTCCCGTGAAAGTTGAAAAATAACAATTGGCAAATTACAATTTATTCAGATTATTAACTTATCGAATTGTTTTTTTTAAATTGACTGGGCATGAGCTGTGTTTAAAATTTAAAAAAATGTGGCCAAAGTATGAATCGTACGGATTGTCTACTGCACTGTAGACGCGCACGTTATCAATTACTCTACAGAAACTTAAAAATAAATGTTTTTAAAAATACGTTATAATAATAGTCACTTTATCATAGCATTATTTGACCGGAAAGTAACAACGGGATCACGTGACCGAATCGTTTAAAACATGATTAGACGTGCCATCGATATCTGTATACGACCAATTGCGTTAAGTTCGATACAAACAGGGGCGTCTCGTCATTAAAGACTAGTGGGGCCCGGCCCCACCAATACCAATGTGTAACGTGTAGTAATTATTTTAGAAATTATCTGTTCATAATTAAAAAAATTTTAAATATTATTTTTAAAATGTTGCTAACGTGATATTGATTAGCTTTATTTGCGTGGCAAGCGTAGGGTTGAGCAGACCACTCAATTGTGCAGAACAACTGGAAAGACCAGCAGAGGCCTGCATCCAGTGCGCGTTTCCGCTCGCAGAGAACTACTACTGCTTTTTAATTTAGATTGGGGACAATTCAAAGGATAGCGAGCAAACCGTACACAAAACAGGACGGTAGGCAAACCAAACAGTCCAAAAATAAAGACAGGTAACCTGGGCAGATGACGCTCAAGAACCTGGGAGGGGCAGGTTTTCTAAGGGTCGCTACACTTAAATAAAATAGCCACCTGCTGCCTTGTAGGTAGATTGGGGACAGCCAAAAGCTGACATAGAGTGAACCAGTAAACGCTGGCTAAAATCGGACACGCCATCAAACGATGAGCACCGCAGCTAAAAATGGCGCGAGATAAATATATAGATAGATAAGATAGATAGATAGATAGATATATAGATAGATAGATATATAGATAGATAATAATAGCCGTCCATCGCAAGCGATGATGACAACAATCTCAGACGTGTACTGTTGCACCTCTCTGGTGTGTGCGGAGGTGACTGTAGAGTCCAATCCTAGAACAGAATCCCCGACCACAGGTGGGGCATACATGATCAAGGTTAGACATGTGCGTGTTGTGTGCTCTGTCTTTTCGCGCTGCTCGTTTTCTCTGTGACTCAACAATACGATGATTCTCAGCTATTCGGGTTCATCTTTTGTTGTTACAGCGCCACATTTGGCGATCTTGCGCAAGGGATTCCCAGCACGTGGTGTCTATATCGAAGCATTTCAGAGACACTTTAAGAGTGTCTTTAAAGCGTTTTCTGTCCACCAGCTAAACGTCTGCCCCTTCAAGCTCGCCATACATCAACTGTTTTGGGATGCGTTTATCAGGCATTCGAGCAACGTGACCGACCCATCTCAGTTGGGCCTTCTGCAACAGGATGTTGACGCTTGGGATCTTTGCTCTTGTGAGGACTTCACTGTCTGGAATTTTGTCCTGCCAGTTTATTTTTAGTATTCTGCGTAGACAGCTTGTGTGGAAATGGTTTAATTTTCTTGCGTGTCTGCTATACACTGTCCATGTCTCGCTTGCGTACAGCAGCGTGGTTAGCACTATGGCCTGGTAAACTTTCAGCTTTGTGACTATGCTTATCCCCTTCCGTTCCCACACAGTGACACGTAACCTTCCGAACGCAGCACTGGCTTTGGATATCCTATTGTGGACCTCAGAATCTATGTTTGCCGATCTGGATAGGAGGCTGCCAAGATAAGCAAAGTTGTCCGTTGACTGGAGACGCTGGTGTTTAATGTTGATGACTGGATCGTAATACTGTTCTCTAGGGGCGGGCTGGAACATGACCTCTGTTTTTAGGTGTTAATGGTGAGGCCAAACCTATCACAGGCCATTGAGAACTTGTCCATGTAAGTCTGCATTTCTTCCTCAGAGTTGGTAGCGGGGGCACAGTCATCAGCAAACAACAGGTTTGAGATAGTTGATTCTTTTACCTTGGTGGAGGATTTTAACCTCCGAAGATTGAATAGGTTACCGTCTGTCCTGTATCTAATCTTTACCCCATGTTCGTCGCCTATGGATAGATATATAGATGATAGCTAGGTAGGTAGATAACTAGCTAGCTAGATGGATGGATGGATGGATGGATGGATGGATGGATGGATGGATGGATGGATGGATGGATGGATGGATGGATGGATGGATGGATGGATAGATGGATAGATGGATAGATGGATAGATGGATAGATGGATAGATGGATAGATGGATAGATGGATAGATGGATAGATGGATAGATGGATAGATGGATAGATGGATAGATGGATAGATGGATAGATGGATAGATGGATAGATGGATAGATGGATAGATGGATAGATAGATAGATAGATAGATAGATAGATAGATAGATAGATAGATAGATAGATAGATAGATAGATAGATAGATAGATAGATAGATAGATAGATAGATAGATAGATAGATAGATAGATAGATAGATAGATAGATAGATAGATAGATAGATAGATAGATAGATATATAGATATATAGATAGATAGATAGATAGATAGATAGATACTCTTTGATGTCGTGCTGCTATCTTCGTCTTTGTCGTCCCCTGCTTCGTTTATCAGAAACCATGCCTTCCATTACCTTTCTCTCCAAACCACTGTGTCGTTTAATGTGGCCAAAATACTTCATATTTCCGGACATGTTATTTATGAGCCAATGCTCCTTGATATTCAGGTCTTGTAGGATCTCTTTGTTTCTTCCCTTCTCTGTCCAAGATGTTCTAAGAACTTTTCTGTAACATCTTGTTTCAGAAGCTTCAATTTTATTTTTCAATGTTTGTGTTATGATCCACGATTCGCATCCATATGTCATAATTAATATACGCACCTGTATTAAGGGCCAGAAAAGCTCGGCCCCACCAAGTCAAAAATAATTAACGTGTACTTATTATTTAAAAAAATATTTGTTCATAATTATTACTTTTAACTTGACACGGACTAGCTTTAAAAGTTGAATATGTAACACCAAAATATAAATATTATATTATAATAATATAACAATCATAATATCATTGTTGAATATAAAAATCCTTAAAAAATAGTATATACACTCTGAAATTCGGTGTCTTCCTTCTAATGCTTCACGCATAGTGCAGCGCACAGTTTTTTTTGTTGGGCCTGTTAAAAATTTTCCTATCTACAATGTAACATTGCGACCTCTGACCTTTGTTCTCTACCTACTATTATAAATGCCAAAACAATTACTTCATTTTCATTCACCGGTAAATTCTTTCGCGGTCAACTCATTTCACAGATAAACGAGGGCTCTTGAATAAAAGGTCCCTTTAATTATCGATGGAATCCCGAAAGTGTTTATAAAAATAGTATAAAATTATAAAAGAAAATAGTAATAAGTAACAAACCATCATCAAATAAGATTAGTTTTCGGGAATTGTCCGTTGCACCAATCCAATAATACATCTTGACAGTCTACAGCATAGATTCCCAAACCTTTTTCGGCCCACTAGCTACTTTGTACAACATAAACTTTGTAACGCCCCCTTCACATTATAACAGTTTGTCATCGCCCCCTCCCACATATATAGATGCTCTATTTTCTCCTTGACATAGAAAATTGATGTATATTTTTGTCATACATGGTCAATTTTCAAATCGTTATATACATGAAACAGAAAATGGATGAAAAAATGGATAGTGTAAGATGGATATAAGATGAATTAAAATGCAGAATTCAAATTTCAAATGATTATTCAATCGCAAAATCATGAAAATAATTTTTTAAAATAATTATTATTAACTTCTTCATTAAGGAGCCACCGACCACTAGTCGCCTGAACACCCCCCAAATTCTTCTTACCCAATTTATCGCTACCCTAGAACGCTTCAACGTCCACTGGGGGAGGCCTCTCGCCCACTTTGGGAAACGCTGGTCTGCAGCAATTTACTTTCGTACAGTCGTCAGTTAATGAGCTGTCAGTTAAGTTAGTTGAAACACGTGAAAACATTAACAAAGTACTACAGATTTACAAAATACAAAACCAAAGACAATACACTGAACCGTTTCGACCAAACCGTTTCGACCTTTACCACGCAAAGAATACAACAGACGTGAAGAATTTCAACTTCTTTCACAGAACACTATATATAGAATAGAGCAATCATCTCTAAAAAGGTCACAAGTTTACCTTAAAGATTATATATTACAAAATTACCTAATATGCATGTAGACGTGTGCTCTCACTAGTAAGTTCATGGTTTCTGATGCGTGTGACTCATGCCTCGAAGGATCCAGCGAATTTAAAAAAAAATCTTCTCTAGGGGCTCATGTCGTTTGATGTGTCCGAAATATTTAAATGTCCTTTATTTTATGTTATTTAATAGCCAACTCCCTTTAATCTCAAGCTGGTGCAGAGGAGAAGCACTTGTTCATTTCTCAAAAGGTGGAATAACTTCCCGGAATAGACAAATGCTTCAAAAACCACGATTGTCCGAAATTTTTGTCGGGCCCCACTAAGAATAATGACCACGCTCCACCACTATATATATATATATATATATATATATATGTAATAATAGGCGTTGATTAAAAGACACGATGTTATGGTAGGGCGTCTCTTGTCTGAAGTGGGTACTCAGAAACAAGTATAACTTCTGGCACATGTCATTGGATTCAAACTTGGTTTATTATTAAACTTACATGGCAGTATACTCTGCTGCCCTATCTCTCGGTCTCTCCAGTTGTTATGTTGTTGCTTTTCTGTCCCTTAGTTTCTGTCGTCACGCCACGTAAAACCACACTAATTCTAGTCACTATATCCTTATGATGGTGCGCATCTTTTGGTATGCATCTTTCCCAGTCTCTTTACCTTTCTTCTATTATCTATCAACTACCTGTCTAGCCTATTAACTGCTACCTTAGGGTAGGGGAATGGCTGTCCTTTGTCTCCTCAGTGCGCATAGAGAGAGAGAGAGAGAGCCAGGCGCAAGAAACGAAAAGACAGATATATAAATGGCCTTTTTCGTCTTTACAGACGGTCAATTGGCAAGTGTGTTACTGTGACAACTTCTGAGTTTTCGCTTTTCTCTCTTGTCGTTCAGCTCATACATAAGTCTCTTCTCAAAAGACTCTGCGCCCTTTCGTAAGTTGGCTTTCCACACAACTCTGTCATCAGCTAGTCTTTCCCATGTGCTGGGACCTATAGAAAAGTTTTTCATTGAGGCTTTGCAGACATCTTTATATCTGAGCAGTGGTCTGCCCTGGTGCCTCTTCCACTCCGAAAGTTCACAGAACAACATTTGTTTTGGTATGCGACAAGTTTCCATTCTTCTCACATGCCCCAACCATCTTAGTCGTCTACTGCTGAGCATGCCCGATGTCCGAAACAACTTGCCCAAGTTGCCAAAAATAATAAACAGCAGTGGATGAGTCGCCTGGGTGTCAATGCAAACTCCCCCGGAGTACATGACCGAACCAAAATTAAAATGATGAGAGGTGCCTCCCAAAGCAGGGACATAGGCTCACATGTGACGAAACTTGGAGCCCTGCGCTCGAGTTCAGCTGCGTACCAGGGCAGTCTCGAGATACGGAAAATGCGAACACAACGCTCGCACCACAATTATCAGCCTCCCTCTTGCTGTTAAAGGCGTACAGTCGAACAGATAGAGATAGAGGTACACCTATAGCAAAGACGTGGGCCCACATGGGGCGTAACTTGGAAGCCCAGTGCCCGAATGGAGCTGCTTGTCCGGTCAGTCTCGAGGCACGATGAAATTCCCGGCAAGGGACCCTGAAAACGCTGAAATGTGCCGTATCGAACATGGGAAGTTTGCGATAAACTCCATATCAAAGGGTCAGCGCTGATAGATGTACTGTGTAAGGTTGACCGAGAGCAAAACATAAAGTTGCGTTCCAGTGCCTAACGAAACTTCCCTCCCTGGAAAAACCGTGCAAGGTACTGTTGTGATAACAACTAACATCTCAGGAAGAACTGAGGCGGGTAATGCCTAACGGAACTGTCATCCTTGGGACAACCGGATAAGGTACTGTTGCAGTTACAACTAACATCCCCGGAAGAGCTGGGATGGGTGATGGTGGCGAGCGCAAAATCTTAGTTCCGTTGCTAGCGCCGATTGAAACGACCCTCTACATTATTTGTGCTTGCCCCCAGTCCGGTGTTTCCCGAAGCTAGGGAAAATGCGAAGTTGAAAATGCAAATTGCCACGTACCGACACGCGTCTCAAAAAGGCTGAGAATGTTTCTACTCCTGAACAAACTCAAAGTGGACAGTAAAGTAAGGCCGATAATGCAAAGATCTGACAGGCCGTCCGGATCCGAACATTGGCGAAGGCCGACACTTTATACGATGTGTTATAGGAGTAAGACGCCGTCCGAGGACAAACTTATAAGCCCCGTGAAATGTTCATAATCCGGAACGACCTTCACAGTCAGAAAGGGCATACCAGTAGTAATTCACTAGTTGGCGTAGATCACAAAGCCCAAATATACGGCAAAGCTCATCGAAAAGGCGAAGATCCGGGTCGAAATAGTCGGCAGAAAGGATCGTCCTCTAGGGCTAGCTACCTTAGTAAATCAAAAGCTGGCTGAAACCGGGTGGGCGTGCCGAGTCACCATGGGCGCATAATCGTTCAACGCAGAACAAGCGTTCTTGTCAAAGGGCCAATTATATAACACAAAAAGAACGATACAATTGACCATGAAGAATGATCGCGATAGATAGATTAGATTAGATTAGATTAGATTAGATTAGATTAGATTAGATTAGATTAGATTAGATTAGATTAGATTAGATTAGATTAGATTAGATTAGACTAGACTAGACTAGACTAGACTAGACTAGACTAGACTAGACTAGACTAGACTAGACTAGACTAGACTAGACTAGACTAGACTAGACTAGACTAGACTAGACTAGACTAGACTAGACTAGATTAGATTAGATTAGATTAGATTAGATTAGATTAGATTAGATTAGATTAGATAAATAGATAGATAGATAGATAAAACACAAGAACTTTCACACTCACCAAACAGCTCCATAATCTGGCTTTTAGCTCCGAGCGAGTTGGCCGCCTCGCACTCGTAAAATCCGAAATCTTCAGTTTCAACTTTCAGAATTCTTAGACTGAGTGTGATACTATCGTCTGGATTGTTATTGTTGTACAAGTGCACCTCATGCGAGAGGCTGTTGGAGAGAACTCTGGAAACGACAGTATACAGTTTAAAATCAGACTAGTTGATACTAAGCTGTAGTACTAGGTTGTTTTAGACTAGAAAGTTCGTTATTTTCATAATTACTACGAACCTGGAACAAGAGTTATATCCATCAGGTTTTATATTTTGAGCGTGCGACACGTATCTTTACATATGTGACCCTGAACTAGATATTGTAGTTCTCTCTTACGTAGTTATACGTAGGGCCTTCACGAAATTAGTCCATATCGCTCTATCCTGGGTAATTCGTTCAAACTCTTGTATAACAATATTTAATTGACACTGACATAAATAGATATGATTGATAGATTGAAAAGGTAATTACAAATCGTTTCTTTCTTGAGAAGCAGACATATGTAGAATATTGGTAAGCATAGTATGGACTTGAAGTGTATTGCTACCAGTAATTACTGAAAAACACTGTCGCAACGCGTAACTAAATTTAGATTAGTTAATTCTTTATTCAAAAAAAAAAAAAAAAAAACTACATAGAGCACTGTAAGGGATCTTTGTAGCACCTCACGTGCCTAAGGTAACCGGTTCGCTTCCTGGTGGAGCCATCTGGATATGTTTCCAGAGATCCTTGGTCTCAGTGTAAGTGAGATCGAGTTTCTAGTCCTTTAGGAGGCGGACGATAAAATGGAAGTCACGTGTTCAATTTGAGCACGTAAAAGAACTCTTGGCAGTTCAAAATTGAGAAGAGTAAGCGTGAAAGCTGCTGCCCAGGCAAAATTCATTAGAACACGATTTTTTTTAAATGCCAAAAAAAAATATTCACCATATTCAAAATTATATCGGGGATCCTCGCAGGTGCTGCGGAGTTCGTGCACTGCAGCTGAGATCTTCCTGAGTAAGAAAGAGATCGAAGCACACATGGATGATCACCGAAGTGCAATTATGATGGTCCTATCAATCAATCAACCAATCAATCAAGCACTGTATTTACATCTCAGTACTAAAGGTTTGGACAAACACGTAAAAATAAAGTGCTTACTTCAGTTTGACAAAATACACAAACAATAACAAAACAGCAACGTCTCGACCAAAGGCCTTTATCAAGCAAAGGATACAAGAGAGGTGAAGAATTTCACTTCTTGCATAACACTCAACAAGTTTGTCGTGGTGTTGGTTCCTTCGAAGAGAATTGCAAATTCAAATAGCAGGCGGTTAGATTTGGAACTATGGCGGCTGTCTCCTATTTTTCCTTTACGAGTGTACATGAGACAATGATTATCATTTTGAATCTCTTTTTTTAGGCACATAAACTGAGCAATTGTGGGGCAGTCCATTGCCGTGAGGTTGGATTTAACTTACTAGTTAATAAACAACTAAGTAATTAACTAACGAACATAGTAGTCATTTTCAAATATTGTTTCAGTTGACAAAATAATTGAAAGGTTACGGATAATTGCTGCTTTTCAACATCATGCCTTATAGTTGTGTGACACGCACCTGCCATTATGTTTCCATGCAGCGTTACCAAGAGGTGAAGCTGAAACCTCACAGTCCAGAATAGTATCTTTGCCAAGTTGCTGACCAATACGGGTGTTGGGTAGATGTACCTCCGGAAGAACTAGAATAGAGAACATTGTTTTATAATTTAGTGTCATCTAAAATATAGTTCATTCAATTATTGTTACTCACAAGAAAGCTCAAATGTTACAACAGACGCCGACAGCAGATATGACATATGATTGATATTTATTTTGAATCAACAGGTCTATAAATACTCGACCACATATGTGATATTAAATTAATTATTCATTACAGTAGAACTATCCAATATAAATGGTTTCAAGATGAAGGATTGTCTTCATTGCTACGGGTTTCCCCATCTGGCTCGAGCACTTTCCGCAGTATTGGCACGCTACATGTCGAAAGTATTGCATAAAGGACGAACTTCATAGCTCCGCAATAAACCTATCTTTGGTAAAAATCCACTTGTGAACATAACGGTGCGGTCCGGATTCGAATCTGACCAAGAGCGCAAGACGAACGTCTTACCATTTAGCCACAAAGAACCCCAAAACGCTCCAGTGTCTAGAGATTTGCTATAGTCCGTTCAACTTGTCATGCCCACAGATAAAAATTATATCTTTGTAACCATTTGATCAAATAATTTGAAAACTTGCATTTGAACTACACATGTTCCCGACGCTACAAAATACTTTTTGCCATTCAAACAATCAAAAAATCTGGAAGTTGCCTTCTTTGTGGTATATATTTAACACCTCCATTGGCATGGTTGGAGAAAACCAATGTTTACAGCCATTTAATACATGGCTGACCAGAATTTTTAACATAGCCTGGGAGGCACAAAAGGCTCCAGAGGACTGGCAGAGAGCCATTATAGTCCCAATATGGAAGAACAAAGGAGACAAAGAGAGTGTGAAACATACAGAGGTATCTCTTTTGAGCCATATAGGAAAAATGTTTGCAAAAATATTGGAGCGACGAGCAAGACATATATTAGAGCCCCTGTTAAGCAATAGCCAGTTTGAATTTAGGAGGGGTAAGAGCTGCACAGACGCAATATTTACACTAAGACAGATCTGCGAACAAACAATTGAATACAATCAAAGTAAACAACTTATATTTACAGACCAAGAAAAGGCATTTGATAGAGTAAACAAGTGCAAACTATAAAAGATCCTTGAAGAATATGGCGTTCAGGTACAACTATTAGGTAATATCATGGCCTTATATCAAGATAGCCAGAGTACACTAAGAACAACAGAAGGAATGACCGACTGATTCTCCATTACATCAGGTGTTAGACAAGGTTGTGTCCTCTCACCACTACTCTTTATTGCATATATGGATAAAATAACTCAAGAGTCAAATTCAGATAATGATGAAATAAATGAACTGCTGTTTGCAGATGATCAGTGCCTGACACATCAAAATGAACAAGATCTACAACATCATATTGACACCTTGAACAAAAATTGTGTAAAACATGACATGAAAATCAACAACACTAAAACAGAAATAATGAATATGGGAAGAAAACATAATAATCTAGACATCCATGTCAATGACACTAAAATAAACCAAGTGAAAGAATTCAAATACTTAGGAAGCATATTCACAGAAGACGGAAAACTGGATAGAGAGATAGAGGCTAGAGTACAAAAGCAAATGCTGTAACCTACCAGCTAGCCCACATTCTTAAGGCACCCACACATTTCACAGGCAGCTAAGCAACAGATGATCAACAGCATTTTCATACCTACTTTGTGTTACAAGAGCCAAACATGGACATTGAGCAAAGCGCAGTCAAAAAAAATAACTACATGTGAAATGCGTTGCCTGCGAAAAGTTACCAACAACACAAGAAAAGACAGAATCACCAACATCAGCATAAGAAGAAAGTTGGCACAAAACCGTGCTTGAATTACATAGATAAACAAAGAATGAAGTGGTTTGGCCACTTAAAAGAATGCATCCAAACTCCACAGTATACAGAGTCTTCTACAACAGAACATCGGGAAAGAAGGCAAGAGGAAGACCACGGAAAAGATGGTTAGATGGCGTAGCAGAATCCTGTGAAAGAGCAAAGATAACAATCACACAAGCCACCAGAACAGCGCAAGACAAAAACGAAAACCACGACACTGGGCAACAACCCGGTAGCAGTGTGACGACAAAGAAGAAGAAGAATACATTGATGACACAAATAGCAACATTCAGAACGAAATCCATGTTTTTTTAAAACAGTTCTTGCATTTTCAATGCACCAAATTGCTCGGGCTTGACCGCGGTAATTAAATGACATCATAAGTGCGACACGGACTTTTACTTAAAGTTAGTTAGTTAATTTGTTCCTTTCGTGCCCAAAGGCGGCACATAGGGCAGAGGTTTTAGATCTCCATGTGATACGGTTCTTTGCTAGCAGTTGGAGATCTTGTATGGTTTTACATCCCAATAGTTTACTTTCTTGTTGGATGGTTCTTCGAAGAGTGGTCTTTGGTCTTCCACGTTTTCTTTTCCCAACTGGTGACCACATAGGACTTGTCGATTTAGTCTCTTTTCGTCTGATCTAAGAACATGACCTAAATATTTCCACCTTCGTTTCCTTATAATATTTGATACGGGTTGTTGGTGTGTTCTATCTCTCACTGTGTTGTTAGAAACGAAATCACTACATTTTACTTTTAATAATTTTCGTAGACATTTATTCTCAAAGCTGTCCAGTTTCTTATAAATTTTCTTTGTTGATTTCCAACTTTCACAACCGTAGGTCAGTACAGGAATCACACATGACCTAAATAATTTAACTTTTGTGCATATACTAAGGTCTTGAGATTGCCAGATATTCGTTAATTTAGTGAAGGCACTAGCTGCTATAGCAATACGAGAGTTTATTTCTTTCATCGTGTCTCCGTTGTTTGACACTTTACTACCCAAATATGTAAAATGTTCAACTTTCTCCAGTATTTGGCCATTTATTACGATGTTGTCTGTCGAGTTTGTGAGGTCCATAATTTTTTTTGGTCTTGGCAGAATTACTTAAAGGCGTATATCGAAATAAGTGTGAGCCTCTCTCTTCTCTCTCTCTCTTTAGCCTGTTACGCCCTTGGCGTTTAGGCAACAACAGCACACCATTCTTCCCTGTTCATGGCCTTTCTCTGTATTGTGTTCCAGCTATGGTTCATTTCCTTCAGTTCTTGCTCTATCGTTCTCCTCCAGGTCGTCTTGGGTCTTCCACGCTTTCGCCTACCCTCTGGAGTCCATCTCAGTGCAGTTTTCGTGTCGGAGCCAGTCTCCATGCGCATCACATGTCCAATCCATCTCCAGCGTCGTCTTCGGATGATAGTGCCCATATTTTCTTGTTGGCATCGTGCAAGCAATTCTTGGTTCGAGATAGTAGTCGGCCAGTACACGCGTAGGATTTTTCGCAGACAAGTTGTATGAAAGGTGGAGAGTCTGGACATATCCTGTTCTGTCATTCTCCAGCATTCCGATCCGTACAGCAATGTTGACAGCACACAGCTGTTGTAGATACTAGTCTTGGTTCTGATTCTGTATTGGGCAGGTTTCCAGGCGGTCTGAAGGGTCATGAATGCACTTCGTGCCTTACTCAGTCTGTTTTTAATGTCAAATCCAGCGCCTCCTTTATTGCTAATAACACTTCCAAGGTATGTGAAAGCGGTTGTATCTCGAGGGTTTTATCTTCTAGTTTGACTGGTGCTGGGGTTGCTATGTTCATAGTCATTACTTCAGTTTTCTTCTTATTTATTTTCAGCCCAACCATCTCACTATAATGGTTAAGGCGGCAGGTCTTTTCCTGGATATCTCTATGTGTATGAGATAGAGTGCGATGTCATCTGCAAAATCTAGGTCTTCCAGAGTGGATGTGAGCATCCATCTAATACCTCTTGCCTTATCTTCCGTTGTTTTGCGCATCACCCAATCTATGACAGTGTTGAATAATAGGGCTGACATAACACATCGTTGTCGCACGCCTGTTTTGACTTCAAACTTTAGCTCTGAGGTTTCAACACTGCATGCAAACTTGCTGAGCAGCTTTTTATAATATTTATAAAACACAGTGGGATTCCATACCATCTTAGGATGCGCCATAGACTTTCGCGGTGTATGCTATCAAAAGCTTTTCAAAATCTACAAAGTTGATATAGAGTTTGCTTTGTCATTCTGTGCATTGCTCTATGATATTTCTAAGAGCAAATATTTGGCCTATACAGCTCCGTCCTCTGCGAAATCCTGCTTGTTCCTTTCTCAATTTCTTATCCACAGCATCAATAATGCGTTGTACGATGATTTTGCTTAAGATTTTACTTGGGACAGAAAGCAGTGTTATTCCACGCCAATTATTACAATCGGCAAGGGATCCATTTTTAGGTATCTTGATGATGACTCCTCTGTTCCATGCATCAGGTATTATTTGAGCATTCCATATAGTAGTAAACAAAGGTTGCAATATATTAGCTGCAAGTTCTGGGTCTATTTTGAATAGTTCTGCGTTTAAGTTATCATTCCTAGTGCCTTGTTATTCTTAAGAGATTTAATGACTGTAATGATCTCATCCCGGCTGGGTGTTTCAATGCCAATTTCTAATTCCTCTGTTGGTTCTGGTATGTCTGCTACTACCATTGGCGGTGGTCTGTTTAACAATTCTTTAAAATGCTCTGTCCATCGTATTTCTTGTTCCTTTTCCGTTGTCAATTGTATTCCATTCTTATCCTTTATGAGAGTATTTGATCTCCTGTAATGTTTCCAGCTTATTAGCTTTGTAATTTTGTACACTGTTCCCTGATCACACTTTTTGCTGCTTCTTCTGCCTGTACTGCCAGGTCTTCAACATACATTCTTTTATCAGCTCTCACAGCCCGTTTGATTTCTTTACTTGTGCTTTTGTACTGTTCTTGGAATCTTGCTTTCAGTCTTTCAGACTTTGCTTCTAACAATTTCTTTTTAATATTCTTAGGCTGTCTATTATTTTCCATGTTGTTGGTGTTATCCATTCTTTTCTTTTCTTTATGCGGTACCCTAGACATGTTTCACTGCTCTTGCTATATATAGATGCTATGTTGTCCCATGTTCTATCAATGTTGTCAGTTTCATCCGTATTTTCATTACCTTCTAGTGCTTGGAATCTGTTCTTTATCTGCATTATAAACTTATCCCTTACTTCCTTGTCTATTAGTCTATCCACATCGAACCACTTTTGGAAGTTTTTCTGTTTTCCTGTTTTTCTTAGTTTAAGTTTGACATAAGCTGTGACTAGGTGGTGGTCGCTACCAATATCTGCACCTCTCTTAACTACAACATCTAGCAGCGAGCGTCTCCAGGGTCCATTGATCATTATATGGTCTATTTGGTTTTATCTCTGCCATTAGGGGAATACCATGTTAGTTTGTGGATATCTAAATGTTGAAATAGGGTTCCACCTATAACGAGATTGTTCATGCTACAGAGGTTTACTAAACGTTCCCCATTTTCGTTCATCGTACCACATCCATATTTTCCCATAGTTCTATAACTATGCGTGTTGTCTTGTCCGACCTTCGCATTGAGATCTCCCATAACAATGATAACATCATGGGATGGTGACTTGTCTAATTCTGCTTGTAGGTTTTCGTAATGCGAGTCTTTCTTTGTATCCTCGCTATCATTAGTTGGCGCATAGCATTGTAGGATTGTGATGTTTGTATGCTTCCTTTAGTCTGATCTTAATCAGCGGCTGCTGATAGGTTTCCATTCTAACATAACTTTTCCACGCCTTTTCTTAGGATTACTGCTACTCCTTCATGGTGTAGGTCATCGTCTCGTCCAGAAAAAGGATTGTTTCTCCTCTTGCAGTGGTACTTCTTCCGTTTCCTGTCCATCTGCTCTCGCTAACCCTTAGGATATGTAGATTATATCTTCTCATTTCTGCTGTTATTTGTGATAGTTTTCCAGTTTCGTACATTGTTCTTACGTTCCAGCATCCAATTCTGGTCTTGGTTTTGGCATTCAGGACTTCCGTCCTCATGAAAGTAGCTTCCTTTCGGCTTTCACAACTTCCAGTCATGTGAGTCAATGACTCTGGTAGCCCTTCATGCCCGTGGATAGGTTGTATGTTTGTTGTTGTTTCCGTAACTTTAATTTTTTTAAAGGATGGGATCGTTAGTCCCAAGCCCAACCCCCAACCTGGAGGACCAGGAGACCATGTTTCGTCTGTCCTCTCTTCAGTGACCTTTCCGGCTTGGGTAACCCTTCCGGGAACATAAGTTCCCGCCGTCCTAGCTCACTGTATCATTGGAGCACGCAAGCCTCCCCACCACTACAAGGTAATGGCCTCATAAGTGTGAGGCTATTGGGTCATATTGTTGACTTTTCAAAACAGACATTGATATAACATTTCTAATGGGTTTGAAATTACAATGCAAAAAGTATCATTAATACTATACGCGCATTTCCGCAAAGAGGCACATATCTCTCTCTATCTCGGTCGTACTGTTTCGGTCATTTTTATCACTCTTATTGTGATATATAAACAGCCTTTGCCGAGAACACTTGTTTTACGTCACAATCCTCAGTACCATTTAAAGTTCTAGTGCTTGTCCTTCGGCGACGTGTCCGATTTCAACAAGCGTTTACTGGTTTCTCTCCGTCAGCCTTTGACTGTCCCCAGCCAACATGCAAGGCAGCAGGTTGCTATTTTCTTTAGGGTAGCGACCCTTAGACGACCTACCCTCCTGGGCTGTCGATCGTCAACTAGCCAGCTTTCCGGTCTTTTTGTGGACTACTTGGTTTTCCTTCCGTCCAGTTTTGAGTACGGTTTGTTCCACTAGTCTTTGATTGTCCCGAATCTAACTACAAGGCAGTAGTAGTTCGCTGCGAGCGGAAACGCGCACTGGATTCAAGCATCTGCTTAGCTTTCCAGTTTTTCAACACCTTTGGGTGGTCCACTCACACCTACGCCTGCCACGATCCCTCACCATCAGCTCTGTGCACGTATACCCACCGGTGGACCAACCCGTGCATCGTCCTCATGCGTGCTAGCTCTGTCCTGGTGCCTGCCCCACCATTTCCATCAGTTCTCACCGTGCTCACATTTACTAACCTCTAGGCTGTCCGGACACTGGGCTCAACTCGGGCCCCACCTCATCGCTCCGAGTTTCGCCGTGTGTGGGCCCACATGCAACTCATCTCTGACCAAAGTTTTTCTCCACGCGGGCCCACGTCTCTTCTCTGGATGCACCCCTCATCCCTTTATGGTTATTCGGTCAGCTTTTCCTATCGGCCGGGGGAGACGTGCATTAATAGTCACTCTGAGATTCCGCTGGTATGTGTTGCGGGCGGATCTCATCCAAAGTGACTACGTCTGCATCCCTACCCACGCCATAATATCTCTCCCTCGATCCCTATGCGCTTTGTCAGACAGAAACTAATTTCTGTTACCAGGGTCACCACGTGGAGGTGGAGTAGGGTCTTGATTAGTGCCACCTCACTAATCCTGGCGCGGCGTTGTCCCTATGCGCATTTGACCCCAGGCACATATAGGTCATCTGTACCACAGTATACTTTCTCTGCGTTTTCACTAGATTGGGATTTCGGATTCTCTAAAAAGGCAGCCGTCTGCCTCAGATTATCAGCCACGCCATACAGTTTGTCTTGGATGCTGGTGTAAGTGGGCCACCTCTTTCTTCTCAGGTCTACATACTGGGGCAGTTATGTAGGATATGTTCTGTTGTCATACTCGCCAAGCCACAGGGCACAGGTCGTTGGTGCCTATATTGAATTTAGTGTACAGGTTTACCACAGTATACAAGAACCAGAGGAAGGAGCTATTTTATTGTAGTGATACCCCCTTACCACATGTTAACACACGCACATTGTACCAAAGAAGTAGCGACTATAGCAATAGACGTCTTGTTGAGTATCACGATAACAACTTTCCAGTGACTTGAGATTTGCTAGCCAGTAAAACTATATTTGTCGTGTATCCACATAACAACTTTCCGGTGACCAGAGATGTACTAGCAAGAAAAACTAGACCTGTCGTGTATCCACATCGCAACTCTTCAGCGACTAGAGATTTGCTAGCCAGGAAAAGTAGACTTGTCGTATACCCATATATGATCAACAAATAAACAATATACAGGTATTAAGAGCTTCCGAAAAACAAATAGACAAACACAGGATTCGAACCACTTACCCTCATTTCTTACGACACCCATCGCCTAGCAATACGAGCGTCCTAAAGTACTAGATGACGCTCGTTTTGGTAGACAAGGCGATGGGTACTCAATGTTCCCTTTCATACTCTAAGCACACTAGCACTGTGTTGTACAGATACTTTAAGCACACTAGCACTGTACTACACATATACTCTATCGCACTAGCATTGTACTACACATATACTCTATCGCACTAGCAATGTACTACACATATACTCTATCGCTCTAGCAATGTACTACACATATACTCTATCGCACTAGCAAAGTACTATACACATATACTCTATCGCACTAGCACTGTACTACACATATATTCTATCGCACTAGCAATGTGTTATACAGATTCACAAGTCTTTTACATATTGTATTTAATGCCGTCGCCCGTGTGTTGCCGGAGCCCGCAAGGGAAGCAAAGAATTGCAACACTGCGCCCTACAAGGCATGTCGTAAGAGGCAACTAAGGTAGGGATCCGCCCGAGTGCTGCCGGGGCCCACAGGGGAGGAAAGAATATGCAGCAATGTCTACCTGCCAGGCATGTCGTAAGAGGCGACTAAGGAGGGAAGGGCGTGGGGTTGGCTACCTCCCCCTGTAGAACAAATAAGCCAAAAAAACTTGAACAAACATGGATAGTACAACAATATGGAATAACTCAACTCAACCATCCGAACCAGGGGAAGGTCCCCAACAGGGGGGCAAATGACGTATCACCGGGAAAGCCGCAAGGATCCCGGGATGCCGACTAGCCTTCTTTCCTGTCGGAAAATAGCCAGAATTGGTTGCTGGAACGTGAGAACGTTGCTGGAGCAGGAAAAAACGGCCCAGCTCGCGACAGAGATGAAAAACTACAAGATAGACATTCTGGGAGTCTCTGAGACAAGATGGAAAGGAATAGACAAAATTAAACTACAGACAGGCGAAATTATGCTGTCCTCAGGGCAAAAAGAAGAAGAGAGCACACGCAGGAGTAAAGGAGTTGCCCTCATGCTGTCCAGAGAAGCACAAAAAGCATTAATAGAATGGGAAACAATCGGGCCCAGAATAATAACAGCAACATTTAGAACTAACAAAAAGAAAATTAACCTAAAGGTCATCCAATGCTACGCGCCAACTAACGATCGGGAACAAGTAGCTAAAGAGAGGTTTTATACCAAAGTACAAAGTATTATGGACAGGAAGAGAAAAAGGATATTATAATTTTGATGGGGGACTTAAATGCAAAGATAGGAGACGACAATAGCAGTTTCGAAGAGACCATGGAAAATCATGGGCTGGGTAGAATGAATGAGAATGGGGAAATGTTCGCAAATTTGTGTGCCTCAAACCAGTTAATCATAGGCGGCAGCATATTTCAGCATAAGAGAGTACACAAGGCCACATGGATATCACCAGACCACATAACAGCTAACCAGATAGACCACATATGTATTGATAAGAAATTTAGAACATCATTACAAGACGTTAAAGTGTGCAGAGGTGCAGACGTGGCATCGGATCACCACCTCCTGTTAAGTAAAATCAGGCTAAAACTTAAAAGATATTCAACAAACCCAAATTATAGAAAGCAGTTCAAAGTAGAAGAGCTTAGGAACCAGGAAGTAAGAGACAGATTTGCATTCGCAGTATCAAACAAGTACCAAGCATTGGAACAGCTGGTAGACGATATGAATATTGAGGAACATTGGCAACAGATAAAAAATATATGGAAGGATACATGCTCAGAGGTTTTGGGAGATAAGGAGCGGAAAAACAAAGATTGGATAACAACAGATACCCTTAGTCTGATCAAAGAAAGAAAAAGCAGGAAAGCGGATCTAAACAGATGAACTAGTAAACTAAAGCCCACAAGGTATATGGGGACGCCAACAAAAAGGTTAAACAAAACATAAGAAGGGATAAAATAAAATATATAGAGGAGTTGGCAGGAGAAGCAGAAGAAGCAGCAGAAAAAGGAAATATGAGGGACCTGTATAACATCACAAGGAGGTTAACAGGATTAAAGGTTAACAGGTTAACACTATGGAGTTCCACCCAAGATTGCAAACCTAATAAAGAAAACGTATGAAGGAATGAAATGCAGATTCATACACGAGGGCCAACTGACGGAATCCTTTGAGATAAGAACAGGGGTGAGGCAGGGATGCTTGTTATCACCATTCCTGTTCTTGCTGGCCACAGATTGGATCATGAAATCAACAACGGATAACAGAGGGGAATACAATGGACACTTGTGAAACAACTGGAGGACCTGGATTTTGCAGACGATCTGGCTTTGCTGTCTCCCAACCACGCACAGATTAAAGACAAAATGAATACCCTAAATAATAAGTCTCAGCAGCTAGATTTGAAAATACACAGGGGAAGACCAAGGTCATGAGAATAAATGCTGCAAATGTAAACCATATTATGCTGGAGGAAACAGCACTGCAGGATGTAGAATCATACACATACCTTTGAAGCAACATAGACACAGAAGGAGGAACAAACAAAGATGTTAAGATAAGAATACAAAAAGCAAGAGGAACTTTATTGCATTGAGTAAGATATGGAAGGCAAGGAGATCAAAACAAACACAAAACTGAGAATTTTCCAGTCAAATGTGAAGTCAGTGTTGTTCTATGACTCGGAAACATGGAAGACCACAAAGGAAACTATCAGAAAACTGCAGACCTTCGTAAATGGATGTTTACGTAGGATAGAGGAATTGAGATGGTATGATAAGATTACAAACGATGAACTCAGGGAGAGAACAAAGCAGATACCAGTGGAGAGAGAGCTCAGGAAGAGACGCTGGCGATGGATAGGACATACATTGAGAAGACCGACCGGAAGCATCGCAAGACAGGCATTGTTTTGGAACCCGCAGGGAAAGAGGAGTAGGGAAGGCCTAGGCAGACCTGGAGAAGAGAGCTGGAGGCGGATATAAAGAGGATAGGCAAAACATGGAAAGAATTGGAAGGGATGGCAAGAGAGAGGAAGAGATGGAAGAAGTTTGTTGAAGACCTGTGCTCCGATGGGAGTTGAAAGGTGATGATGATGATTTAATGCCGTAATGATTCTGTGGTCCAGGAATACGTAGTTCAACTGACAAACGCGGTTTTGGTTACTGACCCAAAGTTATAGATGCTCAGTCTCTACCAGAAAATGTTGAAAAGTATGTACGCTGGTGGTTCTCATTTCTCACTGGTTAAATGCACTCCTCATTTTGTTTTCGTGCTGGATGGTCTTCTTTTTTGTATCTTGTATCAGTTTTCCTAGGTAGTGTTTTGACTTTATTGATAACTAGTGCATGATCTGTATCACAGTCTGCACTGTGGAAAGTGTGTGTCCATTTTGCTGCGTTGAGGTGCTGCCTGCGTGTGAGTACAAAATCAAGCTGATGCCAGTAACCTGATCGTGATTGGCACCACGACACTCTGTGGCTGTGTTTGACAGCAAAAATGTATTGGTTACACACATGTTGTTGTGGGAGAAGAATTCAAGCAGATTTTTACCAATTATCGTTGATATTTCTAATGCCATGATGACCATGCATACTGGCCATAACTGGTGATCAGATCCTATGCGGGCATTTAAGTCACCCATTATATACAGTTGCTCATCAACTGGAAATGAGTTAACGACGTGCAATGAGTCAAAGAACTTGTCTTTATCTTCTGCAGATGCTGCTAGGGTTGGTGCGTAGACACATATGATGTTTAGAAGTTCAATTTAACACATTCGAAGGGATATTATGCGCTCTGATACAGCTACTGGTGTATGAATAGATTTAAAAAGTTTATTGTGCACTGCTAAGCCGACTCCATATAGTTTAGGTTGATTTGTGTCTATTCCCTGCCAGAAGAATATTTAATTTTGTATTCTTTCACTGAGCCGCAATCTGGGACCTAGTTTCCTGTAACACAGCTATATCCACTTGCAGTCTCTTGAGTTCTCTGTCTATGACAGTTCATTTTCTGAAGTCTTTTGTTTTTGACAGGTCTAGCTTGTAAAGTCCGTTACACGTAGTACATATGTTCCATGTGCAAAATCTAAGAGGTTTTTTTTTAAATTGCTGCTTTCCGTGTTGTACCTGACCCGAAAGCATGGATGAAGTGTTCTGCACAAGCACATGTATAATCAGTATTATTATATTGTTGAGTAACAGGGGTCAACGAGTGATAGCATATACGGTAACCAATCCTCTTCCATCTTTCGGTTGTATAAGTCCTATCACATACAACGTTTGCAAGGGTTCTCAAATTTTGAATAGAAAGAGATCGATTACCATTCATGTTCGACATCTCTGACATACAGTCATACGCAGATACAAATTTACCTGGTCGTTCGGTATCAGAGAACGTACACTTATTTGTACATATTTTACTATCTATAGCCTCATAGACTTATATATGTTAATCACTTTGTTATTAACGCGATAGTGTGTATAAAAAAAAAATATTTCACTAACGAAATCAATAAAGTGATTCGAATATAAGCTTGTAATTTTGGACAATCGGGACTTTCCAGAAGATTTTAAAGTTAACTGTAAAGACCACTAAACACGGATATAACACAGCAAGGGTGACTCATCTCGCACTGGAACGCAAATTAAAGCTCCCACCCCTACGCTTAACAGCACGAGTGGACAACCAATTCCATCATCCAACTGAGGAAAAACAATAGACTGTAATGCATTAAGTAAAGCAAGGTGGCTTGCGCAGGTAATCTACACCGGTACATCTGAATCACTAGTAAACATATTCAAGTGTATAATTGTTTCATTCATCAACTTTGATCAAACAAAAGAGAACATGACATATCGAACTCACATCTCAGATCCATATAATTGTTATGGTAATTGTCGTCTTTTATGGTTGAGATTTATTGATAATAAAAAATTTTCAGGTTTCCCGGAGCCAATAGATCGCAATTGTGGACTTTCGAATGGTGTGTCACGTAGAGTGTGTGATACAAGATCTTAAGTAATGGACATTTTCAGAGAAGCCTTATGTGGTATAACTGAAGACCCTGATGATGTCATGCAGAGCAATGTGTTATGTAAAGCATGGCAAGGAATGAACCTTTGCTGGACACTGAATGATGTTAGTTTTGAGTGGTGTCAAGAGGAGCCGAGTATGATGTTATGAAGAACAATAGGTAATTAAACTGTGTGTCCTGTTTTATGTCATGCGGAGTCCTAGTTGATGCACATGAAGAGTTTAAAACGTACATTTTCAGAACCGCTGATCTATAAAATATGAAATAATAAGTTTATGTCAAGAGCTTTGTTTCCTTTCATTTTGCTCAGAAACCTTCAGCCATTGACACACACTGTGTGTTGTAGTTTATAATCACGTTTTCAGATAACGGCTGGTCCCAATGAATGATTTCTGACTCACGTTAGCAACGACACAATTAAAAAAATTTCCCGTTCAAGCAGGATAACAGTACGTGCCCTGCTGAGCATCCTTCAACGACACTTATGACTGCAACTCACGGCTGTTTAGATCCTTCACAGGGCCGGCCGGTCGTGTTATGCATATTTGATAACGCAGCCTCCCAATAGCATCTGCATGGAGACCATAATGTTGGCTTTCGCTGACCGAAATATATTCGTTTTGTTGCTAATTGCCAACAATGTGCGACAAGATAAGACAAGACCTAGTCGTCTTCCAGTGAAATGTGTCATTCTTATACAGAAATACGTTGTTCAGGACATGGAGGAAGTAGTCATTTCGGAGTTACAGATAAACAAAATGGACAATTAAAATTGTTAAAAAGAACAGACGGTGGACAATGTGTCACATTTAATCAGTACTAATATGTCGCACTTTTGTGACTGTACACTAATCTCATTCTATAAATTAACATACATCTAGCAATCTCTATCTCTCACATATTTTGTCTGCTGGCGTAGGTAATCAGGACTTGCATAGATGTCTGTCAAATCTCTTATTAAATAATTATATGGATGACTGTTGTGAATGACATATCAATTTATGTCTCTCTATGTCTGTTCTGTCTATTTACTCTTAACTGTTTCTGTCTTTGTTTGAATGTTCCAGGCATTCACATTGGAAAAGAAATTAATAAAGAGTTAATAAGCTCCCATAGAATATACAGTCCAGTTGGCATCAACAGTTTGTGATTTTAAAGTAGTATTTCGAGGTTCAATAGTCTGACTGATTTCCTAAGTGTTAGTTTTCCTTTTAACCTTCTCTCTTTTCTCTCTTTCTCTCACGCTCTCTCTCTATCTCTCTCTCTCGCTTTCACTCTATTATTCTTTTCCTTTTCCAATTAAACATAATTACATCTAATCCAAACCATATATATATATATATATATATATATATATATATATATATATATATATATATATATATGGTTTTAGTATTGTACACAGCGTGAACTTGTTGTAACACAATATCACCAATGCATTGCAGTTTCTGTAAGTCATTTTTATAGATTTGTGTTGTTAGACCTGACCCTGAGTAAAATCAACCATGATATGCAAAGAAAAATAGACAAATTGTCATCTATATCATTAAAAGTTGGATTGCATATAAACTATGGAATATATGATGACAACAGATATGATAAGTAATGCAGATATCACACTGGAATCCAAAATGGTAAAAATAACATATTCACAAAATAGATGAGACTGCAGTAAAACTATTTGATTGGCAAAACACGTAATCACAAAGTACTGTAGTTTTACAAATTACAAAACAATGACAAAATACAGCAACGGCCTTGTTGGTCGAAACGTTGCTGTATTTTGTCATTGTTTTTGTAATTTGTACTACAGTACTTTGTGATTAGTTGTTTTTAAAAATAACATAGCAGTTCACCTATTTGGATAGCAATTTGGGATTGCACTGGAAGTGTTCAATAAGAAATTATGCTACAAATTATCGTAACAACATCAGCTTTTAATTTAAAAGTCTAAACAAAATATGGGACTGAAAATTATGTAGCTTGAATACTAAATTACAAATTTTTTATTCCAATGTTGTATCAATTCTAATATATATAAGCGATAGTTGGAAAATAACTAAAGATATAGAAAGTAAGCTGAATGAATTTGAAAATAGATGTCTGCGAAAAATAATGAACATAAACTGGGACGAATTCAGACTAAGTGATGAAATCAGAAAAATGTCTGGTCAACCACTAGCAACAACTGTTATAACAAGAAGATGGAGATATGTTGGGCACACCTTTAGAAGAAGTTATTAAATAATTCATGAAAAAACGGACGCCAAAGGAAAACCCTGAAAAGAACTTTACTGAGAGAAGCAAGAAATATCGGACTCACACTTCCATGGAAGAAATTGAGCGAGTTGTCCAGGACAGAGAAGAATGGAGAAATTACTTGCATGCCCAATGTAACATATAACGGTACGAGAGGAATAAATATACATATATGTGTGTATGTATGCATGTATGTATGATAATGTTCCCCTTGACTCATTGAGTAAACACACCTCATTCTGAATTGATGCTGTTCATGCAAGAGTGTATGCTTTCTCATTGCAGCAAACACCAGCATGTTCTGGACTGTATATCCACGTAAACGCCTAGAGGCTGGAAGTATCAAAAGATAACACGCATTCAAACCTCTACCTACTGTTTTTGACCACTCGTATTATGAACTGAGAGTTGGGCATAATAATACTTTTAGCTAACATAGTCTTAATGACGTAAACACTATGGCGGCGACAAGATGTGTTGTCGTTAGCTTGTGCTGGATTGTGCTTCGTTTCTTCAATTTCCAGTGGATTTGATGTGTTTTTCGGAAGAAAGGATAGTTATTTCGTCCAACTTTTAAGTAATGTTTCAGTTAAAAACATAGAAAACATCTGGTCGACGTGGTTGCTTGAGAAATGAACACTGTTATCGGTTCGAGCGACACAACAACACAGTTTTCTCCCGTTAAAATGTCATATAAGTCATGTCACCGAGTATCCACTGGTATAAGTGGAAACCTCTGCTGTTGGTCAGAGAGGGGCAAGTATTGGTTGTCCCTTATATGTGTCTGGTATATTTAGTTCTTCTCTGTCATCATCGTAGAGTTCTCCAATGTATTCCGTCCATCCTTCCATTATGTTTTCTTCCCCCATTATATCGTACCTTCTTTGGATTTTAGACATCCAGTTTGCGTGTGTGACTTTCTTCCTGTGATATCATTTATTTGTTTATGCAAGGATTTCGTGTTTTTTTAATGCTGTTTCTCAATTTCGCTGCATCTCAGATTGAGCCAGTTATATTTCTCTACCCTGCACATGTCTTCGATCTCCTTATTTAGTCTGTCTTATTCTTCTGTATTTTGCTTGCTGTTTCTTCTTGCATCCTTTAACTAATATTTCCTCCGTCATCCATTTCCTCTTTACATTGTACTTTATTTTTGGTATGATTTCCGATGATGTTTGGCATATTGACTCCTTTAGCATTTCCCACTGTTCATCAATGCTTTGTATTTTTGCTATTGCGTTGCAACGAATTGTAAAACTATAGTACTTTGTTTGTACGTGTTTTGCTATTGTGTTGCACCTATTCTGCACTATCATGTTGTACCTCTCTCTCATATCTATGTCTGTTCGAAGTAGAGCTAAATCTAATTTGATGTTTTGTGGAGCCTTCTTTATTCTTTTCAATTTTATTATAAATTGTCCGACTACTGGTACATGATCGCTGTTGCAATCTGCTCCTGGTCTTGTTTTAACGCATAGCAAACCGTTCCTAACACTTTTGGGCACTAGAATGTTAAGAAGTTGATAATACCATAAAACACATAAAGGAGAAAGTCTCCAGTTCCAGATAACATAACAGCAGAAGAAATTCAAGCTCTGGGAAATCTAGGAACGGAAGTGATAACAAAGCTTTTAAACGACATATATGATAGTAGTTGTATTCCAAAAGATCTACTAAAGTCCATATTTATTGCTTTTCCGAAGAAATCAAGAGCAATGGAATTTGAAGATCACCGCACTATCAGTCGTATGAGTCATATGACAAAAATACTACTGAAGATAATGATGAGAAGGATAAGAAGCAGAATAAGACCATAAATCAGTGATGAACAGCGGGGATTTGTTGAAGGCAAGGGCACTAGCAACGCTATATATATATCATAAGAACACTGTTAAAAGATCAATAGAAGTAAAAGCAGATCTATACTTGTACTTTATAGACTACACCAAGGCGTTTGACAATGTAAACCATCAAGAACTTACCAAAATGTTAGAGAGCTTAAACATCAACAGCAAAGATCTAAGAGTCATACAGAACATATAATGGCAGCAAACAGCAGCTATAAGAATATATAAAAAGATAGGAACTTTCCAGAAGATAAAAAAGGGTGTTAGACAAGGATGCGTATTATCACCAGACCTGTTCTCACTGTATTGTGAAAGCATTTTTTGGTCTATAAAAGATTTTCCTGGAATAGCTACATATCATAAATAACCTGAGATATGCTGATGATACTTTCTTAATAGCAAGAAATGAAATGGAGCTCCAGAAATTAGTTGATAAGGTTGTAACAGAAAGTAACAACAAAGGACTCAGATTGAATATTAAGAAGACAAAAGTTATGATCATATAAAAAAGCAGATTTTGCCAAAATGTATCATCACAGTAAATGGGACTGATCTAAGACAAGTGCAGCAATTTAAATACCTCGGAGTTCTGGTAACATCAGATGGCAGATGCCGTTAATATAAAAAAGAGGCAGTCATCATTTTTCGAGCATGTGATGAGGAGGGAGGTTTAGAACACATTGTGACAACCGGTAAAATCGAGGATGGACGAGACGGAGGAAGACAGAGAGAGGAAATTTTGGATGGCCTGACTTCATGGCACGGTAGAGCGTCAACATCTGAGTTGATAGCAAACACAAATGACAGAGATTTGTGGAGATCCATGATCACCTACGCCAGCCGGCACGGCACCTGATGATGATGTTGAACATAGTCTTAGAGAACCACCGGATAATAGATGTAATGGCCTGAATATTAATATTTTTACACTTAGTAGTTGTTATGTATACTTTGATTTCTCTTGGTAGAAGCTCTGTATGCTAGCTAGAAAACATTAGCCTGATTTCAAATCAAACCGTCACCACTCTCCGATGACAAGCAGTAAAAGAACACCCCAGCACAGATGCACGAACTCCGTAGCACTGGCGAAGATCCTCAATTAATGGAGTTCCTATTCGTTTGGCATAACTTTCTTCACAAAAGAGAAATTCTGCGTATACTAACCATCCCCCTGGATACATTTGCATTTGCTATTTTGAACGGAAGTCTTATATCTATAGCAGACCAAAGACATGAATATATATATATAGAAGCTTCCATATCTGGACAGTGGAGGAACGTTTCATTGTGGAACAGAGCTCGATATAAAAGGTAAATTCATAGTTGTCTTTGCAAGAACGAAATCATTCTGGAAATCCAGTGTATAGAGTAAGATAATCTACGACTATAGGCAATCATTACTCTGTCAGCTCTGAACGAGTTTTGTAAGAAAGATATAGGGCTGTAAAAACTAGGTAATAATCTACACCAAAAACACTGTACTTACAGAAAACTGTGACCTTGAAAGTTTGACAAATAGCAGGCTCTACTCCGTTACTTGCCACGCACTCATAGTAATCCCCACACATGCGCGAGACGTTGTGAATGACAAGAGACTCGCCAGTCTGTCCAACACCTGTAATAGTAACAAAACTTATACCTGTTTTGTAAAGCTAATTTATGTCTGGATTTTGTTGAATATATATTTATATATATATATATATATATATATATATATATATATATCTCAATATTTATTTATGGATTTAAAAAAAATATAATTATCAGAATCTATATAATTGTTTCTGCATTAAATAGCAATAACAAGAGTCGGCTTATGTAGTTATAACTCTATCTGTCTGTCTGTCTGTCTGTCTTCCTGCCTATCAGTCAATTAACCAATAGGTCAGTCGGTCTGTCAGTCTGTCTGTCTGTCTTTTTTGTCTATCTATCCACCTGAGAGTCCCGAAAACGTAGCGGATAGTTCATTCGTTTCTGAAATGCGTTATCCGTGTTCAATTCCACAATGGTAGTGACATTTTTCTGACTTCAACGGCTCTCAAGTCGACCCAACCTTAATTGGATACCAGAAATGCATTGGGGTGTAAATGTGGCAGGCGTGATGTTGATCACATCATCCATAATGTACCGATGGTCAATGAAAAATGCGGACTAATCCCGTATATCACGTAAATGTGGCAGGCGTGATGTTGATCACATCAACCATAATGTACCGATGGTCAATGAAAAATATGGAACTAACCCCGTATATCACGTAATATCCCACGGCATGAAATAGTGTTCCTTCAATTGATATATTTGTATAATGTCGAGAGAAATAAGGGTCGTGGAGCAATTTCAGTGTTTGACAGCGGGCAACTTTTAAGGAACCTTTATATAACGTTTAAAACTGACTGCGTGGGAAGACACGTTTGTTCCAACTCATTTCAGCGTCATCATATGTTTATTCCTGTGTCTTAATAATCGTTACTGCTAGAAACACACACATCAGAAGAATGCTAATCATGTTATAGGAATGATAATCGAACGTGATATCCCATGGATGACCCATGCTGAGAGAACAATTGACCAGATGACCACAACTGCCACGACACCGAAATATGAAGGTTTGATGCCGAAAGATTGTAGCATGACCAACGTCCGAAATGTTGTCATTACTCTTTAAAGAGAATATAAATATTTATGCAATATGAAAACTGAACTCGCTATTAAGCAGCTTATAGCAGATAACACACATGGTGATTATGATGTTGCATTTACTAATAGATATGTGCATAATGGTGAGAAAACAAGCTAGAGTTTCCTAGCTAGATCACACAAAAGTTTGTTCGGAGCCTCCAGAGAGTACAGACCTGGAAATACGGGTGTTATGTCAATAAGAGAACGCACTCATCGATCATCGAGTAGTTGGAGATGGATGGTATTGGCGTCCTTTGTTTTCTAGGACATCGTCGGTTAGATAAATATAATAACATTGATGCTATATCTATCGAGCAATTTATGGAGTTGGAATTACACGCTGTACAAGCATAAATGCATCTTTTGAGGGAGACTGGACACCTATGTGTCCACCTGGAGTGATATAAGGTCAGTTAAGTAACCAATAAGTATTACTGGGATTGCTGAAGTTAGTGGTAACTGACGACTCTTGAATATATAAGACAGGTGATATTTGTTTGTCTTTTGTTCAATATCTCAGTAAAAATAGCTAGTGATTGCCTACCATTAACTTATCTTTCAACTCAACTATGTATCAATCAACACAGAACGGGAACTGTTAGCCTAAACACACTGTTATACGTGCTTGGGAGGAGATCGGAGCAATTATGGACATGTCCGATGTGCAATGAAGATGATCCTAAAATGAACAATGAACTTTGTATCATATGAGGCTTCAAAACGTATTCTCTATAGTTGTGTGTCTTGCTAGAGAATTGTGTTTTACTGCAAACATTTAATTTTTACAGATATTGTCCATCCGTTGTCAATATTATCTACCTATTCACATCTTTTCATTTTGCTCAAACATCATGTTTACCTGTCATTCTTTAAGAATGGAATACATTTATATCAAATTATTTTCATAATTAAATATTATCAATTTCGTGCAACTTAACTGTGAATAGTAACTGTATCATCAATGCAACCATTCTAACAACAGTACAGTGCCAAACATAAACAACATCATAAACCTACGCTCTCTCATTCCGTTGCCTTTCTTGTGCAAGCGATACCATGATATCTCAGGAGACGGTGTTCCTGTAGCGTTACAGAATAGTTCCACCATCTCACCTTCAGGTTTTTGCACGTCAGTAGGCAGTGAATGGTCAATAATTCGAGGTGGTTCTGCAAGAGAAAGAGTCCTTGTTAGAAGTCAGTAATTAACGCCTATTGTTCTCATGTTCGTGTTTGTGACACAGACTATGGCATCCCTGAGTAGCTACTTTCACTTTTAGTGTTAGAAGAGATTACACTGAGTTAGCAGTAATTCCTAAATGTGGTTTGCTGATGACACACTTTACAGAACTATTTAGTTCGTTGTAGCACAACATTTCACGGTTTCACAGTTTGTAATAGACTTTCTGTAACATAAAATACTTACAAATAGTTTAAACAATGGCGAGATAAGGGCGGAATGGATTCACAGTTACTTAATACCACTGGCAAAACCTAACAAAAATCACAAACGCATGAGCGGCTTTAGAATAATTGCAATGCAGAACACAGTGGGCAAGCTTCTGGAAAAGTTAGTGGCATGCAGACTCCATCGGATTTGGAGGATCCACCATCGGCGGATACAGGCGGAATAATGAAACTTGGTGTAATGCATCGATCTTTTCTTATGACGTCTTGAAGGTTTCCAGGCTGGTTTGGAGACATGTGCTGTTGTACTAGATCTCGAGGATGCGTACAACAAAGTTCCAATCACATACCTTAAACAAATGCTCACGCTACCCAATATCGATACATTGCTTATACGATGGATTGCAAGGGCCCTGTTTGAGAGAAAAGTGACACTCAGGTGTGGTAATTGGTATTCTGTGCCGACAAAAATTTCACCGGGTCTACCACAGGGGTCCCCACTGTCTCCAATACTATTCAATGTGTTCACCATAATGATTACGAAACAGCAACTATCTGGCAGGGAACGAATACTGTCATTTGCAGACGACATATAATGGTGTACAGACAGGGGAGAAACAGGGATGCAATTGCTAATAAACTACAGGACGAACTGAACAGCATCATGGCCTGGTGCGATGTTTCTGGAGCAACGGTAAACCATACCAAAGCTGTTCTATCATGGTTCTCCCTAAATATTCACATTGTAAAGTATGAAACACCACAAGTCACTTTAGATGGACATACACTCACTCGAACAGCATCTATGAGTTATTTGGGTGTAAAATATGATCGCAGTCTATCCTTTAGGGACCATATCGACCACGTTATTGCCAAGGCTCTCAATGCACTATCGGCAATGAGAATCATGGTGGCTGCTAACATTGAGCAACGCCTTCTTGTGCTCCTGTACCAAGGTATTGTTCTGTCATGTATAGAATATGCGTGCGCTCTCCTAAAAATTAGTCCTACGCAAACAGTGTGACTGGAAAGAATTCAGAATGAGTCTATGCGCATCATTCTGGGATGCACCAAAGATACACCAGGAGTGTCAATGATATTCCTTCTCGACCTCCCCACTATTGCTAAAAGAACTGAAACTTCTGTTCGATCATATTTAAACTTCTGTTCGAGGGCTGGATCATATCTAAAAATCAACGCAAACAAGGAACATCCTCTCCAGGAAGAACTCATTAAGGAGAAAGGGTGCAGACTCAAGAGAGACAGATCATGGCTGAGTCAAAGGGAAGATACTCTTAGGAAAATATGTGATCCTTCCGGAATTGAAACAGGAGAGGAATGGATTGCTGTGTCACCTCAATTTCAGACTGCTTTCACAGTTATTACATCTATTAAGAAAAATTGCGAACAAAATAATATATCACTGATTAACGTAAAGGTGGAGGCACTCTTGAATGGCATCATCAATGATACAGATGTGGTTATTGACACCGATGGCTCAGTCATTCGTCAACAACGCTGTGCATGGGCTATTTCAGCACGCTCAGGAGAAAAAAATAATAAGAGAGGCCAGTTGGACCTACGCAACAACCACAAGTAGTTTGACAATGGAGGTTCGAGGCGGTTACGGAGGCGGTGAAATGGTTGGCATCTCACAACTACTCTTGTGTTTTCATACTCAGTGACTCCATGAGCATGATTCGTAAAGTCTGTTGAAGGGTGGAGATCGTGGAGGGCGTTCCTTAGGTTTTAGGTTTGTTAATTGTTATAGTTTCTGATGTTGATTGACCGCTGGATGGATTCATACTTGATGGTAAAAAATGTATAAACACTATTTTTGAGAGTACATGAAAGGTTTATTGGCGTTATCACCTTAGCCAAAAACACGTCTACTCAGCTTAATGTTTAATGTCATCTCTCTTGTTTCCTTGTTTACTCTTCGCAACCGTAACTAAATCGTCACTATTTTACTACACAAAAGCGTCATGTCTCGTAGTTATGTGTTGCACTTCTGCATAGAGAGTACAACACATAGTCTCAACTATTAAATAATCCAATTATACTACTCTAACTATCTGGCTAACTGTCCATTCTTCCGCTGCCACCTGGGGAACTATGACACCCCCTGGAAACCTCTGCCGTCGCCCCGACGGCGAAATCCCAAAAATCGTACAGGTAGTGTCCAATAGGGTTATTAGAGTGGTGAGAGCTTAAAGGGAACTAGTCACCTCACGTGATAAACGTGGCTCCACAACAACTAACTATAACAGCCAACCATGGTCGAAAAGAAAAGAAAATCCTGACGGGATCTCAGGAAGACCCAGTTGAACGAGCTAAATGGGAACTAGTCACCACACGTCGTTGAACGTGACTCGTCAACTGGTCAAAGGTGACCATGGTTAACAACAACAGTAAACCCTCTGTGCTCTTGTGCTGAAACCATGTAATATAGAAATTAATCAGCATTTCATTAATTAATTGGAAAATATGCGCCATATGACTCCGACGGCGACCCAAAAGCATAACACTTGGCCAATGTGAGGTGGCTGTACTGGGACATCCAATCCTCACATGAGGTAGTATGGGCTTGATGGCAGCGTGCATCACTTATGTCACTATCACTATGTCTTTCTTGAATGTCAGAGTCTTGTCAAGAAATCTGAAAGCTCAAACCAAAAAAAAACAAGTTATAAATTGAAGATAAAACAACAATATAATGTTAACTGTTGTTGACATTATTAAACCTCCAAGAGATAATAATAACCAACCCACACCCTAAGGAAAGAAAGGTTCCCAAGAATCATCATTGCTCCACTGTCTAGCAATGAAAATTGCAATGATAATGTCCAACATCAACATTATCTGACCTCCGTGAGGTAATAATAATCAACCCCAATCCCAGGGAATGGAATGAACCAAAAATCAACATCTCTCCACTCTCTGTCATTTCAGTTCATAAAAAAATTGTCATGACTACATCATAGCTTTAGCTAAACATCCACATCCACAAAGCAATAAATGCGACCCGCAAACCATTGGGTCAACATTTGAAAAGCATCGTCTAACATTTGAAAATTATCCAACAATCACAGAAGAATTATTATTCGTCCCAAACCAAATATATCCCTGAAAGTTAATTCCAGGATATGAGCAGTACTAAATATACAGCTTATATTGTATATTTTAAATTTATATATTACTCCGAATTCTCACATCTTTTGATGTGACGGCCAGATATTATCAGCCGAGACTGACCATCACCATCTATGGAAACTATAATGTAATGACCTGATCGGTCGTCAGGTGTCTTTACCACTCGGTACACCTGTTTGGAATAAAGAGTCCCTAACTTATTGGCATCCCTATTATAGTCTATTCTTCTACGTACTAAACTATTTAACGGAATGATATCAATCTTTCCTCGCTCAACGTCACCTTTTTCATGAAGACGGGCTATTTTGTTACGGGCCTCATCATGAGCCTCTGCCAATTTAGTTCTGAGAAATGCATCCTCATCTTTATCCTGAACATTGGGATGAAACAAATCCTCTATAATAAAATTAATGGGTAACTTGGGATGTCTACCATAAAGTAAGTAATATGGCGACCACCCTGTGGAAGTATGGGGAGTAATATTATATCCCAAAATGACATTTGGTACATGTCTAGACCACTCCAATTTATCAGAGTCCTCCAACGAACGGAACATAGCCAACATCGTCCTATTAAACCTTTCACAAATGGCATTTCCCTGTGGATTATATATCGTGGTCTTGGATTTCTTTATCCCATACTTCTGGCAAAGCTCAAAGACAACAGCGGACTCATGTCGCGTCCCAGTTGACATACTGCTTCATTGCTACTGATGTCGCGTCCCAGTTGACATATGGCTTCATTGCTACTAATGTCGCGTCCCAGTAGACATACTGCTTCATTGCTACTAATGTCGCGTCCCAGTTTACATATTGCTTCATTGCTACTAATATCGCGTCCCAGTTGACATAGTGCTTCATTGCTACTAATGTCGCGTCCCAGTTGATATTTCTCTTATCATGATACGAAATGATTAGAAATCCTATGAAGAAAAAAACCTTGGTTGCGTATTTTAACTTTAGCTTGTTTGTAAAATTGCCGTGAAACGATTATTTTATGCTATGAACACTATTTTTGAGAGTACATGAAAGGTTTATTGGCGTTATCACCTTAGCCAAAAACACGTCTGACTCAGCTTAATGTTTAATGTCATCTCTCTTGTTTCCTTGTTTACTCTTCGCAACCGTAACTAAATCGTCACTATTTTACTACACAAAAGCGTCATGTCTCGTAGTTATGTGTTGCACTTCTGCATAGAGAGTACAACACATAGTCTCAACTATTAAATAATCCAATTATACTACTCTAACTATCTGGCTAACTGTCCATTCTTCCGCTGCCACCTGGGGACTATGACAAGTCGAATCAGGAATGGTGAGATGCAACTGGGTGGATGTACTGGTGCAGACAATGGTCAGAGAGATCACCTTCGTTTTTGTCCCTGGGCACGCAGGAGTTAGGGTAATGAACGAGCTGATAGATTGGCTGGATTGGCTACAATATCAGAAGGAGCTGCCATGGATCGAAATGACATTCTTCACGCATTGACAGAGTCTTTCCGAACAGAGGAGTTTCAGGGCTGTGAATCCACTCGCTGACCAGATTGAGAGAGATGGGTTTCAATATTGGTGCAGCTCGAAAAGAACTACATACTAAATATGCAAAGAGATGGATTAATCAACATTGAACTGGTGTGTTGGGCCGCTGGACGCTGCTGGATTTGCTGAGGCGGAGATCGAGCACCTATGGACATGTCCGGAGTGCTATGATGATAATCCTCATATAACTGATAACACAAATATTTGCTTTTCACAAAATGTCATTGTGTGACCTGTCAATGACGACAACATTAGCAACCAGGCTGCTAGTAATCTTCACCATAATCATTTATTTTTATTGAGTAATATTATTGAGCTAGGTGAGACTGATTTGAATTGGAACACATCTTTTTTTTTTCTCAAAAAGGTGCATCTAAAATGTTAATTATCGCATACTTTTTATTCAAATTGGGTTTACTCGAACATTTACGCACCCTTTGAACAAGATGAAAAAAGTAATTGTATAACTGAGTAATTGCTTATTTAAAGTAACTTCTTCATATATTACTGAGATATTCAGCATGTTCATCAATGTTGTATTCTGCTTTCAACTATTAGTGATCACCAGTAGTATATATATATAAATGGATGTTTGTCTGTTTGTTTGTTACCTCTAGACTCTGAAACGATTCGATGACGTATGTTTAAAACTATACGAAACCTCAGTCTCTTTCATAGCATAAAATAATCGTTTCACGGCAATTTTACAAACAAGCTAAAGTTAAAATATGCAACAAGGTTTTTTCTTCATAGGATTTCTAATCATTTCGTATCGATAAGAAATATCAACTGGGACGCGACATTAGTAGCAATGAAGCACTATGTCGCTGGGACGCGATATTAGTAGCAATGAAGCAATATGTAAACTGGGACGCGACATTAGTAGCAATGAAGCAGTATGTCTACTGGGACGCGACATTAGTAGCAATGAAGCCTTTGTCAGCTGGGACGCGACATCGGTAACAATGAAGCAGTATGTCAACTGGGACGCGACATTAGTAGCAATGAAGCAGTATATCAGCTGGGACGCGACATTAGTAGCAATGAAGCAGTATGTCAACTGGGACGCGTCATTAGTAGCAATAAAGCAGTATGTCTACTGGGACGCGACATTAGTAGCAAAGAAGCCATATGTCAACTGAGACGCGACATTAGTAGCAATGAAGCAGTATGTCAACTGGGACGCGAAATTAGTAGCAATGAAGCAGTATGTCAGCCAGGGACGCGACATTAGTAGCAATGAGCAGTATGTCAGCTGGGAAGCGACATTGAGTGGCAACAAGCAGTATGTCAACTGGGACGCGACATTAGTAGCAATGAAGCAGTATATCAACTGGGAAGCGATATTAGTATCAATGAACAGTATCAACTGGGACGGACATTAGTAGTAATGAAGCAGTATATCGACTGGGACGTATTTCAATTTTTGATGGAGCGTAGCAACGCGTGCAGGTACAGCTAACATATATATATATACAAATTAATAAATAAAACACTAAGGCATTATTTTTTTCACACGCTATTTTCTAATTTTCTGACTGTATGCACGAGCATTTTTGCCTGTTCTTCTTACGAATTTAGTTTAAATCTTTTTGTAAAGTCCCTTAAAGTTTATGCCCTGTTGCCTCAAAATCGGCTTCTTCCCCATTAAAGACATTAAGTTTTCTATGCATGTTAGGTTTGAAAACTTTGTCGGTTGGTGACATAAGATTAAAATGTCCCTCATTCCGATTGGCAGTGAAACCTGATACAACAGAATTCCCGTTTCCGTGAAAGTTGAATTAAGTTTAAATCTAAACCACTTTTAAAGTTAATTTATTATCCTTTCCTATCTTCGAGCCCGCATAAACTGTCCCTCATTTTGATTGCCAGTAAAACCTGATACAATTGAATTCCCGAAAAGTTGAAAAATAACAATCAGGATCTTCAGGATAGCAGTCGAGCATCTTATGCATTCGTGTACAGAACTGACATGTTCAAATACCAATAAATATGTTAGTATTCGTGTGATGGGCAAAAGACGTCATCGGACTATAACAACATGATCGCTTTGCGCATCATGTGACCAAAACGTCGTGAAAACAGTGATAAAACACTTTCACCGATTTCTACACAGAATGACCATGTGCGTTAAGTTGGAATTTTTTTATAGAAACAGTACAAAACGTCTAGTTTAAACTTTTCCTCTTCATATCTAAAGCTACCTTCTTGGCAAATTTCATGTTCGTAGGATGTCCAGATATCTTTAAACAATTGGGACAGACATACAATTCCATTCTTCTGTGTCTTAAAATATATAAGATCATGTAAAAAATACAGTGAAAAAAACAAACTTTGTTATTCAAAAGCGTTACGATATAAGAGAAAAACTGCAGTAAAACTAGAAACAATGGGGAATCACGTAATAATGAAGAAATATAGTTGTGCACAGTACAAGATAAAGACTGAAATAAAGACGCGAGGATACATACTGCGATAGCGACACGGGGATATAGACTGAGATAGCGACTACAACTGATATAGACTGAGATAGGAACATCAGCGATATAGACTTATAACAGGAAGCACAGTTATTACAATGAGTGCAAATTCTATTATGCGTTCCATATTTGTTATTACTGTCTCAATTTGTACTTGTGTAACATTTTATTAAGAATATTTCCATTCATCATTTTGTTCTGACATTGATGTCCACCCAGCAAAGCCCTACATCAGTAATTTGAAATACACGATACAAAAAAAGAAAGAACTTTCTCTCATTTTCATGTATGTATCAAGTTTCATTTTCTATTCATGAATAATGCCTCCAACAAATTTATAATAATATACTTTTATTTCCCAGAATTAATTTCCTGCTAAATAATTACTTCGCTTTGATTTTAGTTTAGGTAACTGAAATATTTTTGTTTCTGTTCTGAAAAATTGTTCTTTCTATTCTGTGGTTTTCAGTAGAATATTGAATTCAATTTGTATCTATAATTTCTAGTGAATTTATAATGTACTAGCTGTACCCTGCGGGCGTTGCTAAGCCTCCAAAGAAGTTAATTTAAAGAAACTCAGTATAACAATATTTAATAATTATTTTGGATCATTGTCCTTTTGTTCATTTTCTTGGGAAAAAAACTTACAATTTAACGTTTCTTTTTAATTTTGTTTTATTGAAGTGCTCTTTGATATACAATATTCTTTGTTTTTCCGTCTGGTGCGTACACGAATAAATCAGAAGGTTTTCCGACGCGTGAACAGGCCACATATAGCTGTCCATGTGAAAGCATGTATTATCAAATGTAGTCCACACTTGTAGTGATTGTCCTTGTGATTTGTTGATGGTCATTGCAAAGCGAGTCACCGGAAACTGCAAGCGTTTGAATTCAATAGCATGACTGTTGGAATCATTGGATGCGTGGCAATAGTATATCTTCTCCTTTAATTTTCCATTTAAAATTGTACCTTCGATGATATTGTTCATCATATTTTTCACTAAAAGCCTGGTGCCGTTGCAAAGTTGTGGTAGATTGATGTTCGAGAAGAATGATAGGCAGCCAATTTTCAATGTTAAAACATGTGGTGGCATGCCGGGCAAATAAATGAATTCAAATTCAGTTGGATAATTGACAACTTCGTCTTGATTCATTACAGTATCGATGGACTTATACGTTGTCACTTCGTCTGGTATTTTGTTTTGAATGCTCAAATTCATGGCATATCATCCTTGTTTTTTTGCTGCTAATGTGCGTGCACTGAGCCACTGATGATTTTGTAATTATGTGCAATATTTGGGAAAACTTTATGAATCAGTTCGTCTGTGGTCGCTATGATGTTACAGAAGTTTGTTGGCAATGTGATACATCGTCTGGAATCATCGATTGACATTTCCCATTCCAACAATTGTTTTGCAAACGTTCAACGGTTTCATCATGTTATAGTTGTATACGCATATTGGTCTTCAGAGTCAATTTCTGTATGTGTTGCCATAAAACTGATGATTTCAGGCATGCATTAAGTTCATCAGCGGGTGTTGATCTTGGTATAACTGGTAGAGTTTGCCGGAAATCGCCAGACAATAAAATAAGTGCGCCACCGAAGAGCTGGTCATTTCCTCTCAAATCTTTTAGTGTACGATGAAGCGCTTCTAATGCTTTTTGTGCGCCATAGTACATTCATCCCATATAATAGTTGCATAATTGGAGTACTTTACCCATTGCAGAATTGTTGTTGATATTGCATGTTGGTGTCTCAGTGATTTGCATATTCAACAGCAATTTCAACGCTGAATGCGCTGTTCGGCCACCATCTAAAGGTTGCTGCAATTCCAGAAGATGCGATTGCCAGTGCAATATTATTTCGTGATCGTATGGTTGCTAAAATAAGTGAAATGAGAAAAGTTTTGCCTGTGCCTCCGGGCGCATCTATAAAATACAATCCACCGTTTTGGCTTGTAATTGCATGCATAATTCTGTCATATGCCATGCGTTGTTCTGGAATCAATTTTGGAAGATTCGTTTGAACAAATGTACTCAATTCGTTGATATAAAAGTGTATTTCTCGTTCCAACTCACAATCGAAAAGGTTGTTTGCAGATCGTTCTGGCGTAGCCATTCCCAGTGCACCAGTGCTTTTAGTGATTGCCAAACATATGTCCTCAATCGAAACCAATGCCTCAGTATATACGTTTGGTGTGAATTGAATGTCAGGATTTTGATTCGTCGTACGCAAGCAATGTAGGATGTCTTCACTCATGTAGTCTTTGTATTTTCCCAAAGTTCTTTTGGATTGGATGGGAAGCACGTTGTTAATATTACTACAAATAATGTGCGTATTTGCTGTGGTAGTGCAGTATTGGATGCATCAGCGAGTGAAGTGTCCCAATGTGCATCGTTTTCAAAAAGATTTAATTCTTGGCAAGCTTCACGATAAGTATCACATACGTGACGTTAACTGTTCTAAAGTTCTTGGAAGGATGTTGGTCACGTTTGTTGATTAACAGTAATCGCAAGTAAAGCATTCTGCATTGTTTGGATGAACAGTGTACAAACGACCTAACGCGTTGGTTGAATATAAATTGGAATGTCCTTCAACTGCTTTACCTTGTTTGCGACGTTGAAACTTTTTCGCTGCTGCATTCCATGTGTAGTATGTTGGCAGTTCAAAGTAAAGTAGCGTCTTTGCAAATATATCATCTCTACAATGAAAAATGCAGTTAACGTTGTTGGCGATGGTGACAATGCTCGTGCATTTTCTGTTGTAAATACACGCGCTGTCCATTTTCAAGTGCCTGCCAAATGAACAACTGTTGGATGTCGTTCATGGATTGGAAATGATAAATGCCCTTACTGCTTCATTGCTACTAATGTAGCGTCCCAGTTGATAATGCTCGATTTCATCGATGTATGCAGTTATATTTACCACTCCAAAAACTGCCATATCGCTTCCTTTATTGACATATTTGCAAATGCTTGATCAGATTTCACCGTTGCAATACTCGATCGAATGTATGATCGAGACAAACAGATGATGTCAGGATTTTGATTAAAACTGTAGCAATACACGCATAATCTATCCATTTTTTCCCAAAAACCACATTTGGATGAAGACTGTAATCATAATTAGTATTGTAATGGAATGCACCTAGATTTAAATCAGGGGTGCAGTGTTCGTCTGGATAGAGTAGTGCGTATCCGAACGTTTTGCAGTCTTGCTTCCCGTTGCTCGATTGTTTCAGCTGAACGGACTTGAGCTGTGCGTACTCGATTGGTTCTAGTCTTGCTTCCTTTGCTCGTCTGGTTTCAGACAAACAGGCTTCAGAGTGCTACTCGAACAGTTTGCAGTCTTGCTTCCCATTGCTTATCTGTTTCTGAACTAGTAATGCCTTTCTCTTTCGTGCTCTAGGTGTAGATGGGCCAAAAGCTTTTCGTTTGGGAGGCATAATTGCAAATGTGTGGAAAATTCGTGAAGAGCGTGTGGAAATAACTGCAGCGATTCGTCTTCACACACAAATTAAATATCACTGTTGATGTTTCGCTGGAATAAATTTTAAAAATTAGCATTTGATTAAATTCTATTAGGAAATGCCATAGAAACGCGCGTAAAATGTTTTGAAAAATCAGGTAAACTGTATGAATCATTTGTCGAAACTTCTCACTACTCTTGACACCTATTGCGAAATGGTTGTACTAATTTAGGTGCACGCCTATAGGGAGTCAATGGTATGGTTGATTTACAAAATAATAAATGGTTACCTCGTTTCTGTCATGTAATCTAATATTGGGTAATATTCATGTATATAACGCGTATCTCAGGTAAACGTTGATGGCAAAATAACCATCTTGCCATAGTTGTTTGCCTTGCCATCTATAGCAAAATAGCTTCCCTCATATGAACGTATTCCTCTGATTGTAGTTTTGTTTTGTCAATCGAATATAGAGCAATTTTTGCCAACATAGCTAACAAACATTGATGGAATAGTTGGCGATAACTTAAAATATGATTTGCAGTATCTATGATCATGATTAGAAATGAGTAGAAACAAACCTGGATTGCGTATTTTAAATTCAGCTTGTTTGAAAAATTGACTTGAATCTTGTGCATATACCGTAAGCGTAACGCATACCGTAGACTTCCCGGGAAAAAACTCTCGATGAAATTTGCTTGTTTTTATTTTTAATGATTTTTTTCTAAAATTGTCAGCGCTACCTATTTCAAACTATGACAGGTAGCATCAGACATCAAAACAAACATAAACAAACATATCCTGTAATTTCAGCTAAATCTGATAATACGTAAACCCTAGAAATTACGGAAACGTTAATGCCAATTCTTTAGAAACTCTCGATTAAATGAGCGTGTTATTATTTTTTAGATTTTTTCGAAAGCTTCAGCCCACCTTTTCAAACTAGACAGGTAGCATCCGACATCAAAACAAACATATCCTGTAAATTTCAGCTAAATCTGTTCAGTAGTTTCCGAGTCTATAGGTAACAAACAAACACAAACAATCATTTTTATATATAGAGATACAAGAAGTTGTAGAGCAAACAATACAGAACTACATTTTATAGCGCATATTTATTGTGCATTTGCACTGTTTTCACAGACAGAGTACTTTAAATAGACAATCTGTTGGACGCTCTTTCTTTCAAGTCATTCGTCAGGATATGTTTTTTTGATGAAGTCTGATGAATTATTCAATGTGACAGAGAGTCCAGAACATGACATGTACTACTCACCAGAAGTTTCTAGTGCTGTTCTAACACAATCTCGAAAGTGTTCTGAAGGGGAAACAGTTGATTTCTCTTAGCAACTAAACACACATAGGCAGTAGGTTTCAAATCAACAGGACAGACACAAATGGATCATTGCATCCAAACTAACCTTTTACTAGAACTTCCCTGATGAAACGGTGAGTTTCAAAACGACATCAACCCCTCTGCGTCATATAGTTAGTTAATAAACAGACCGACACACAAAACTTGACATCAACCTCTCTGCGTCATATAGTTAGTTAATAAACAGACCGACACACAAACGACATCAACCTCTCTGCGTCATATAGTTAGTTAATAAACAGACCGACACACAAAAATTGACATCAACCTCTCTGCCGTCATATAGTTGTTAATAAACAGACCGACACACAAACTTGACATCAACCTCTCTGTCATATAGTTAGTTAATAAACAGACCGACACAAAACTTGACATCAACCTCTCGCGTCCCTATAGTTAGTTAATAAACAGACCGACACACAAAACTTGACATCAACCTCTCTGCGTCATATAGTTAGTTAATAAACAGACCGACACACAAAACTTGACATCAACCTCTCTGCGTCATATAGTTAGTTAATAAACAGACCGACACACAAAACTTGACATCAACCTCTCTGCGTCATATAGTTAGTTAATAAACAGACCGACACACAAAACTTGACATCAACCTCTCTGCGTCATATAGTTAGTTAATAAACAGACCGACACACAAAACTTGACATCAACCTCTCTGCGTCATATAGTTAGTTAATAAACAGACCGACACACAAACTTAGCATCAACCTCTCTGCGTCATATAGTTAGGTTAATAAACAGACCGACACACAAAACTTGACATCAACCTCTCTGCGTCATATAGTTAGTTAATAAACAGACCGACACACAAAACTTGACATCAACCTCTCTGCGTCATATAGTTAGTTAATAAACAGACCGACACACAAAACTTGACATCAACCTCTCTGCGTCATATAGTTAGTTAATAAACAGACACACACAAACTTGACATCAACCCTCTGCGTCATATAGGTTAGTTAATAAACAGACCGACACACAAACGACATCAACCTCTCTGCGTCATATAGTTAGTTAATAAACAGACCGACACACAAAACTTGACATCAACCTCTCTGCGTCATATAGTTAGTTAATAAACAGACCGACACACAAAACTTGACATCAACCTCTCACGTCCATATAGTTAGTTAATAAACAGACCGACACACAAAACTTGACATCAACCTCTCTGCGTCATATAGTTAGTTAATAAACAGACCGACACACAAAACTTGACATCAACCTCTCTGCGTCATATAGTTAGTTAATAAACAGACCGACACACAAAACTTGACATCAACCTCTCTGCGTCATATAGTTAGTTAATAAACAGACCGACACACAAAACTTGACATCAACCTCTCTGCGTCATATAGTTAGTTAATAAACAGACCGACACACAAAACTTGACATCAACCTCTCTGCGTCATATAGTTAGTTAATAAACAGACCGACACACAAAACAATAACCCTAGGTCTTACCTTGTTTGACCAACCAGATTAATTTAGTACCCACGGTCTTGTTGTTGATCTGGCACTTAAAAACTGCATCCCTCGGTCAAAGCTTGAATTCTAACATGAAAATTCCAATCTCTCGTCAAAGAATTTGGTCGCCCACAAACTGATAAACCTGTCATTAGTTATGCCGACATCTTGTAAACTGATCACTTTCAGAGGACTCAAACCCCACTAACCTGACATCAACCTCTGAGTACATATAGTGGTACTTTTTAGAGTAATTTGAGATTGGATACACAATTACATCAACTCTACAGCATGAAAGTTAAAAACAACCGAAACAAAGAAATCGATATTATTTAAAAAGATCAATCCAACAACAACATACACATAACACCACTGCTTTGTTAGTTAAGAACTTAGACCGAACAACTTGGGGTTCACTCTATCGTCATATGTCTGCCTTTACCAGTCCCGTCAACCAACTTACATCAACAATCTTCTCATGTGGACGTTAGTCTCCTCTTTAGCAGACGCCCCTTCACATAGCCTTTTCCTGCGCATTTTTGTTGTTTAATTCAAAAACCAATTTTCTAAACTTGAGCATCAGCCTCTTCGTCATTTTGAGTTATGTCTGGAATATATATGTGAATCCTCCTCTGTCCTGATATACAGATGACTTTCTAACACCATATTCAAAACAGATATTTTTCCCACCTCTAAATGTCATGCATTTACATACAATAAACAACTGCACACATTACTTGGATCCGAATTCATCTCGTCATCTGGAATCGTTTTCACAGAAAACCCAAACAATAGACATCAACTCTCTGACCCAAAAGGTTAAAACAGACCATGCACAACTTGACTCAACTCTACGCACTTTAAACATAGACATGACAACAAGAACAACGGATAAACACGTCTGCGTTATCATAGTTGTTAATTAAAGCAAAATCCAAACAAAAACTGAAATTCTCACATGTAAATTAGTTTTAAACAAACGCAAAGAGAACACAAATGGACATAACTTCTTGAAGTCAAACTCTTAAAAAACACACTGACAGACAAAACATAATGTTTCGTTCTAAGTTGTAATAAACAGGAACCAGAACTTGACTAAACCCTCACGCGTATATAATAATCAAACAGACCGACACACAAGGAAGGACACAACCCCCGGATTTGGAATAAAAAAAACACACAACTTAGATCCCAAACCCTTCTCCAGTGACCAGAGATGTTGTCAGAAAACAGCCGCCCAAACGGGCCAAATTTGGTCATTGTTAGAATAGAACCAGACCTGACACACAAATGTCATAGAGGGGACTAAGGAGTTGATGAAACGGACACACAAACGTGAAATCTATGCGTTTAGGGGCCGACCAAACACTGTACACGTATCACACGTTTTTGGAAAATCACCATATCACAAAAGTGACATCAATTTGCGTCGTAAGTTAGAACACAAAAGGACAAAAAAGATTACACAACTGGTCAACATTATTAATGCAACATACTGAAAACCAAGATAGACAGCTACAACTCTCCACTAGTTTCTACCACATGGACTTGGTTAGATAAGATAAAAAATACACGATGGCATGTGAAGGTTCAACTGTTCTGAATGGTCACTCCATGATAGAGTGTAAGTATGAGAAAAGAATGATCAGTTTGAGAACACATAATGCTAAAAATGAAACAATTTGTGAGGATTTTTAAAAATATTTGAAGTGTGCATTTGAGGTGTTCACAAAATACATTAATACAAGAGTCATCAATAGTCAACTCCATCGCTCTCTTTTTCTGCAAACTTTCACTCTCATACCTGATATCTTCTATCTATCTCTGCCTCTTTCCTCTCTCCTTCTCTCTCTCTCTGGGCTTCCTCTCCTCTTCCAGATTATCTTTCCGATGATTGCGCTCTTCCCTTTTGTTTATTGTCAAATACTTCATCCTCATCTTATTTGTGACCAGACTAGTTTTATTTGATTTCGATTTATATTATTGTTTTGTCTTCATATTTTCTTTGTAACATTTATTTATTACTGTGTTAAATTCATTTGTTAACCATAAAAATCTATTCTTAAAATTCTTATTGAAATTCTGAGGATCATTGGACAGACTACATAGACAAAATCTAGCTAGATACATTAGTGTGAACCACAAAATCCCGTTGTTTACATAAAACACAAATAGACATGTCAATCAGTAACACATAACTTATTATGTTATACAGCTCTCTGTTATAATGTCAACAATATCTAAACAAAAAACATGAAATATTCAACATGTAAATTAATGTTTAAGCAAACTTTAATGTTAAAACAAATGAGAACATTGAAACTTATTGAAGTCAAACTCTGTATCACACATGAAAAACAAAAAATAAAATGTTTGTTCTAAATTTAATGAAATGGAACCCGATCTCCCATCACCCTATTAAAATCAACACATATCACTAGCAAGGGGGAAGGGCCAAACCTGTGGGTGATAAATCTCAACTATGATCCCGACCCGGGACCCGGGTGTACTATCAGAAAAAAACCGGTGTTCAGGGAAATTTTGAAAAAAAAATCTTTACCTGCCACACTTCGTAAAAGGGGATAAGGGGGTTGTAAATCGGATCTCCCCGTGTGAAGTCTATGCGTTTAGGGGGCCCCCAAACCATGTGCAAGATCCCTTCTTGGCGAACAACCTATCACAAAAGGGGTTCAAATTTTTCAGAGAACGAAGAAAAACAAGAAAAAATTCGACACATGGACTAAATCTACAGATCAATCAAAAAAAATAGAAATACAACTTCCCTGTTTCCCATGTGGACTTGGTAAAATAAAGTAAAAAAATGTGGCATGTGTAGGGGTGAGATTTCTTTGTTTTTCTCCGATAGAAGAGTTGGGGGAAAAAAGAAAGCAGTAGACATTGGGTGAAGATGAAAAAGTTACCTGAGGATATAAAAAATTTTTTTTTGGATTTCCCCTTATTATAGCGTATCAAAGGGTTTGTCTTTTTTCTTCCTTTTCTTTTTTTTTATTTTTTTTATTTTCCCCTTTTTTTCTTTTTTTCTCCCTTTTACCTCCTAAATTTTTTTGTGTTGTTTTTTATTTTTTTTCCCTTTTTCCCCAAAATTAAAAACTGACCCGACTAATTTTCTTTGAAAAGTTTGTTTCATTATTTTTTATTTTCCAGTTTTTTTTTTATTTTTTTACTTTTATTTTTTAAAAAGAAAAACTTTTTTTCTTTTTGAAATTCTGAATTTGGACAATTGCAACTATTAGTAATTTTATTACCACAAAACATTTTTAAAAAAAGAGTTTTTTTGTGCCGTCCAAATTTCTTTTTTTGTGTATTGATATTTCTTTTTTAATGCTAAATTAAAGTGCCCATATTATATAAAGGTTGACTTATGAATGTTAAATATGTTATGATAACTACCATGTTATCATAACATAAAATATGTTATAATTGTCAAATGTGTGTAGTTTTCTTCACATTTGTAAAGTTTCAATTCATTGATTGTTTTTACTATTGTGTTTAACAGTGAGTGTCTCTTTGTGAGAAAATAACCTTTTTTTTTTACACTTTTCACACACATTAAATGTCTTTAAATTTCATTTCCTCCCGATTTTATTTACTTATTTATTTGTTCGTTTGCTTTGATTTCCAAATATTCAACTAAAAAACTACACTCTTGGAAAAGTCAAAAGTTTTACGTACCTAGGGAGTATGATGACATCTACGGGGATACAGCGCCAGAAATTCCACACAGAATCGCATTGGCATCAAGTGCTTTTAACAAATTGTCAAATATATGGAAGTCCAATTCACTCAGCAAGCACTTAAAATTAAAGATCTTTAACTCTTGTGTGATTCCAGTATTAACTTATGGATGCGAGAGTTGGAAAGCAACAAAAGCTCTAGAAAGAAAATTAGATAACTTTGAGAATAAATGTCTTAGAAGAATATTGAACCTCAAATGGTCAGATTTCAGACCCAATACACAAATAAGACAAGAGACCAAGCAAGAAAATGTATCAAATTTTATAAGAAATCGCCGCTGGAACTACATCGGCCACACACTTAGAATGGATGAGAGAAGACTCCTTACCAATCCCTCATATGGACACCAGAGGGAAAAAGAAATCGAGGAAGACCAAGAGAGACTCTGCGTAGAACCATCACCAGAGAAGGCTCAACGATGGGCCTAGGAAACATTAAAGACCTAAAACAGATAGCAACGAACCGCGAGACATGGAGAACTATGACCTCTGCCCTATGCGCCGCCCACAGGCCCAAGAGGAAAGACTAACTAACTAACTTTGATTTCCAAGAAATACATGACATAATAAAATACCGTAAGATAATTATAGCAGAGAACCTTTTTCATCTGCTCCATCATTCGTCAAATTATATATATATATATATATATATATATATATATATATATATATATATATATATATATATATATATATATATGTCATATTTACAAATATATATATATATACAAAACACATATCAATCAATAAAACGTAATATATACAATATACACATGAATAGTCTGACAAACATAATGACATGCTCCTTCCGTTATCAGAATACTTAAGATTCTCTATGGAAGCGGGTGTCAACAACGGACTATCCTGTAAAAACAGTTACTACCGTGTGCTAACATTCTCATAGAGATATATTGTTGATAAGTGTTCTGGTGTGTTGTATGTGTAACTATTATCACAGAGGAAATAGACGATGACCAGAGACACAGTGTGGTCAAATGAATATTCAAGTCAGGGCAGCTCGCTTACACGTGCTTCAGTGTGATGGAATATATAATGAAGCTAAACGCTGCCATAACTTCCGTTCACTGCGTATATCGGTTATTCTTCATTATTGTGCCACACAATTGTAACATGAGAATAAACAAAATAGTCACATTCAGTGGCGGCTCGTCATTAAGGGATTATGGGGCCGGGACCTACCAAAAGTAATGTGTAACGTGTATTTATTATTTTATAAATTAAAATATAACCTAATCCTAAACCATGATTTATCCGAAAATTTGTGTCTGGCCCCACCAACAAAAATGGTCGCATTTATTAGTAAACAACACTATTAGGATGAGTTACTAGAGGCAATAATTTAAGCAACATATGTTTATTAGTAAACAACACTATTAGGATGAGTTACTAGAGGCAATAATTTAAGCAACATATGTTTATTAGTAAACAACACTATTAGGATGAGTTACTAGAGGCAATAATTTAAGCAACATATGTTTATTAGTAAACAACACTATAAGGATGAGTTACTAGAGGCAATAATTTAAGCAACATATGTTTATTAGTAAACAACACTATTAGGATGAGTTACTAGAGGCAATAATTTAAGCAACATATGTTTATTAGTAAACAACACTATTAGGATGAGTTACTAGAGGCAATAATTTAAGCAACATATGTTTATTAGTAAAAAACACTATTAGGATGAGTTACTAGAGGCAATAATTTAAGCAACATATGTTTATTAGTAAACAACACTATAAGGATGAGTTACTAGAGGCAATAATTTAAGCAACATATGTTTATTAGTTTTAAATTGATATAATGATTTATTTTGAGTATTATGTTTTGTAATTGTTACAGTTTAACAAAAGGACGATGGCACCACCCGTTCAGAAAGCAATGGCAAACTACTGAACTACTGATAATGCCTAGAAAAATCACAAACAGCGTTAAAAGCTGGGGTTGATTCGTAAAGTCCTGTCAAGGATATGCAATTAACTTGTTTAATTGTTACAGTAAAGTGTTGACCAGCTAGTGACCACTTTTAAAAACAAAATTAGCATGTAATATGGATTAGGTGCGAAGAACACCGCACAATCAGCCTCATGAGTCAAGTAACAAAACTACTTTTCAGCATTATTATGAGAAGGGTACGAAACAAAATAAGACCAGAAGTTAAGGAAGAACAATGTGGCTTTGTTGAACGCAGAGGAACAAACAACGCAATATATACAATAAGAACAATAATGGAAAGATCAATAGAAATGAAGTTGGACTTATACCTATGTTTCATAGACTACGCGAAAGCTTTCGATAAAGTAAAACATGGAGAAATAATCAGCATGTTAGAAAGTATAAATATTGATGGTAAAGATCTTAGACTGATCAAGAATTTGTACTGGCAACAAACCGCAGCCATTAGACTAGAGAGTAAGATTGGAATCTATCAGGCGATACAGTTAGGAGTACGACAAGGGTGCGTACTCTCACCAGACCTATTCAACTTATATCGTGAAAACATCATGAGATCTATAGAAGAAAAGACAGGAATAGCAGTCGGTGGACAAAATATAAACAACCTAAGGTACGCTGATGACACAATTATCATGGCTACAAATGAACACGATCTGCAAGACTTGATAGACATACTAGTGAGAGAAAGTGAAAAGAAAGGATTAAGCATGAATATAAAGAAAACAGAGGTTATGGTTGTCTCCAAGAAACACCAACATGCAATATCAAAATAAATAACACAACACTGAAACAAGTCCATCGATTCAAGTATCTAGGAACATTCTTAACACCAGATGGAAGATGTACAACAGAGATTAGGAGTAGAATAGCTCAAACGAAAGCAGCTTTTATGAAAATGAAGAACACTCTATGCGTGAACTCACTACCAATGACACTGCGAAAACGAGTACTCCAATGCTATATTGAACCAATTCTTATGTATGGCAGCGAATCATGGACACTGAACAAACAATCAATACGATCATTGGAAGCCACAGAGATGTGGTTTTACAGAAGAATGTTGAGAATTCCATGGACAGCAAAGAAAACAAACGTGGAGGTTTTAAATCAGGCCTGCACACAAAGAAACCTTATCAAAAGAATAAGAATCCGACAATCAAGGTTCTTCGGGCATATAATGCGAAGAGAAGGTTTAGAACATTTGGTGACTACAGGTAAAATTCAGGGAAGGAGAGATCGTGGAAGACAGAGGGAGAAGATGTTGGATGGCCTGACATCATGGTTCGACAAAATATCGACGTCAGAACTGATTACATGCACCAAGCAAAGAGAGTTGTGGAGAGACATGATCGCCTACGCCGGCAGGCATGGCACTTTATTGATTGATTATAAAAAATGTTATAAAATAAAAAATTAGCATGGAATATGGATTAGGTATTATAAAAAATGTTATAAAATAATAAATTAGCATGTAATATGGATTAGGTATTATAAAAAATGTTATAAAATAATAAATTAGCATGTAATATGGATTAGGTATTATAAAAAATGTTATAAAATAAAAAATTAGCATGGAATATGGATTAGGTATTATAAAAAATGTTATAAAATAATAAATTAGCATGTAATATGGATTAGGTTTTATAAAAAATGTTATAAAATAATAAATTAGCATGGAATATGGATTAGGTATTATAAAAAATGTTATAAAATAATAAATTAGCATGTAATATGGATTAGGTATTATAAAAAATGTTATAAAATAATAAATTAGCATGGAATATGGATTAGGTATTATAAAAAATGTTATAAAATAATAAATTAGCATGTAATATGGATTAGGTATTATAAAAAATGTTATAAAATAATAAATTAGCATGTAATATGGATTAGGTATTATAAAAAATGTTATAAAATAATAAATTAGCATGGAATATGGATTAGGTATTATAAAAAATGTTATAAAATAATAAATTAGCATGGAATATGGATTAGGTATTATAAAAAATATTATAAAATAATAAATTAGCATGTAATATGGATTAGGTATTATAAAAAATATTATAAAAATAAAAAGCTATTCACTGCCCGTGTTACCGCTTTTGTAGGCGGTGTAGGACAGGGGTTGGGGGTGGGGGTGGTGGGCATGAGCCTGAGAAATGTAATGGTCGCATTGCTAGTGCAGTAGCCGCAAAACTGTTCAGTTGGGATTTTTCTTCATGCCTCACACAGAAAAACTCATTGACCTTAACGAGAATCGAGCGCGAGTCACCCGAATGGGAGTTCGCGTTCTAATCCATTAGAAAACGAATACTATGTTAAGAGTAAACAAAAGTGAAACGTCTAATATAAATATATAACTAGAACAGACGAACGATTAATGCATTCAGAATGAAGGAAGTGTTGAGAGTGCAATTATGTTAAGAAGTTCCATACAAAAATAACAAATATCGTTTATATCTCCATTGTTCCCGTCTGCCCAGCGTGTTCGTAGCGCGTTGGACTTCGGTTGACTATCCCTCTGTGTGTACGGGTTCAATTTCGTGGGATGGCAGAAAAAGTCACAGATTTCCCAGATTTACGGTGTTCGTGGCACCGAACCGAAGGGTTACGATGTCCATGGCACCGAGCCGAAGAGCTGAAAAGCTCAAGTGCTTCTGGATCGGAAAAAAATAAAAAAAAAGAAAAAAATATCTCCATTGTAGATTGTGTACAGAACTGAAAGAAACATGTCTATTATCAGGTATTTGCTTTTAAAATGTTTCAACTACATAATATTAACAACATAAATTACATTGCACACTTTAGACTAGACAATATTACAAGTACAATATAAAGTAGATATTTTAGACGATATAATAATTTAAACAACATATTATTGAAAGTATAAAAGAAGGTACATATTTGAGACTATATCATATTGAGAGACATCTGTTCTTTTACTTGATAATAACTACTGATTAACCACTTTTAATGATTTCATACGCTAAACGTAAGTATGTAGTGTTAGAAATGTGTAATGAATCATCTATATGTGTACCTTTCATTCCAGTACATTCTATTTTGAAATGTCTTTTGTTCAAATTCGCACATCCTAGCACATGACAGTCTTCACAATGTCTGCATGGAAGCACTTGTGTTTCTTATCTGTACCAGTGCTATATATCCCTGACATGTGGTTTGTCTCTATTATTGGGGAAAACTTTCTGGATAAGAATCATGACTATAGCTGTATGGAACATAGCATGAATCGAGTGCTCGACAGGTACAATATAGCAAAACAGACCAAAAGCGCAGACCCACCTCTTCTGGGAAACCGTTACGGGTAAGGAACATCTCAATTATATTGGCACGCAGATCATGATCGTCTTCTCATGGAAGTAAGTTTTCCATTATTTTCCACATTATTTTTCTGTCGACAATACGAAAACGGCGGACACAATAAAACTTGCCAGTATCAACTACACTAACAGAACCATTCAGTCAACTATCACTGGTGCGATGCATAGACAAAAATATATGTGTATATAGAAATTGGAAATAGAAGATGTGGTCGAACACTGACAGAACAAGTCAATCAACTATCAATAGTACGATGCATCGACAAACTTACTAGATTTGGTGTAGCATTCAGTCAAATATCAATAGTGAAATGCATCCACAAACCTACTAGGTGTGGTTGAGCATTCAGTCAACTAGCAATGGTGCGATGCATTGACAAACCTTCTAGATGTGGTTGAGCACTGACAGAACTATTCAGTCAACTAGCAATGGTGCGATGCATTGACAAACCTTCTAGATGTGGTTGAGCACTGACAGAACTATTCAGTCAACTAGCAATGGTGCGATGCATTGACAAACCTTCTAGATGTGGTTGAGCACTGACAGAACTATTCAGTCAACTAGCAATGGTGCGATGCATTGACAAACCTTCTAGATGTGGTTGAGCACTGACAGAACTATTCAGTCAACTAGCAATGGTGCGATGCATTGACAAACCTTCTAGATGTGGTTGAGCACTAACAGAACCATTCAGTCAACTATCATGGTGCGATGCATGACAAAACTTCTAGTGTAGTATAAAAAATTGCAAGAATAGAAGATGTGGTTGAACACTGACAGAACTATTCAATCAACTAGCAATGGTCGATGCATGACAAACCTTCTAGATGGTTGGTGAGCTATTCAGTCAACTATCAATGGTGCAAAGCATTGACAAACCTACTAGGTGTTGGTTGAGCATTCAGTCAACTAGCAATGGTGCGATGCATTGACAAACCTTCTAGATGTGGTTGAGCACTGACAGAACTATTCAGTCAACTAGCAATGGTGCGATGCATTGACAAACCTTCTAGATGTGGTTGAGCACTGACAGAACTATTCAGTCAACTATCAATGGTGCGATGCATTGACAAACCTACTAGATGTGGTTGAGCACTGACAGAACTATTCAGTCAACTATCAATGGTGCGATGCATTGACAAACCTTCTAGATGTGGTTGAGCACTGACAGAACTATTCAGTCAACTATCAATGGTGCGATGCATTGACAAACCTTCTAGATGAGTCGAGCACTGACAGAACTATTCAGTCAACTACAATGGTGCGATGCATTGACAAACCTTCTAGATGTGGTTGAGCACTGACAGAACTATTCAGTCAACTATCAATGGTGCGATGCATTGACAAACCTTCTAGATGTGGTTGAGCACTGACAGAACTATTCAGTCAACTATCAATGGTGCGATGCATTGACAAACCTTCTAGATGTGGTTGAGCACTGACAGAGCTATTCAGTCAACTATCAATGGTGCGATGCATTGACAAACCTTCTAGATGTGGTTGAGCACTGACAGAACTATTCAGTCAACTATCAATGGTGCGATGCATTGACAAACCTTCTAGATGTGGTTGAGCACTGACAGAACTATTCAGTCAACTATCAATGGTGCGATGCATTGACAAACCTTCTAGATGTGGTTGAGCACTGACAGAACTATTCAGTCAACTATCAATGGTGCGATGCATTGACAAACCTTCTAGATGTGGTTGAGCACTGACAGAACTATTCAGTCAACTATCAATGGTGCGATGCATTGACAAACCTTCTAGATGTGGTTGAGCACTGACAGAACTATTCAGTCAACTATCAATGGTGCGATGCATTGACAAACCTTCTAGATGTGGTTGAGCACTGACAGAACTATTCAGTCAACTATCAATGGTGCGATGCATTGACAAACCTACTAGATGCAGTCGAGCACTGACAGAACTATTCAGTCAACTATCAATGGTGCGATGCATTGACAAACCTTCTAGATGTGGTTGAGCACTGACAGAACTATTCAGTCAACTATCAATGGTGCGATGCATTGACAAACCTTCTAGATGTGGTTGAGCACTGACAGAACTATTCAGTCAACTATCAATGGTGCGATGCATTGACAAACCTTCTAGATGTGGTTGAGCACTGACAGAACTATTCAGTCAACTATCAATGGTGCGATGCATTGACAAACCTTCTAGATGTGGTTGAGCACTGACAGAACAATTCAGTCAACTATCAATGGTGCGATGCATTGACAAACCTTCTAGATGTGGTTGAGCACTGACAGAACTATTTAGTCAACTATCAATGGTGCGATGCGTCGAGAAGACTAATAGATGCAGTCGAGCACTGACAGAACTATTCAGTCAACTATCAATGGTGCGATGCATTGACAAACCTTCTAGATGTGGTTGAGCACTGACAGAACTATTCAGTCAACTATCAATGGTGCGATGCGTCGAGAAGACTAATAGATGCAGTCGAGCACTGACAGAGCTATTCAGTCAACTATCAATGGTGCGATGCATCGACAAACCTACTAGATGTGGTTGAGCACTGACATAACTATTTAGTCAACTATCAATGGTGCGATGCATCGACAAACCTACTAGATGTAGTCGAGCACTGACAGAACTATTCAGTCAACTATCAATGGTGCGATGCATCGACAAACCTACTAGATGTGGTTGAGCACTGACAGAACTATTCAGTCAAATATCAATGGTGCGATGCATTGACAAACCTTCTAGATGTGGTTGAGCACTGACAGAACTATTCAGTCAACTATCAATGGTGCGATGCATCGACAAACCTACTAGATGTGGTTGAGCACTGACAGAACTATTCAGTCAAATATCAATGGTGCGATGCATTGACAAACCTTCTAGATGTGGTTGAGCACTGACAGAACTATTCAGTCAACTATCAATGGTGCGATGCGTCGAGAAGACTAATAGATGCAGTCGAGCACTGACAGAGCTATTCAGTCAACTATCAATGGTGCGATGCATTGACAAACCTACTAGATGTGGTTGAGCACTGACATAACTATTTAGTCAACTATCAATGGTGCGATGCATCGACAAACCTACTAGATGTAGTCGAGCACTGACAGAACTATTCAGTCAACTATCAATGGTGCGATGCATCGACATACCTAATAGATGTAGTCGAGCACTGACGAACATATACATTGTTTTCCTGGTGTGCTAACTATTCTCACCCAGAATATGTCCATTGTTTATACAAAAGCTGCTGTATTTGCCATGTTTTTGCCTTGTCCCCACACTATCAGGACTAAATCAAGTAGCTGTTGAGGTCACAGTTATTTGAAAGACCGACGGCGCTTGCGTTCGTAGATGCTTTTTGTCTGTATTTGAGTAAATCTATTTCTAGTGATAGATGTCAGGGACTTGAACAAGACAGTACTGTACGTGTACTTAGACTCATTCCGTAAGCATTGACAAGGTACATCGTATAAGTAAAGTTGTTTTCTGCTTACAGAGATGCAGAGCGTTTATATATATGGCATTTTTCGTCTTTACAGACGGTCAATTGGCAAATGTTTTACTGTGACAACTTCTGAGTTTTCGCTATTATCTCTTGTCGTTCAGCTCATACATAAGTCTCTTCTCAAAAGACTCTGCGCCCTTTCGTAATTTGGCTTTCCACACAACTCTGTCATCAGCTAGTCCTTCCCATGTGCTGGGACCTATAGAAAAGTTTTTCATTGAGACTTTGCAGACATCTTTATATCTGAGCAGTGGTCTGCCCTTGTGCCTCTTCCCCTTCGAAAGTTCACAGAATAACGTTTGTTTTGGTATGCGACAAGTTTCCATTCTTCTCACATGTCCCAACCATCTTAGTCGTCTACTGCTGAGCATGCTCATGATGGAAGTCAGATTTGAACGTTGCAGTACTTCAGAGTTGGTTATCTTGTCGTACCACCTGATGTTCATAATCTTGCAAAGACATCGAAGGTGAAAGATGTTAAGTCTCCTCTCGTGTCTTGAGTAGGCTGTCCATGTTTCTGAGGCATATAGTAAATAACTAATTACACAGGCTCGATATATTTGAATCTCTTCGTCTGCAATGTCAGTTTTGTGTTGTCCCACGCTCGCTTTGATAGTTTGCCGAATGTAGTAGCCGCACTCCTATACGAGCGTTGATTTCTTCATCAAGAGAAAGGCTGGCAGTAACCATGGACCCAAGATAACATAATTTTTGAACTGGTGTCAGATGGTTGCCATTTAAAGTGATATTTGTTGTGTTACCTCCTGACACAAAACAGCTGTTTTGAGACACTTTAAGTCATAGAAAATAGATCGCATGCCTTTGACAAATTATTGATTAGGCATTGGAGTGTAGTCGCACTGTGGGCGACTAAGGCAGAATCGTCAGCAAAAGGAGGTCCTTGAGAAGAATTTCCGTCGCTTTTGTCTTGGCTCTTAAGCGATCCAAGTTAAAGAGTGAATCATCAGATCTAGTGCGGATGAAAACATCACCATCAGCGTCCCCTAAGGCGTGGTTCAAAAGGACTGCGAAGAAGATGCCAAAGAGAGTGGGGCAAGGACACAGCCCTGCTTGACTCCACTCTTAACCTCAAAACTGTCAGATGTGCTGCCATCAAACTGAACGCTGGCTTTCATGTCCTCATGGAAGGAGACAATCTAGTGCGTGAGTCAGATCCACGAAAGCAGTACATAAAGGCTTACTCTGCTCTCTGCACTTCTCTTGTAGCTGTCGAAGGGTAAATATCATATCAGTTGTTGACCTCCAGCTCTGAATCCACATAGTGACTGGGAGAACACGCTCCGCCAGTCTCTGTAGTCGTTTTGAAAGGAGTAGTGCAAAAGCCTTGCCTGTGACACTTAAAAGGGAGATGCCTCTGTAGTTGTAACAATCCCCCTTATCTCTTTTGTTTTTATAGAGTGACACTAAATTTTCATGCCTCTGGTCCTGAGGAAATGTTCCCTCTCTCCAGCACTGAATAAGGAGATTGTAGATGTGGGGCAGAAGGACATCCCTATTATATTTGAGGATTTCTGTAGGAATGTTGTCTAGTCCCGATGCCTTGCCATTTGAAAGTTTGTTGATTGCTTCGGAAAATTCCAACTCTATGGGTTCGGTATCCAGCTCGGTTAGTTCATAATATTTTGGTATGATCTGATCGAGGACTGGGTGTGCTGGTTTCTCCACAGAGTAAAGATTTGAATAATTTTCCACCCATCTTACGAGCTGTTTGGTCATATCTTTTATTGGCTCACCTGTTTCCGATCTTAGTGGGGCAATTTTTGTTATGGTTGGTCCCAAAGCTACTCTGATATTTTCGCACATCTCCTTGGTGTTGCCCATATCTCCAGCATTTTTAATCGCAGAACATAGATTTGACCAGTATTCATTTGCACACCTCCTTGACTCTCGTTGCAATACTGATTTTGTGTTCTGAAGACGGTCCTTTGAACCTTGCGAGGGCTTCTTTTTGTAATTTATTAGAGCTCTTTTCTTTTCCTCAAGTAGCGGGCTGAGTGTTTTTTCATTTTGTTCGACCCAGTTTTGTTAGATAATTTCTTGGTGTCAAAAATATCAATGGCACAGTCATATATGTTATATTTTAGAATGTTCCTCTTTTTGTCTACGTTAATTCTCCCATTTCATTCTCACACAGAGCATTAAACACCTTTCTGAAAGTCTCCCTATTCTCTGTCATCCCCATTTTAGTGATGTTGACTTTGGGTTTGGGTGGTCTTCTTGTTGAATGGGTTTTCTTTAGAAGTATTTTGACTGCTGATAACTAGTGCCTGATCTGTATCACAGTCCGCGCTGTGGAAAGTACGTGTGATTTTCACTGTGTTGATGTGTTGTCTGCGTGTGAGTACAAAATCAAGCTGATGTCAGTGACCTGATCGAGGGTGGCACCACGACACGCTGTGCCTGTGTTTGACAGCAAAAACGTATTGGTTACACACATGTTGTTTTGGGGGCAGAATTCAAGAAGTTTTTTATCATTATCATTGATATTTCCAATGCCATGATGACCCAGGCATATTGGCCATGACTGGCCATGAGAGCGTTTACCTTACATTTATTAAAGCAACTAGTTAAGTCGCTTGTTATTTATTTCAAGGAGTGTGTTAGAAACCGGGCCGTGTCGCTCGGATTACAGGTTTAGTTTTTCTGGAGACACCTAGGCTTGTTAGCGGTGCTACGTAGAGCGTGCTTTGTGCAATACTCTCGCAGGTGGCGGGCTGTTTCTGTCGAGAACACGGAGCCACATGTCGAAACCCGGTGCAATAGATCCAACTATTTACCTTCAAACGTCTTTAATTAGAACTATATTTTCTCAAAGATGAAAAATGTTTTATGATAACAACATATTGTGGAAAATAAAATATTAACGTATATTACACAACGCTAAAAGATTGTTTAAAGTATAAAAACGATCTATTTTATACAAAGATGTAAACATATATGATCTAGCAAGATATATTTCAGATTATAATATATTTTCTAACACAAACACAGTTTTAAATGATATTAGACTGCTAATAGTTTGTGTACTCTTGAAATAAAACTATCCTCAATAGCATCACACGTCATAATATAATGGCCCTCTCATTTTTCTTTTCACAAACTCTGAAATGTGACCTCTCCACCCGTTAGTCATTACGAAGAAATCTAGCCCATAGATCAATCATGCTAAGCCATATATCCCATAAGAGCAACATTCACGATATAGGCAGAGATAACCCAGGGCTTTCAAGCGAAATGCCTGGACCAACACTTGTCCAAATCGCGAATAAACCAAGTATTTTATGTTGCCAACCGCGCTTTTCGTATTCAGTCGGCGCACGCCGACCAGAAAACCCGTCTGAGACGCCGGAAGCTCAAAAAGATGCATGTGTGTCGTATTTCCCTCGTATCTCGACATCAGGCCCCCCAATTGCTGCTTCAAACCTTTAGCAGCATCTCAATGAAGCTGCTCGTTAATTCAGATTTCTGGACAAGCATTTTCAGGGCCTGATCGCTCGCGTCACATACATCATCATCAAATCTAAGGGCTTATTTTGCCCTCCATAAGCCACAGAAATTAGTAAATGCATATGAGAAGAGCTGGTGTGACCTTAGAACGTTCATCATTTTCCCCACAATGACAGGCAGTGCCGTCTTGGTTCAGTCGTGGGAGCGGTAACTAATAGTTACACATATTTGAATGTGAGAGATAGTTTAGTACTACAGTCACTACCCGGTGGAAAGAATGTAAGATAGATAGAAGCACTTACTTAATAAAGATTATGTTATTTATTACAGGAAGAGTTTACATATATCAGTTTAATAATGAGATAACTTACATTTTATGCTAAAAAATAAAGGTATAGAAATACCTCTGTGTAATATATATATATATATATATATATATATATATATATATATATGTGTGTGTGTGTGTGTGTGTGTGTGATGTGTGTTGACAACGATTATTGAAGAAGGATGAGAGACAGGACAAGATTTGAAGACTGTGACTATAAGGAAATAAAATAAAAAAGGAATTTTAATTTTTTAGAAAATATAGAAATTGGAGATGGAATAAAAGGAGGAAAACAAAGACAGAAAGAGAGAAGGAAGCACGTATGAGAAATTGTAATTATTGATTGGTTATTGGTTATAGGGAAACATGAAACTATGCACCAACTACAGAACTATTGCCCTTATAAGTCACGCCAGCAAAATCCTACTAAAAATCATAATGAAGAGGGTGGAACAAAAATTAGAAGATGAAATACACGAAACACAAGCAGGTTTCAGAAGAGGTAGAGGCACTAGAGATCATATTTGTAGCCTGAGACTCATTATTGAGAAATGCAGAGAATACAACATAGACCTGCATGCATGTTTCATAGACTATAGCAAGGATTTCGACCACATACAACATCAGAAAATGTGAAACATCATCAAAAACATGCACTTTACAACACACATAATACAACTCATAGAATCTCTATACCACGAACAACAGGCAACCATTAAAATAGGAGGTGAAATAGCTGAATAGTTCGAGATTCAAAAGGGACGACAGGGATGTATCTTGTCACCATACTTATTCAACATATATGCGGAGACCATCATGAGGAATGTAAAAGACGATGCCAACTATGTGAATTATGACCCTCTCACTATAGACGGCAAATGCATACCAGAGCTTAGATACGCAGACGATACAGTATTATTATCCACCAGCAAAGAAGGTTTGGAAAACCTAATCATGACGACCAAGAAACACAGTGAAGACCAACATCTATATTTGAATACACAAAAAAAAAAATCATGTCAAATGACAAACCTGACATCCAAGTAAACAATGAGAACTCCAATGTGTAGAGAGCTACGAATATCTGGGCTCAATAATTAACAATAACGGTGACTGCTCCAAAGAGATCTCAAGAAGACTGGCAATAGCATTCAAGAAGTTAAACACAATGAAGAACATGTGGCAAAGCACCAGCAAAATACTAAAATTAAAAATATTGAGAGCATGCATTTTCCCAGTGGCTACTTATGGGTGTTAATCATGGACTATTACACAAAAATTAAGAACGAAAATCCAATCCTTCGAAACTAAATGTTACAGAAAGTTCCTACGAATACCATGGACAGAAAAAGAAAGAACACTGATGTCCTGAAAGAACTAAATATTAAAGAGAATTGGCTGATAAACAACATACTATACAGAAAAATTACATACTTTGATCACATCAAGCGTCACGATGGCCTGGAAAGAACAGTTCTAGAGGGCAGGGTCCCAGGACGCAGAGGCAGACCAAGAAGAAGATGGCTACAAGATATTAAAGAAACCATGAACATGACCATCGACGAAGTGGGTGAACTGGCAAGAGACAGAGTGAATTGCAGATGTGCTGCAAAGAGAGCAACGTCCTATACGCACCTTGATGATGATGATATTGGTTACTGAGTTGACGTTACATCACTCCAGGCAGAACCATAGGTGCTTAGTCTCTCCCAAAATACGATACGTCTAAGGTATACCAATGGTTCCTGTCGCACACTCATCTCTCTGCCCTTCAGGCATCCAGCCCTACTTGTACAGTGTGTAATTCCTAACTCCTTAAATCGCTGTATTGATTCGTCGTCAATTTCTTCCTCTTCTACTTCTGCGTTCTCACTAGATTGGGATTTCGGATTCTCTAATAAAGGCAGCCGTCTGCCTCAGATTATCAGCCGCGCCATACAGTTTGTCTTGGACGCTAGTGTAAGTGGGCCACCTCTTTCTTCTCAAGTCTGCATACTGGGGCAGTTCTGTAGGATATAATTCTATGATTTCTGCTTCCCCGTTTGTGCCGATCTCTTCCCGCAGTAAGTTTTGGCCACCCTCGTGATGGTAGGTCTGACATTCCTACTGCGTGGCTAAACCTTCGAGGCAGATTGGCGACCGTAGAATCCATTATCCCATTCCTCATTGTGAGTGGTCGTTGCACCATGTTATGCGCCTTACGGCCTTGTGCATCCGTTTTCTGCAAGCATTTGTTTCGAGCTAGCATTCCATAGCGGAGAGGCGTATCCAATTTCAGCCAAACCTCCTTCGTCGCCTCTTACGACATGCGTGGCAGGTAACTGCCGTTCTATTCTTTACACCCTAAATGTGGGCCCCGGTCGCATGGTCAATTTAAAGGTCCTCAACTAGCAGTAGATCGCCAAGAGACCGAAGAACATCGCCCTTATCCATCCTAAACTCCCCAATAATCGATTCTGTCGATGCAAGTCTGTCCGCTCTCTCGTTGCGGATTACTGAATGAAAGCTGAATTATATTGTTATGTGTTTTATACCAAAAGAAAAAGAATTATAGTTTGGTGGTATCTTCATGAAAACTAAATATGAAAAATGCGACCTAATGTCATAAACATCAAATAGCTTGTCCTGATCATAAATTGACCACCCTAACAGTCCTTCGGACTTTCTCTTGTAGGGCAGATGTCCCGCCTCTGCAGCAGTCATGCTCAAACTATTAGTTACATCCTGAATCCATCTTCTCCGTGGTCTTCTTCTTCTCTTTGCCGGGATTCCTCCTTCAATGATGGTCTTCTCATAATGTACTTTTGTTATAAAATACAAAAACAAGACGCAGTCGATGATTCAATCCAAAGTCTTTATCAAACACGGGGTACAAGATAAATGTCTTTCAGTCCAGAGATGGCTTTCTCTTGTTTGTGTGATTCACAAAACTACATTACTTAGTGTTTTCATATTTCGTACAGATTTTTACTGCAGTATTTGTCCTAAGAATAGAAACAGTATCATGCTCTAAAATACACTAAAAGAACTAACTATGACATGGGCAGTCATTTGATAATGCATGTGTCGTCCTTATTGATATTGTTTACATATTATAAAAGAATACTGTTTTAGAGATGTAGGCTACCGAAGCTATCTTATCAGAAACTAGAGCAAATTATGTTTACAAACAAATGAAGAGCAATAAAGATAAAGTTAGTCCTATATACAATTTACAAGCAAACATAAACGTTATGTGGGATGGGAAATACAAAAATAGAGCACACAATTTAGTCAAAATACATTAAATATTAATGGATATTAACTTTCCGAAAAATGAGTTTTTAAATAGTCATTTTGTCTCTTTTTCCCCCACACCAGTGTAGTCAAGAAATGTTATCAACTTCTTCTTCTTCGAACGCTCCATATCTATTGTCTATTGTCTATTGTCTATTCCCAGGTGAAAGATGTGTTGTCTGTCCACTCTTGCCATTAAGCTTAGGGATGGGAGCTTTAATTTGCGTTTTAGGGTCAGATGAGTCGCCCTTGGTGTGTTATATCCCTGTTTCAACGGTCGCAGCAGCTTCCCGGCCGATGGAAAAGGCTGCATGCGAAAGGGATGAGAGGTGCATACCGAACAGAGAAGAGTGCAAACACGGAGCGAAACTCGGAGCCCTGTGCACTAGTCGAGAGCTCTGTGCTCATGGAACGACAAGTGTAGGCGACACATGGAAGATTGCGATATACTCCTTACATGAGGACAAGCGCAGATTAATGCTGGGTAAAATTGGCCGAGCGTAAACCCTAAAGTTACGTTTTAGCACCTAACGAAACTGCCCTACCTGAGACAGCCGGCAAGGTACTGTTGTTCACACAATTAACATCCCCGGAAAATTCAGGGCGGGTAATGACAGGCAAGTGCAAAATCTAAGTTGCGCTGATAGCGCCTAATCAAACGATCCATACATTATTATGTGCCTGGCACCAGCGCAGTGTTTTCCAAATCAAGGGGAAATGCAGAGGAAATGCAAATTGACAAGTGCCGACACGAGCCTCAAAAAAGTCGAAAATGTGGTATACGAGCAAAGTTTCCCAGGACAAAACTGTTTCCCTTGCAGGGAACCACTGCTGCCTTGTAGTGCTGATTTGGGGACAATCAAAGGCTAACGGAGAAAACCGTACACAAAAATGGACGGTAGGCAAACAAGAAGTTCACAAAAAGACGGGTTAGCTGGGCAGATGACGCTCATTAACCCGGGAGAGCAGGTCGTCTAATGGTCACTGCCCTGAAAGTAAATAGCAACCTGCTGCCTTGTGGGTTTGGCTGGAGACAGCAAAAGGCTAACGGAGAGCGAACCCAGTAAACGTTGGTTGAAATTGGATACTTCACCGAAGGATAAGCACTAGAGCTCCAATTGGTATTGAACGTTGTGACGTAGCATACCCATACTAAGGCTGCATGAACCAAATTTTACCATGAATTCTTTTTAATTTAGAATCTCGATATGGTGCTACGCCTGTGGAGATCCGTCGGGCAGGACGAGTGCCGGGCCCAATGCCTCGAAGGGGCCCGTTTTTTTGCTACTGAAGGTCCCCGTCCCCCGACTCGGCAAATCAGCGAGCGCGGCCCACGGGAAAAATCTAGTGGTTCGATACGGCCGAATACTGGCCAGAGACGACTAAACATTGTGCAATGGAATGCCAAAGGTCTCAATCACAAAAAGCAAGCACTGGCAATAAGACTTGCAGAAGAAAAGATCGATATAGCGTACATACAAGAAACGCACTTAAATGCAAAACACAGGTTCTGGATCAGAGGTTACCAAACCTTCAGATTAGACCGAGAGGGGCACAATGGTGGAGTCCTCACCCTAGTACGAAACGGCATTCCAGCAAAACAAATAAATGTGACAACAGGAGGCGCCGGTGCAGCAGAGATCATAGGCGTCCTCATCACATGTGACGAAACACAGATTCTTCTGTATAACTTATACTGCCCAAGCGATATTTCGCTATCACTTGAGGAGATGACAATAAAAAACACAGAATGCATGGTAGTCGGTGATTTCAACAGCCACTCAGAAAGGTGGGGCTACCAAGAAACCAACCGCAGGAGAGTCGAAGTCGAGGACTGGGAGATAGAGAACAATCTGTTCCTTATCAATGCCTCAGACGATCTTCTACTCGAGAAGGTGGCATACGACTAGCACCCCTGATCTGGCTTTTGAAACAAATAATCTATCTACAAAAACAGTACGTACGGTAATTAAGCAATTGGAAGACAGCGACCATAGACCCGTCAAACTGCAAGTGGATCTCCACTTTGTACCGGACCGGAGCCAAAAATGTGGTTCCCCCGGTGGAACTACAAAAAAGCAAATTAGAAACAATATGCGATACTGTCAGATGCCAATGTTGAAAACTTCAACATGCATGAAAAGAAAAACATGCGATCCTTGGCAAAGGAACTCTCGGAAGCAGTCCTGAAAGCAACACGGATGACCATCCCCAGAGGCGCACGGAAGGATTACCTGCCCTACTGGACACCAGAGGTTCAAAAGCTTGAAGATGAACTTGAGAAGGCAAGGAAAGAGACAGAAGAGGCACAGACAGTAACCACCAATACTGCTTAGAAGGCGACAGCGGCTAAATACAAATGGGAGGTCAAACGTTCAACACGACAGAGCTGGGTAGATAAGACCGAATCCCTGAACCTTGATAGGGACGGTCATAAATTGTGGAAGCTGGCAAAAGCGCTGAGTGATGAAAACACCAGTCGACCCCCAATAGTTCTTGAGTAAGATAATAAGATGTGCTCGGAAGGAAGCTGCAAATACCTAAATAAAAAAATATGCCGAAGTCAACAGGGTAAGCATACCAAAAAGCCAAAAGTGATGACACAAAAAGAAAAGCGAGATCACTCCTCCAAAACGAGCCAAGAAAAGCCGATAGTCACCTAACGGATACATTCACCAGAAACGAGCTGGAAGAGGCATTAAGGGAGCTCAAGCTCAGAAAATTGCATGGGAAGGATGGGATCATAAATGAGATGCTTAAAAACTTGGGAACTAGAGCAAAGTCAGCTCTAATGGCCGTCCTAAAAATATCATGGAAGACAGGCATAGTACCAAGAGAATGGAATGAAGCGATCATGGAACCCGTCTTAAAGTCAGGCAAAGATAAACTCGACCCGGCGAGTTACAGACCCATAAGCCTGCTAAGCTGCACGGGCAAACTCACGGAACGCATGGTGAACAAAAGGATATCTTGGTACTTGGAAAGCAAAGGGCTTCTCATGGTACAACAGGAGGCTTTCGGAAGTACCGATCTACCGAAGACCAGGTAACCTATATCGCCCAGGAAATCGAGGATGGTTTCCAAGAAAAGAAGCAGACACTGACAGTTTTGGTAGACATTGAAAAGGCGTTCGACACAGTCTGGAAAGAGGGGCTCAAACTTCTACCCTTCGGTATAAAGGGGAGAATATACAAATTTCTGGATAGTTACCTAGATTACAGAGCGGCAAGGGTTCAAGTTCAGGGGTACACAAGTATGAAGGCCACACTAGAGCAAGGAGTCCCCCGAGGAGGAGTGCTCTCACCAACTCTTTTTCTAATCTTTGTCAGCGACATTGCAATACGCCTACTAAAGCGAGTACACTCAGCCATGTATGCCGACGATCTGGCAATCTGGGCGAGAGTGGAGTCAATGCTCATAGCAATAAATCGATTGCAGGAACTTCCAGAATGCAAGACTCCAACGTACCTAGGAGTCACACTCGACTGAAAACTGACCTGGTGCCCTCAAATTGAAAATGCTACGGCAAAAGCGAGGCATAGGCTCACGATGATGTGCAAACTCGCAGGCTCCACGGGGGAAGCAAACGTCAGAGTTGTTAAAACACTCTATTCTGGTAGAGTACGACCGGTCCGAGACTACGGTATAGCAGCCTGGAGCAATGCATCCAACAAGCAATTTGCCAAAGTGAGCAATAGCCAGAACCATGTCATGCGTATTATCACTGGAGCCATGAAGTCCACGCCTATTAAGGCGATGGAAACAATCCCCGGCATCCAACCAATGACAGATCGAAGAGACAGAAAAGTATTAGTACTAACGGAAAAACTTAAATGGCTCGATTACCACCCAATTCACGGAGGATTGTACGAATTCGAAAGGAGCAGAATACAGAGATCTAGCTTCGCAAAAATCTACAAAGCACTGACTGCAGACCATCCGGTCCTTGCATAATGCAAAACCAAACCAATCCCGGCAACTGATAAATGCCCGCCGGGAAAACCAAATGCCCGAACTAAGGAAACAATCCCTGGCATTCAAAACAAAGGCCAGCAAGAAAACTTCGAAAGAAGTGCGACCACAGAACAGTACATATCGACCGCATACCCTGAAAATAAGTGGACACACGTGTACACTGACGGATCGGCCAAGAACGCAATCAGCGATGGTGGAGGAGGGATAGTGCTTAAACTATCAAAGAAAATGACGGTCACAGAATCGATTGCCACAGGCAAATACTCGAATAACTACCGAGCAGAAGCGGAGGCATTAAGAACAGCGGCAGAAATGATCCTAGAGAGAAGAGACACCTCTCGCAACAAGGTCGTGATATTCACCGATGCTCTATCGGTCATCACGGCACTCAAAAGTGTAGGCACAACAGAGTTGAATGAGCTCAAAGCGACCCTCGATGAACTAACGCGCTCACTCAAACGCACCGTCATTCCGTGGATACCATCACACTATAATATAAGTGGAAACGAAGCAGCCGACAAACTAGCAAAAGAAGGCAGGAGACTACCTCAGACTGATCACGAGATCAGTTATGAGGAAGCCCGAACAACTATCGGTTCGCACTTCAGGAACAAATGGACAAAAGACCATCCCCAGCATTCCAACAGTGACTGATATTATGGTCTGTCCCGTATCGAACAAGTTGCCATACTTCGCCTCCGTACCGGTCACAACAAGCTATACGCCCACATATACAACAAATTTAAAATAGGCACAACTAGCCTGTGCCCATGCAAAAAGGCGGACATGACGGCAGAACACGTTCTGCAGGATTGTCAACGGATAGCAGGTTTAAGAAACGAAGCCTCTGCCACAAAACACAGAGCTTCGTGAAAAGCTGTACGGAGGAACGGATTCCCTTAAAACCACGGTAAAATTCATGATAAAAGTTGGTTCACCAGTCTAGGCCGGGATCGCGAGAGAGAGAGAGATTGCAAGATACGTTAGATTGCAAGATCCACTCTTGCCGTTAAGTGTAGGGATGGGAGCTTTAATTTGCGTTCTAGGGCTAGATGAGTCGCCCTTGTTGTGTTGTATCCGTTTTTATGTAGTGTGGTCTTGATATTGTCTATCCATCTTTTTCTTTGTCTTCCTTAGCTCTAGTACCCGATCTCTTTTTATTGTAGGCTGTTATTAGTGGTTGGTTGCATTTCATTCTCATTAAATGTCCAAACCACTGCATTTCTTGTCTTTCGATGTATTCGGTGCATGAAGTTATGCCCACACTGCTTCTGATGTCCTTATTTCGTAGTCTATCTTTCCTGGTGACTTCCTCAAGCATTTAATTTTACACATGGTGAGCTGTCTGTGCTGTGTTGTTGTAAGAGGCCATGTTTTGCACTGGTAACAAAGTGTTGGTGGGAAAATACTTTTTTTCTAGTGTCTGCAATACCTAAAATATGTATGTTTTTGTTTTCCATGAAATTTATTAAATCATATGTTTTGTCCACCAGGCCATATATATTTATTGTTGCATGAAATTTATTAGATCAGATGTTTTGTCCACCAGGCCATATATATTTATTGTTGCATGAAATTTATTAGATCAGATGTTTTGTCCACCAGGCCATATATATTTATTGTTGCTTTTCTGGTTGTTGTCATTGTCGTTCCTTGAATAAAAGGATTTATTTAGTCATATTACGCACTGCCAGCTTGCCGGGTCCGTCACAGTGGGATGCTAGTCACTATATTGATGAAGTTTCAGGATATTTACTAACATATACCATGTCCGTCACAGTGGGGTGCTAGTCACTATATTGATGAAGTTTCAGGATATTTACTAACATATACCATGTCCGTCACAGTTGGGTGCTAGTCACTATATTGATGAAGTTTCAGGATATTTACTAACATATACCATGTCCGTCACAGTGGGGTGCTAGTCACTATATTGATGAAGTTTCAGGATATTTACTAACATATACCATGTCCGTCACAGTGGGGTGCTAGTCACTATATTGATGAAGTTTCAGGATATTTACTAACATATACCATGTCCGTCACAGTGGGGTGCTAGTCACTATATTGATGAAGTTTCAGGATATTTACTAACATATACCATGTCCGTCACAGTGGGGTGCTAGTCACTATATTGATGAAGTTTCAGGATATTTACTAACATATACCATGTCCGTCACAGTGGGGTGCTAGTCACTATATTGATGAAGTTTCAGGATATTTACTAACATATACCATGTCCGTCACAGTGGGGTGCTAGTCACTATATTGATGAAGTTTCAGGATATTTACTAACATATACCATGTCCGTCACAGTGGGGTGCTAGTCACTATATTGATGAAGTTTCAGGATATTTACTAACATATACCATGTCCGTCACAGTGGGGTGCTAGTCACTATATTGATGAAGTTTCAGGATATTTACTAACATATACCATGTCCGTCACAGTGGGGTGCTAGTCACTATATTGATGAAGTTTCAGGATATTTACTAACATATACCATGTCCGTCACAGTGGGGTGCTAGTCACTATATTGATGAAGTTTCAGGATATTTACTAACATATACCATGTCCGTCACAGTGGGGTGCTAGTCACTATATTGATGAAGTTTCAGGATATTTACTAACATATACCATGTCCGTCACAGTGGGGTGCTAGTCACTATATTGATGAAGTTTCAGGATATTTACTAACATATACCATGTCCGTCACAGTGGGGTGCTAGTCACCATATTGATGAAGTTTCAGGATATTTACTAACATATACCATGTCCGTCACAGTGGGGTGCTAGTCACTATATTGATGAAGTTTCAGGATATTTACTAACATATACCATTACGAATATTACACATTCTACTGTATGTTTCACAATAATCCTTTATAATGAAAAATTCACAACTGTTATATCCAATTTCGAAATCTCTGAACTTTGAACGCAGCGGTATAAACACGACCTACACTTCATCCGCCATTTTAAATATCCCATATCGCTCCATATCGACCACTATTAACCACTATTTGTTATTTATATGTGATCTGAGGTTAAAAGCGTTTATACGTTGTACCAGTTATGCGCCTACAAGTAGGAGAGCACATTCGATTTCTGCAACGCTTTTTAGTTACTAGGGTAGCTTCCCTAGGTCGCCTCTTACGACATGCCTTGTAAGTCGTAGTGTTACTATTCTTTGCTCCCCTGACGCCCCGGGAATACAGAGGCAGCAATAAGCAACGTATTGGCAACTAGACGAAGAGAATAACATGTTTTTTAATTTTTTTGATTTTGGCATAGCGGGAAAAGAGACTGTTAAATGAAAAATATTAACGAAAGAAAGATACATGTATTATGTAACAGTTTGAAATCTCAAAAACATTTAAGATACGCGTTCATAGCTAAGTCCGTACTGTATGTAACGGGTATATAGTCATAACAAGACAGATAAATAACTTACAGTGTCTGAATTGTGGAGATTTGTTACAGTAAAATTTAGATCTGAGTAAAGATAGTAATTTATGTAATCAGAAAGATGAGTAAAGAAATTTTAAAAACAGATAAAAGAAATAGAAAAAAAGAGAATTGTTACCTTGTACTGATCAGCATACTGTTCCGTGTACCTTGGGTCCACACTACATGGTAAAACGGCCAATGATCCTGACACAGCAGTGATTGTCATTGGTGTCTCATCTATCACTCGAGCTTTGTTGAACACACATTCTAGACAACAACAAATGAAATATTAATAACGTGATGATGCAACAGTTCCTATTTTTTTTACTATATCATAAATATTATTGAAATCATTTGTATGGTATCTGGTAAGCTTTGTCACATAATCTAGAAAACTATATACACTGTTAATGTCAAATTTGATAAACACATCATCTCTTTCATTTTTACGTTGCTACAAAAGCTACTTAAGGGTTATTCGCCCTATGTTAACATTTTAACACATGATGGAGGCAAGATTTGAAAATGAGAAACATATCTTGGGTTTCATAACAGGTCACTTGACCACTTACAATCGCTGTTGGCAGTTACATCCCAAAATGAACAGGAGGAATACCAGCCAGTCTTTTCCTACTATACGTGACTCGTCAGGAGAATGTCTTGACAACAGATGCAGAAAAAGGACAGGGGTTTCTTCGTCGTTTCGTGGAACAGACAGAAAAAGGTGATAAAACTGACGTCATAATATCATAAGTGCTCTTCGTGATATTACTAGCTCTGGAGAACCTTACATTGACTTAATAACAAAGGAGGATGTTGTTAATGCACTCAAGGCAAGCCACAGCACCGCTCCAGGGTCTGATGGTGTCCAATATCATCACATCAAACAGCTGGACGAGACTGTTATTAATGCAGTTGTGATGGATTTTAACAAAAGTGTACAGAATGCTGTGGTACCCGAGGATTGGCTTCATAGTTATTTACGACCGCTCTATAAACATTGGAAGGATCCTAAACTGTTCAGCAGCTACCGCATACCGTCTATAGCAGTTTCTAGCCTCCAGAGGCTTACGTGGATATACTGTCCTGGGCATGCGTGTGTTTACGGTAATGAGAGGCGGACAGGCTTGCATCAACAGCATCGATTGTTGGGGAGTTAAATATGGATAAGGGGGATATTCTTCGGTCTCTTCGCGACTGTCTGTTGGATGAGGACACTAAAATCGATGTTGAATCGATCAAGCGATTTAGGCAGTTTGGAGTTACCCGTTGTACAAGTCGAACTGGAAGCCTGAGAGGCAGAGTGAGAGGTGTGTTTAATCAGCGAGCCACAGGAACCATCAGTATGCATACTCTTCGATATCTGTTGGGGAGACTGAGCACCTATGAGTCTGCGCGAGTGCAGTGACGTCAGTTTAGTAACCAATAACCAATAACCAATATGGATTTCAGTGCTAAGTATGGGCTGAAATCCATTTATGTGATTGATACTTTTCTCATGGTATGATTATACTCGGAATCTCTTGGACTGATATAGCAACAAACAATGACGTATTGGAATATGATGCGATTCATAGCATAGTTACGTTTTTTTCACCATTCACCTAAGATGTGTGGGTCTACCTGTCCATGTTGATTGATGGTATGATAGCCAAAGATATTCTATTTGAGAATCTGACTACTGACAAAAGAGATGAGGAGCGGCTCTTCTTTCTTTGCAAAGATGTATTCAAGCGGGACTTGAAGGCACCAAATATGCAAACACTAGACTGAGAGGAGACTGAGAGGAGACTGGAACATGTACAGTTGGAGAGAGGTTCTGAAAACTGGTCTGAGAACTGGTGAAGCTGAACTAAGACAACATGCTTTTATAAAACGAAATGAGAAATACAATTCACTATGAGCTCAACGTACGCATTCATTCTCTCTCTCTCTCTCTCTCTATCTCTCTCTCTCTCTCATTACATGATGCTATCATGGCCTACTTTATGTGGCTTGTTGCAGAGATATAAATACCGACTATAATAGCTCCTATAGGGACGAATAGCAATATTGTCTACCAATAAGCATTAGTTTTGTCAATAATGGATACAAATGACAGCTTTAAGCAAAGAGGGAATGTTGGGACAAATAAAGCTCATCATACTCGTACATTACAATTGTCAACAACAGCAGTAGTCAACAGTGTCTACTATAGAACACATCCAGCTCCCATATAAAACGATGCATAGTAACCTCCAAACGTTTTTTTTTCAAGTAACCTAAGAACCATGCAAAATCATCATTTATATTTGTTGATTGAATATAGATTACACTAGAAGTATAAACTATGAATGTTTATACAAAATAAAAATGGAATCAGTGTACGGGATTAATGCTTTTATTTTGGTCAGTGTTATGTGGTATGTTCTACAGATTGTAAAACTAACAATATCAATGTCTCATAGGAAACGACTCATAGTTACCGCCACGTGGTATTTTTCAGGTAGCTCAAAGAGACATGCAACATCCGCATCTATATTCGTTCATTAAATACACTTAACCCAACGAGACTGCAGAGCCGATATATCGGTTCAGAGTAATGTTCATGATGTCGCAGAACCGATATATCGGCATTTGGATGTCTGTTCACGAAAACGAAGGTATCTTCACAGCCCCTTTACTGAAGTTTAAAAAATCTTCAGGAACGGAAAGTACATACATGTAGGTACATTGCTATCTTCATTTAACAAAGATTTGAAAGAGGGAAAGCAGTGTATTATTGTGTTCAAGTCGGACTTATTTTTTAAATGTTTCCGACGATGTTTACAGTCTAATCTTGAGTAATGTTAGATCAAATTATAACTTGTGATAGTAATGAAAAAGATTTACGTGATAGTAGTAATGTCATTTGATTGTTTATGAAATGCAGTATTGATAGTTGTAAGTCTACTGTAATAATTGCATCTGAAGAATGGGCGTTCCACATTCCATTTATTGACGTGTCCGCACTAAAGAGTAAATATTATAAAAACTATTGCACATAGTTAGATGAAACTTATAGAATATGTTCGCACATGGGTTATCTTTATTTAACTGCTACTTCTGGAACATCTATGAATATTAAGATGTAATACAAACCCAAGAGTAAAACTATTTTTTATGATTTTTGTTTTCAAAATAGTCATGCTAATCAATGTTCTCAAATGTATATCACCTGATGTAAAATATTATTATATTACTGTATTCCACATTCAATTAGCAATAATTTAATATACAATATGTCATACTTTAGGGAAACAGTATCAAGATTTAAACTTCTTGACATTAAATGTTAAATTTGAATCGCAAAATAAATGTGTCCAGAGGTATAACAGAGCGAAAGGGTTAATACTAGAACGAAAATATGAATTTACGTGCAAATAATAGGTACAACTGCTAACATATGTATATATGTATATCTATTTATTTATATGTTTATATACTGTATAGATACACATTGTTTTTCTTCTGGGGGGAAAGGGAAGGGAAGGGGAATATTGTGTTAGTCACAAGCACCGTATCCATTCAAACATGAAACATATGAATTATACCATTATAATATATAACTAAGCAGTGCAAAGAGACTGAATCATCAAATTGGTCGTTACGAATGAAATGAAAAGGAAAACAAGTAATTATAAAACACAAGCTTACTACAACATCTATTGCTGTAAAATTTCAAAAATATCAGATGACTTTAACGACATCAACAACTAGACGTCGGTAAATCTGGTATTAAAACCAGTAGGGGAACAACAACTAGATACGTTTGTGATGTTCGTGTAAAAAACAAGCATCATCAACAGAGAAGAAAATTGAGAATGAGCAAACCCAGAATCGAAACTCTCATATATGTACGAAAGTTGTGCATTGCCACGAAGGACACATTTTACTAATTTCACTAAAAAAAATATTATACATTCGATCAAATACGCCATATTCGCATCTATGGAATATTGACAACGTTCAATTTTTGCTCCCAATCTTTATAAACATTTATAGAACAATTTCATCTTTAACTTCTTTGTCATCAGTAAACATAGACTGTGATACTAATATGTGATAGAGACAACATGAATAGATAGCTTGAAATAAGAAACTATCGAGCTACAATTTCAAGACTTTTTATGGGAAGCTTCTAGTCTAGTGACAATAATTATAAATAGCGAAACAGAGAATCCGTCCAGATTGTCGGTTTGCAACATCTCCAGCGTGAAATGTGTGTTATTGCATATGTAGTGTGTGATTGAATATTACTATATGAAATGATTATTATAGCCTGTTCAGGAACTCTTGCCACTTTTTAAAATGCTAAAACGCAGCAAACTTTTGAAACGAAATTGTTGTAATTCGCAAACATGTAGTTATCATGTTAATGTAAGTAAATGTTTTAGACAACTGGTTTCCTTGCTTATATTTATTCAAACACGACCATATTTTCTCATGACATCTTTGACAATGCTTGATACTATCTATTTAAGTAGTAATTATTTGCTGTGTAAATGTGTGCATATCAATTTTTACGTATTTTGATGGAAAGCCCATACCCTAATATAAGCTGCACTAAATGTTTCACGATATAAGTGCAATATTTCTGACGTCTGCGTCAATACAGCAAGCCAAGACATTTTATAAAGACGTGTAACACTCAAATCTATTAATGATCTACTGCAAAAGGATTAAATATAAAATTAATAACACTACATGCAATGAATATGTACCAGTATTATTTTATAAGAATATTACAATAGTCTCTTATCCGGGGGCGGCTGGTCACTAAGGGCCAGTGTGGCCCGGCCTTACCAAAAATATTGAGTAACGTGTACTTTTTATTTTAGACATTATTTGTTTATAATTATTACTTTATACATGATACTGATTAGCTTTGAAAGTTGATATATAACGCTAAAATATCACACAGTCTGAAATCGGAAATTCAGCATCTTTCCTCCCTAATTAGTATACGCCCCAGGTCATTAAGGGTCAATAAAACCGGCCCCACCAAACCAAAAATAATTAACGTGTACTTTCTATTTTAGAAATTATATTTTCGTAATTATTACTCTTAACTTGACACTAATTAGCTTTGAAAGTTGAATATATAACACGAAAATATAAATATTATATCAGAATAATATAACAATCATATTAATATTAATAAGGATATTAACATATCCTTATAAAAAATATTTTATAGACTGATATTATATCGGCATTTTCCCTCTAATGATTGAAGCAGTGTGCCGTGCACTATTTCTGGGGCTAGTTTAAAAGATGCCCATCTAAGATATAACATTGCGATCGCTGACCTTTCATCGCTATTGCAATGATAATTGCCAAGACATTTATGTCATTTTCATTCAGCCGGAGATATATTCATTTTTACGCGGCCAAACTACTCCCCAGATAAACGAGGACTCAATAGTCCGTTTAGTTACCGATTGAATCCAATTTGATATAAAAACTATTATAAAATTACAGAAAATAATAGTAATAAATAACAAACTATCATAGAATAATATTAGTTTTAGGGAATTGTCACTTGCATTTGTCTTGTCTTTTGTACAGATTGTATTCACCTTAAAAATGGAAACCTAGCTGTCCTAGAGTGACATCAGTCAACCGGTCAGAGTTCACGAGATGCGATCGTACAGGGGAACCTGCTTCAAGGGTTACAGATTTCGTGGTTTTGTGTGTTATGATTTTTTTTTAAAACGTGTTTTGTTTGAATTGGGAGTCCTTAAAGGACTGTATGGGGTCAAAGACGCATGAGGTGGTATGCCAGGATTAGTGAGCCGGCACTAATCAAAACCCTGTCCCCTACCTCCACGTGCTGACCCTGGAAACAGACTTTGGTTCCGGTTTGGCTAATGGAGGCATGGATCAAGGAGAACTACTGGTAGTGGTAGCAGTGCAAGTAAGAAAAAAAGAACAAATGCAGGTCCATACGAACAAACTGCACGAGTCTCCTGACCGACGTCCAACAAAATATTGCCCAAGTTCCCGAACAAAAGAAACAGCAGCGAAACGTCTCTGATATAATCCCTACTCCCCGGAGTAAGGGCCGAACACAAATCGCCATCTTCGGAACAGGAGACTCCATACACAGGCTCGACGTGTAAGTCATAGGTCCCGCCACAAATTACCAGTTTCTCTGCCGATAAGGGAGATTAGTAAACATGAAAGGATGAGAGGTGAATCCAGTGACGAAACGTGTGCCCACATAGGGCGAAACTCGAAGCCCTGAGGAGGGAAAACATTGCCTGCTGTGGGGCAAGAATAAATAAGACAGATGCGTAACGAATAAGAGTCTACCCTCGTGTCGGTACGAGGGAAGATTGCAGCTGACTCGGTATCGGTGACCTGGTGCAGATATATTTTCAGGGCAAGGTTTGCCGAGCGTAAAACATAAAGTTGCGTTTTAGTGTATAACGAAACTACTCTCCCTGGGAAAACCGTGCAAAGTACTGTTGCGATAACAACTAACATCCCCGGAAGAACTGAGGTGGGTAATGCCTAAGGGAACTGCCATTCTTGGGACAATCGGGCAAGGTACGGTTGCAGTCACAACTAACATCCCCGGAAGAACTGGGGTGGATGATGGTGGCTAGCGCAAAATCTTAGTTGCATTGATGGCGCCGATTTAAACGACCCTCTACATTATTTTTGCTTGACCCCAGTCCGGTGTTTCCCGAAGCTAGGGAAATGCGAAGTAGAAACTGCAAATTGCCAAGTACCGACACGCGTCTCAAAAATGCTGAGAATGTTCCTACTCCGGAACAAACTCAAAGTGGAAGGTAAGGCCGAGAATGCAAAGAGCTGACAGGCTGTCCGGATCCGAACATTGGCGAAGGCCGACACTTTACACGGTGTGTTATATAAGTAGGACGCCGTCCGAGGACAAGCTTATAATCCCTGTGAAATGTTCCTAATCCGGAACGACCTCACAGTCAGAAAGGACATAACAGTAGTAACTCATTGTTTGGCGTAGATCACAAAGACCAAATATACGGCAAAGCTGATCGAAAAGGCGAAGATCCGGGCCGAAATAGTCGACAGAAAGGATCGTAGTCTAGGGCAAGCTTTCCTAGTAAATCAAAAGCTGTCTGAAACCGGGTGGGCGGGCCTAGTCACCATGGGCGCATAATCGTTCAACGTAGATCAAGCGTTCTTGGCAAAGGACCAATTATTTATCACAAAAAGAATGATACAATTGGCAGTGAAGAATGAGAGAGAGAGAGAGATAGAGAGGGAGAGAGAACTATCGATAATCAGTATATCCTTTCTTGCGATGAGCTTTGTGTCAAAAGTTTTTACCAATATATCTAGTTTATATATCTTCCAAATAAATCCATATGTTGTATATCAGAGTATTTCTTGTTGTATATCTGTCTTTTTGTGTTCTTCCTGGTGTATATATGTCTTTTTTTTATATATCATGTTTGATATCTGTCGTTTTGTGCATACCATTGTGTATATCTGTCTTTTTGTATTCTGTCTGCTGTATATCTATCGTTTTGTATTCTGTCTGCTGTATATGTCTTTTTGTATTCTGTCTGCTGTATATCTATCGTTTTGTATTCTGTCTGCTGTATATCTGTCTTTTTGTATTCTGTCTGCTGTATATCTGTCTTTTTGTATTCTGTCTGCTGTATATCTGTCTTTTTGTATTCTGTCTGCTGTATATCTATCGTTTTGTGTTCTTCCTATTGTATATCTTTCTTGTAGTGTTCTTCTTGTTATATTTTTGTTTATAACATGTTGTATATCTGTTTTGTGTGTTCTTCCTGTTGTATATCTATTTATGTGTTTTCGTGTAGTATACCTGTCTTTCTGTGTTCTTCTTGTTGTATATCTATCTTGCTGAGTTTTTCCTGTTGTCTTTATATGTTCATCTTGTTGTATATCTGTCTTTTTGTGTTCTTGCTGTTGTATTTCTGTAAAGCCGAAGAACTGACTTTATTGCACCGAATTTTTCCCCATATGGCTCGGTCCCTCTCCACAAATGACACACCACCTGCCAAGAGTACTGAACAAGGCACGAACTCCGTTGCTCCGGCAACAATCCTACGGGTCTCTGAACTCGGGAACAGAACGGCGCGGTTCAAATTTGAACCACCGAACTTCGACTCGCAAGGCAAAGGGCCTAACCACTCAGCCACAGAGACCCCTATATTGTCTATGTTGTATATCTGTCTTTATGTGTTCATCTTGTTGTATATCTTTCTTGTTGTGTTCTTCCTGTTTTATATCTGTCTTGTGTTCATCTTGTTGCATACCTGCTAGTCTATAAAGCTTTAAATTGTGTACATACTCGTCTAATCAATTTCATTAATTATATTGTCTACACAACATTTATGTTGAATTAACTTAAGGTTACAAAAGAGACCAGTTGCGTTCTCGTAATGTAACCCACACATAGCATGCGTTACACACAGTTCAAGTATTTATATGTGATTGTATACTGTTGTATAAACTATGTTTCGTGTTTAAGAATTGTTAAATTAGTAGTCAAGTCTCATCACCCAGTATTCAGTTCTGCCTCATTCGTCATTTGTGACTGCCATTGATGTGACCCCGATATCTCTAATCTAACTGCGTCTAAACTTCTGGAACAAAACGAAGTAGCAAAAAAAGATATCAACGTCGCTCACTATGTCTGTCTCCTATGATGATCTAACAGTGTCTAAGTGTAGAATACTGGAATAACTTAACCGAGGTTCTTATGTATGGATCCTATTCACTTCACACAAGACAGTCACGAGACATAGTGACGTCTTGAGCCGTAGGGTCATTACCGGTTGTCGATCACTGAACGATAGAATGTACTTGTGAGGAAACAATCTTTGCAAATTGATAGCCAGTAAAAACAAATGAAGGGCCAGCCCTTTGGAGATCGATTAAGGACCGCATGGGCGAGTCTAGGAGAAGAAACAAAGATGGGGTTTGGAAAATTAGACATGCTTAGATAAGCAGGATGGAGGGCGTGGGACAATAAACGAGCGATGAGAAAATGGAGGGACGGATAGACATGAAAAGAATTATAAATAGGGAGGGAGGTATGGGATAGATACAGTTCGAGAACAAGAGTGAGGTAGAATGGATAGGAGTGACATAGCATAGAGAGAGAGAGAGAGACGAATAGAGAAAGAAAAAGAGGTGAACAGAGAGAAGAGACTGTATACGAAATAGTGAGAGAGAGAGAGATAAAGGGAGAGAGTGAACACAGTCAAAAATATCTAACGGAATAAACTCAAGGAAATGTGTAAACATATCAGAGCGAGAGAGCCAGATAGAGATATAGGAGAGAGATCAAGGGAGAGGGATACAGGAAGAGAGATAAAGGGAGAGAGAGCACAGTCAAAAATATCTAAGAGAATAAACACAAACAAATGTGTAAACATCTTACAGCAACTTGTTCACACCATAGATGACAGCTCATTTGATTGGCCGTTTATAGTTTCGTTTTCTTAGCTTTAACCCTGGCCAGTACGCCATATACAGACGCATGTTTGGGGACTCCGGTCAATCGAAAGATGGCAGATTGCCTGTCATGTTAAGAAACGGGAAATGACTCAATATTATAACATTCCTGTTTATTGGAGAATATTCCTGGGCTTAGATTCTAAATGCTGATCATTTTCGGTTTGTGTTACTTCTTTCTGACTGCACACCCCCCTTCTTCCCTTCCCTCTTCCACAACGTAAAGCATTTTTTTCTATAAATGATTGTAATAAAAGAAGTAACATCTGTCTATCTGAACATCAGTAGTTCACTTATTTTTCTTGTAAACTTGGTATTCCAGAACCAAGTCTCGTGTGCTTACTGTATGTGTATATTGATATATTCCATGTTGCTACTATTGACATTAGAATGTTGACTGTTGCGAGTTAGTTGAAATGTGCGTGAGAAAACTCTACCAAAGTCATACGATTATCTGACAACAATGTTCCTGTAGAATGGGGGCTTCATTATGACGTCAGCAGGGAGACGTCTGGGTGCCAGCTATATCCCTGCGATATCACGATTACCCAAGCATCTCACTTTCAGTTTGTACACACGAAGGTCATGAAATATCTGAATATATCTATGTTTGCCTAACTTGACAACAGCTTTCCATCATTTTCATCTAAAGTTCATTGTTTTTATACTTTCTGAAGTTGATTGTATACACATGCATTTACTTATAGAAAGTTAATTGTTTGTAAACTTACTTTAAACAAAAAAAAAAGTATGTTCTGTCTAAATTGTGTTTGTTTCTGATGTATGATGTTAGTAATGTGTTTGGATAATTAATTAATTTGTTACTACAGCATTTTTTATATAAAGTGTTTTGGTAATAAAGTATGTTAATTTTAAACTATTTTATTCGAATATTTTACTACAGATGCTGCCACTAAAATATGCTGTCTCAACTGTATGTTGCCACTGCAATATGTTGCCACTGCAATATGTTGCTACTGCAATATGTTGCTACTAAAGTATGTTGCTACTAAAGTATGTTGCTACTAAAATATGTTGCTACTAAAGTATGTTGCTACTGCAGTATGTTGCTACTGCAGTATGTTGCTACTGCAGTATGTTGCTACTAAAGTTTGTTGCTACTAAAGTATGTTGCTACTAAAGTAATTGGCAGATAATTGGGTTTATATTCTTGTATTAATTTATTTCTGCGTAGATTATCATTATCCCTACAGCTAGCTCTGTTCTAAAGCTTCTACAAAAATGAATGAGAAAGCGAAATTTACTCAAAGAATTTTTGAAAAAAACATGAATATTGACAAGAGCGAACATTCAGAAAGTATGTGAAGTTTCCATATTGTGAGGATGCTGAACATATGACAATGATAGTGTTATAGGCGCACTAAACTGTCGAACTGTATGGTCACTGACTGCACACTAGACTGTCAAACTATATGGTCGCTGATTGCACACTAAACTGTCGAACTATACGGTTGCTGACTGCACTTAAAACTGTCGAACTATATGGTCGCTTACTGCACACTAGACTGTCGAACTAAATGGTCTATGACTGCACACTAAACTGTCGAACTATACATTTGCTGACTGCACACTAGACTGTCGGACTGTATGGTCACTGTCTACACACTAGACCATAGGTTCCCAAACATTTTAGACTGATTGTCTTCTTTTTCAGTGAATAATTCGATAGCACCCCACTAGGTAAACTACATTGCACATACTATATACTGAAAAACAAGGACACATTTTTAATCTATTTTATTAAGAAGATAATACCAATATTGGTGTATTGCTCACAGTATCATGGACAACATTTATGTAATTATGTTTTATTAGAGCTGAGGTATTTGTGATGAAACTAATTTTTCGATGTTTGTTGACATTTTTGTAATCAATAATTTTAAATGGTTTGTGCCTAGCTTGAATCTAGTTCTCGTCCGAGTGGTTACCGGGGTCCAAATTTGGGGTGCAAAGAATAGAACCACTGTTACCTGGAACGCATGTGGTAAAAGGCGAGTAAGGAGGTTTGACTGATCGGATGCACGTGTCCTAAACGTGTAGAAGTCTATGCATTTAGGGGCCTACCAAACCAATGTGCAACGTATACACGTTCTTGGCAAAGATAAAATATATCACAAAGAGTGATTAAAATTGGTCGTAAAGAACAAACGCAAAGAGAAGAAGAAAAATCTAGTTCTGTTCTCATTCTTTTGTGACCCGTCCGCAGGCGAAGTATGATAATGTGGTCTCATCTGGGCAGTTGGTAATATCCATCACGCTTGTTGCGTTTTGTGTGTTATTTTTCCCACTTTGTTGTGTAGTGCCCTACCGATGGTTTTTGCTTCTTTCTAGCTGGCCAGGTTGTCATCTTGTGGCATCCCTGCCCCCTCTTTAGCCAGTCTGTCAGCATCTTCACTCCCATTGAGCTTGGAGTCTGAGGGTATCCACTGGATTACTACACTCTCGGAATCATGGGCCAACTGGGCTACGGTTGACCTGAGATCATTTAGTTTTGTGTTTCTTTCAGATTTCACCGCTGAGATAGCAGACCAAAAGCCCCATTTTCCCATGTATTTGTTTCATTTGTTGTAGTGACATTTCTGCAGCTGCATTGCGAGCATCCAGCTCTGTGAGTCTCTATGACCAGGGAGGAGAGGTGCTGGCTTGTTGTATGTGCCTTGGTTGAGCCAGTTCCAATGTTGGGTCTGCGTGAGCACGCTCTTTGGAGCTTGCCATGAAGCTACTTTTCGATTTGCTCCTACTTTAGCTGTTTATTTGGGAGTGCATTGGATGGTTCATCAGTCTCTTGAATTTTTCAAAGTAGCTTTATGTTCCTTTTTTTCTCCATTGGCTGACGTTCTATGGCCGTTTCCAGTACTTCTATGTGGGTAGACTTGTGGTTTCAGTGATGGTCTGTGAGGCCTGACTTAACACTCGGCATAGCTTTATGAAGTGTGTCTTGGAGATTATGATCCAGACTGATATGCCATACCCAAGCACTGGTCAAACTCCTACAGTGTACAGCCTTTTCAGAATGCTACAACCTGCACCCCTGTTGGTGCCTGCTAATTTGTTCAGGATCCCCATACTCTTCTTTGATTTGTTCGCAGATTTGCCTATCTGTGTTTTCAACGTCCGCCTGCTGTCCATGATTCCCATATATGAGTAGGTTGGACATTTGTAGGTTGAGAGTAGGTGGTCATTGAACTTGAGTTTGAGCATTTGTTTCTTCTTGGATAGGCTGAAGACTGTTAAATTGATTTTCCTTTCATTTATAAAGGACAGTCAAGACCTGGTCTATTTATCTAGCTTTTTAATTACATCTTGCATCCTTGAGGTGGCTACTGCTATTGATTCTTCTCGTTCCAACAGTGTCAGATCATCAGCGTAGATTGCACGGTGCACTCTGTTGGGGATGTCTTCCATAATCATTTATAAAAACGAAATAGATGTGGTTGGAGACAGGAATCCCTCCTTGGGAAACAACTTGTTCGATGATTGCCTTCCTGCTATGTTTTTCCTGGTCCTATACCTCGACTGTTCTATTTACCAGATAGTGACATATTCAGATATACATTCGCTTTTTGATTGCGAGTTTGGGCAGTTTGATTTTGAGTTCCTCTCTCCAGACCCTGTCGAAAGCCTTCTCCATGTCAACCCATACCATTAGTATATGTTTTTTTCTTGAAACACCTTCGATCTCCTATACAATGTAAGTTACTTGGTCTTTTGTTGATCCATGATGGCTGAATACACTCTGCTGTAGTAGTATGAATTGTTTTTGCTCCAGTTGCCACATGAATCTTCTATTGAGAAGCCTATCCATCACTTTTCCAACACACCTAAAGAGGCTAATTGGTCTACAATTGCTTGGATCGAATGTCTTTTCCTTGTTTTAGATTGGGCACTGTGGTAGCTTCTTTTCATTCACTAGGTATTTCTGCGACTTTCCAGCTCGCATTCAAAACTTTAGCAGTTTTTTCTTGGCTTTCTTGCCTAGGTTGATGAGCATCTCATTTGTGATGCCATCCTTTACTGGTGACTTCTTATGGTTGAGATCCTGGAGAGCTTCTTCAACTACCTCTGTCTAAGTAGAGACGTCTTATCTCTCCAGCTCTGCCTTGCGGCTTTCTTAACTGCTCTCCTATATTTAGCCGAGGCTGCCTTGAGTGCTATGTTGCTGTCTATGCTCTGCTCAGTTTCTACTCTTTCTCTGGCTTGACTCACTTCCTCACTTCATCTTCAACATTTGGACTCTTCTGACCATAAAGGTTTATAGTCTCTTCTTGCACTTCTAGGAATTGATTTTCTTGCTGCCCTCAAAATGGATATGTTGAGTAGGACTGTCATGTTCCTTATCTTTTTTGGTGTGTAGTTATGGGGTCACAGTGGGGGCACCTTGCAAACTGTGCCCAGTCAGCTCTTTTGTAGTTCCACTGGGTCATTATGTTTTGAACGTCGGTGAAATATCTAATATTCAAGGAGAGCTTGACAGGTTTGTGGTCACTGTCTCCTAGCTGTTCCATGAAGATTCGATCAAAGTTGTGGGTTATGTCACCGGTGGCAAAGATAAGGTCTGGAGGATATATTTTTCTATCTTCTTGAGTAGAAGGTTGGTGGATCATCTAGTCCATTCCTGAGCTGCAGGTTGTTTTCTATTTTCCACTGTTCTAACCCCCCTTTACATTGGCATCTTGGTATCCCCACCATTTTAAGTGACTATTAAAATCCCCCACTACTACACAGTTTGCATTGGTCAGTGTCATGGTTTCCAGCATAAGGACTCTGTTAGTTCGAATCTGTTAGTTATCTACAAAGATGTCAATTCTTATGATTTCTGCTTCCCCATTTGTGTTGACTTCTATCTGCTTTATGGTGTATCTGTTGTTCACGTATATAAGCCCCCTCCGTGTGGCCTTATGTGTATAACTGATAACCTCGGACAGAGAATATGTGTGGGAGTTTGATGTGTGTTTCCTGAATACACGCAAGGTCTTTTTTTCACAGCTATGGCCTACATTTTGGTGTAAATGTCCTCAGCGTTCCAGCGGATTATGTTGAATCTCCTGAGTCTGGTGGGGTTTGATCTGCAAGATTTTCCTGCCGCTCCTTTGCTTTAGCACCAGTGACAGCGTGATCACCAGCAGTTATTTTTTTTCCACAATCGTGATGGTTGTTCCAATATCCTTTCTCTGTGGCTAAGTCTCGGGGGCAGAACAGCGACCGTAGAATTCGTTATCCCATTTCTCATTTTGAGGGGTCGTTGCACCTTGTTATGCGCCTTACGGCCTGGTGCATCTGGTTCTGCAAACATTTGTTTCGAGTTAGCATTCCCTAGTATTTGATTGCTACGAAACCGTCCTGCAAGGGAGCAGATTCTATCCATCTGCATCACGTCCCGAATGGGAAAAAATCATAAAATCACAGTAATCCTGTATTAACTCTAGAATATGTGCGTTCCATACGAATATTTTTTAACCGCGGTACAGAATCGTTTCATTAGATTTGTTGTATAAATCTGTCAGATAAGCAATATTGCTATAACTTTTCAATAAAATCTATCTAAAAGAATTATTTTTATTTTTCAAAAAACTTTGTAACTGTTTCCCTCTCTCTTGCGATCGTTCTTAAGCCGTTGTTATCATTCTATTGTGATATATAAACAGCCAAACATCAAGAATGGAATGTACGTGCACTGCCTTCCGTACCAATTGGAGCTCAAGTGCTTATCCTTTGGTGGTGTGTTCGGTTTCAACCAGTGTTTACTGGGTTCGCTCTCCGTTAGCCTTTTGTTGTCCTCAGCCAAAACCCACAAGGCAGTAGGTTACTATTTTCTTTCAGAGCAGCAGCCCGTAGACGACCTGCCCTCCCGGGCTGATGAGAGTCATCTGCCCAGCTATACCCTTCTTGTTAATGGACTGCATGGTCTGCCTACCGTTCAGTTTTGTGAACGGTTTGCTCCGCTAGCCTTTGATTGTCCCCAATCAAACTACAAGGCAACAGTAGTTCCCTGCGAACGCAAACGCGCACTGGCTTTACCTCTGCTAGGCTTTCCAGTTGTTCTGCACATTCGGGTGGGACCTCATACCCTCGTGCCTGCCTCGCCTCCGCGCTTGCCGTGGCTGCCGTGCTTGCCGCGCCAGCCGTGCCATGCTTGCCTGCCGTGCCATGCTTGCCTGCCCCTAAGTGGGGTCCACAATGGCATCGCCAGCGTGCGTGCTATCAGTTTTCGTCATGCTCACATTTTCCGTGCCTAACATGCATGCCATGCCATGCTTGCCTGCCCATCGGCGGGTCCACTCTTGCATCGCCAGCGTGCGTGCTCGCTTTGCGATGGTACCTGGTCCCCATCAGTTTTCGTCGTGCTCACGTTTGCCTGAGGTTGTACGAGTCTGGGGCTTATAATCATGCCCCCATCCCTGTGATAGGGGCCCGAGTTCCGCCCTATGTGGACCCACGTGCAGTTCAACTCGACTCCCAGCATACTCATCGGCTCAAGAGAGGGCTCAAGAGAGAGCATGTTCGGGCTCCGAATTTCACCCCGCGTGGGTCAATGTCTCATGACTTATAATTGTGCCCCCATCCGTTACATAGGGACTTGAGTTTCGACCTATGTGATCCCTCGTACAGTCTAACTCGACTCGCAGCATATTCATCGGCTCAAGAGAGAGGGCTCAAGAGAGAGCATGCGTGGGCTCCGAGTTTCGCCCCACGCGGTTCCACATTTACCCTTCCAGCTTTTCCCATCGGTCGGGAGAGACGAGCATTAATAGCCACTCTGGCAGTTCGCTCGTCTGTGTTAAGAGCGGATCCCATCTAGCGTGACTACCTTTGCATCTCTACTTGCCCAGAATTGCTCTCCCACGGCACCTGCCCTCTTAGCCAGATCGGGACTACCGTCTGTTACCAGGGTCACCACGTTGAGATGAGGGAGGAATTAGTGCCAGCTCACTAATCTGGCGCGCGGTTGTTTCCTTGCGCTTTTGACCTCGTAACTGGTTCAAAGAGTTCAGAACATCCTTTTAGAGAAGTACCTGTTGACAGCCAACGAACCTCTGTGTGCAATAGTAAACAATTTAAGTCTTCGTCGTTTTCATCACAAAGCTTTCTAAATAATCCTTCATCGAGAGTATTTTCTTCAGGTTATGCTAACTGAAGTAGTTACATACTATAATGCGCGATGAAAGCAATTACTAAGATTTTTTGTAACAAAACGTTGTCGGTGAATCACACAATGCTTGGCGACTACACTTGGGGCAGTTTTTTTAAATATGATTTCAACTAGCTGCAGGGTCCAACCATTGCCAGAGCACCATCGGCAGCAACAAGATATTTTTCAGCGAATTCTGTTTTTCTTAAAAATGGTATTCCAATACGTCAAATATAGATTTGTCTTTATTGTCAGTTTGGAATGTTTTTGTAAATAATAGTTCTTGACAAATGTTTTCATCTTTTATGAAGCGAACGTGAGTCAGAAGTAAAGACTCTATTGATGGTAAAGAAATGCATCGAGTTAAGAAGAATGCTTCAAAAGTAGTCTTCAAAATATTTCGACAATTTACCTCTACACTGTATTATTTCTCAATGAGACTTAAAAATAATTTCAGACGGCGGGGTATGCAGCACAGAACGCAGAACTCCACTCATAGTTGGCAGTATCAATTTTTCGCCAATAGTGTGCGTTTTTTTCAGATTTAGGAATAAGTAAGGAAATGTTACATGAAGAGGTAACCTATTATATTCTTGTTTTGCTGTCGCCGAAATCATATGCCAACGTTGAACGTCTCGAATGTTGATCTCTAAGCTTGAACGTAAGATAAATTTGCATCTATTCTGCCAGGATGTATTTTGCTCACATGTTCTTCTAATCGTGAAGGTTTCATAGCTTCATGTGAAAGCATCATGTCGCAATTCAGACACATTGGTAATGTATTGTTTATGGGTGATTGAATAAAACATATTTCAAATACTTGACATCATATTGTCTGAATTATTTCTTTGATTCTGACACAACCTGGCACAAAATGCATATATTCTTTCTATTGCACTATTAATCGTTACGCGTGGGCAGGACAGCGTGACTTGGCATTTTCAGCAAGGGGCGGCGGATGGTCATCAACGCCCCTCAAAATGTACTTTTCAACCCAACGCCCCCTTCCAACTTCTCAGCCCCCTTGGGCGTTACCGCCCTCGTTGGGAACCTATGCACTAGACTGTCAAACTATTTGGTCGCTGACTACGCACTAGACTTTCGAACTATATGGTCGCTGAATACACACTAGACTGTCGAACTATATGTTTGCTGACTGCACACTAGACTGTCGGACTGTATAGTCACTGTCTACACACTAGACTGTCGAAATATGGTCGCTGACTACACACTAAACTGTCGAACTATATGATGCCCGATTGCCTTTATAATACATATAATTTGCTGCTCTCTGACGTATACTTCTAACAACATTTTCGTCTCTTCAAATAAACGTTCTCATTTAAAAAGTAAATAATTCTTTTCCTTTCCATGTCGCAAAATGACAAATATAAATTCCGGATTACATTTGTATCATTTTTTTCTCACTAACTTTTTTTTTCTTAAAGTTTATTTGTCTTAGACAAGCCATCGATTTTCAAGAGAAATATGCACGCCGTCTCAGTTTATATTCGTCATACTGATTGAAGATGTATTTTTTTCCCACTTTCAATCGCAGATATGATCAATCCCTATCTGTCCTTACGTTCTGGAGAACTAAATTCTTGAAAAAACATAAGATAACTGATGAGATGGAATATTCATGAAAGATACAGACAGGATGGAGTAGGTCAGCAAACTTTTGAGATCTGGTCACATTCAAATCGAGTGTGTGATTGTATCACAACATTTTCTTTCTTGCGTTCTAATTCATTTTGTGTCTGGTTTGTCCTGATAAATAATTGTTGATGGAATTTGTTTTCGGTTTGAGTGGATCACTTAAGAAACAGATCGTAATAACTATCTTTAAATGACTGCTTAATAAGAGGACTATATGTATGTAGTTTTCTACAGTGTATCAGTTATGGTATTATATGTATTGTTTGCCTAATTGTTGAATTGTTTAGTAGCTATGTTTATTTGTTGAAAGAAAATAACATACATAGTTCTCATGACTTTGCATAGATCGAACTATAGATAAAACATAATCAGAATCAAATAGATGTTTGCAATCAGCCGTATATCTGTGGTCGGCTTTATGATTGTTTTCAATTGTAAATTGTGCATTCACTAACATCTTAACTGTATATTATCACTACAGTGTGAAACAGTAGAAGATGGGGAAACAATGTTTGTGTAATGCCAGCCAGAGCTGCCTTCCCAAGGATGAAATTATGTTCTTATCAACTGTGCACAGCAAGAAAATTTAGTGAGACTGTAACATTGCTTACCATCTCGAATGGGTGTAGAGAATCTCACTATCAGGCCATTACTGAAAAGTAGTGTATATGCTGTGGTACTCTTTTAATAGTTTCTGAGTCAGTGTTGATATATCCTAATTCTCCCTGGGCGGGCTAACGAACGATTTGGCAGACTGCGCTACTTGGAGTATCAACTTTGATTGCTGTCTATCTTTCAAACATAATTTTGAACAAACAGTATGACATTGCAAACGTGGTCTCGCAGAGCACACCTCAGGCAGCTATGACTTGTCCTCCTGTTCTCTTAATCGGTTATGTCATTGATGGATTATGGATTTGCAATCTTGATCATATTACGATCACAATGTGACTAGAAATTGTTAAGAATAAAGACATATTTTAAACTCTAGAACGAACTAGAGATATTCCCATTATGAAGATGTACTTTCTGTCACTACGTTCGTGTCATGTCAATGCACAAAAAAGTATATATGCGGCTTACTACGTATCAGAGACACCCACTGCACAAAAAGACTGCTCAACATAAGCTATTTCATGATGACAAGTAGCACTAGACGACTAAGAGACAGATGGTGGAGATTGTTTAACGAACGAGCCACGGAAACCAACATATGCTTATCCTCGACATCTGCTGAAAATGACTGAGCGCCTATTGGTCTGTCCGGTGTTCTTTGACGTCAGTTCAATAACCAATAACCAACCAACCAATTCACATTTCACTGATCGTAGCTCACAAAGTATGGAGGAAAATAAATTTGGACATACGATTAGGTCTTTGCTGGAAACTATTTAGAATCATCATCTTTGAACTTTGAGCGCCAACCATAAGAACTCGGTTCAATTCATCTTGGTGTCACAGAAAGCACTAATACCGTCGCGATTTTGTGTATACCTCTCTCCATCAAATATATCAAGTATGCATATCTGCTGAGGTGGTGTTTATATACTGCGGATATACAAATTATGCCGTGGGACGGATTAGCGTAATGCATAAGCGTTCACCTATTGACTTGGACACAACATGGCTGGGGGTTAAATCCCACACCCACGTTCCACACGGGAGGAAAGAAATTTGCTCACCTACTCTCACCATGGCATAGAAATGTAGACTTCATACCCTGAGCTCCGAAAGGGTTAGGAAACTTTATTTATTATATACAAAACGTGTATTAGAACAGTCCTACTATATGGATCTGAGACTTGGTAAATAGATACGAAAATAGAAAGTATGCTAAACGGATTCGAGGGAAGACTTCTTAGAAGAACACATGGGTATGCCTGCGAGGATACGATTAGCAGTAAAGCTTATTGATTATAAAATTGATCTCTGAGATGTGTACATGGGGTTAAAGGCGCATGAGGGGGTGTGTCAGGATTAGTGAGCCGGCACTAATCAAGACCCTGTCCCCTACCTCCACGTGCTGACCCTGGAAACAGACTTTGATTCAGTCTGGCTAATGGGACAGGGATAGGCGAGAACTACTGGAGTGGTAGAAGTGCAAGTACGAAAAAGCAAGGCAGATTCGAACAAAATGCACGAATCTCCTGGCCAATGTCCAACAAAATATTGCCCAAGTTCCCGAACAAAAAGAAACAGTAGCGAAACGTCTATGATAGAATCCCTACTCCCCCGGAGTAAGGGCCGAACACAAATTGCCATCTCCTGAGCATAAAACTCCATACACAAGCTCGAAACTTAAGTCAAAGGTCCCGCCACAAATTACCAGTTTCTCTGCAGATAAGGAGATTAGTAAACATGAAAGGATGAGAGTTGCCGAAAGTCCAATGACGAAACGTGTGCCCACATAGGTCGCAACTCGAAGCCCTGAGGAGGGGCAAAATTGCCAGCTGTGCGGCAAGAATAGATAAGTCAGATGCTAAAGAATAAATGTCTACCCTCGTGTCGGTACGAGGGAAGATTGCAGCTGACTCCGTATCGGTGGCCTGGCGCAGATACATGTACGGGTCAAGGTTGGCCGAGCGCAAAACATAAAGTTGCGTTTAAGTGCATAACAAAACTACCCTCCCTGGGAAAACCGTGCAAGGTACTGTTGCGATAACAACTAACATCCCCGGAAGAACTGAGGCGGGTGATGCCTAACAGTACTGCCAGCCTTGGAGCAACCGGTAAGGTACTTTTGCAGTCACAACTAACATCCCCGGAAGAACTGGGTGTGGGTGATGGTGGCGAGCGCAAAATCTCAGTTGCGTTGTTAGCACCAATTGAAACGGCCTTATTCATTATTTATGCTTGACACCAGTTCGATGTTTCCCGAGGCTAGGGAAAATGTGAAGTGGAAACTGCAAATTGCCAAGAACCGACACGCGCCTCGAAAAGGATGAGAATGTTCCTGCTCTGGAACAAACTCAAAGTGGACAGCAAAGTAAGGTCGACAATATCAAGATCTGGCACGCTATCCGGATCCGAACATTGGTGAAGGCCGATACTTTACACGGTGTTTTATACGGGTATGACGCCGTCCGAGTACAAGCTTATAAGCCCCGTGAAATGTTCCTAATCCGGAACGACCTCACAGTCAGAAAGGGCATAACAGTGTAACTCACTGTTTTGGCGTAGATCACAAAGCCCAAAGTTGATCGAAAAGGCGAAGATCTGGGCCGAAATAGTCGGCAGAAAGGATCGTACCCTAAGGTAAGCTCACCCTAGTAAATCAAAAGCTGGCTGAAACTGGATGGGCGGGCCGTGTCACCATGGGCGCATAATCGACCAAACGTAGATCACTCCGTTTTTGCCAAAGGACCAATTGTATATCACAAAAGGAATGATAAAATTGGCCGTGAAGAACGATCAAAAAAGAAAGAAGAAGATATGTACATTCGGTACTGTAAAGAAAATAATTGATTATAAAACTGATATCTTTGAGATGTGTACATTCTGTACAATAAAGAAAATAATTGATTATAAGATTGATATCTCTGAGATGTGTACATTCTGTACAATAAAGAAAATAATTGATTATAAAATTGATATCTCTGAGATGTGTACATTCTGTACAATAAAGAAAATAATTGATTATAAGATTGATATCTCTGAGATGTGTACATTCTGTACAATAAAGAAAATAATTGATTATGAGAGTAATATTCTTCAGATGATCATCATCAAATAGTTTGTCCTGAGCAGAACTTTGCCACCCCAACAGTCCTCCGGAATTTCTCTCTCTAATAGGCCAGATGTCCTGCCTCTGCAGCCGTCATTTTCAAACCATCAGTTACATGCTGCATCCATCTTCTCCGTGTTCTTCCTCTTCTTCTCTTTGCCAGTATGCCTCCTTCCATGATGATCTTCTCCAGCCCTTCATGTCTTTTTATATGTCAAAATATCTCAATTTTCTCTTTCTTATTTGTGTATTACCCAGTTTCTTTGATTTTGAATTCTTTCTGGATAGATTTATTTGTTCTCTTCTCTGTCCAAGATATAAGGAGGACTCTTCTGTAACACTTATATTCAAAAGCACATATATGTTTTTCCACTGCTTTATTAAATCTTCTGTAACACTTATATTCAAAAGCACATATATGTTTTTCCAAACTTTAGCACATATATGTTTCATGCTTTATTAAATCTTCTGTAACACTTATATTCAAAAGCACATATATGTTTTCCTACTGCTTTATTAAATCTTCTGTAACACTTATATTCAAAAGCACATATATGTTTTCCCTGCTATTAAATCTTCTGTAACACTTATATTCAAAGTACATATATGTTTGTCTTCAGATGATGGTCTACACTAATATGAGGTGAATTTTATTTCAAAATACAAGCATGTAGTGGTGTCATCCTAAAACAAAGAAAGATTCAAGAGAAATATTGAAGAAACAAACAAAATAAATGAACAACGAATATATTAAGAACATCAGTAGAAATGATGTCATTTTCATTTCTGCTCCAGCAGAAGCATGGGAGTTAATATTTAAACTCGTGTTCTCACAGAAAACATGTTTCATAATATTTAATTTTGTTTTTACAAACATGAATTATCTAGCAATAATGTATCAACAACATGCACAACTAATTTTCTATAATTTGTATCTTGTTATTGTAAAGTAAAATATTCTACATTTCTTGTAAAACGAGTTTCATTAATCTACTAGTATCTTGAGATAGTTGCTGTTCTTTAATCGCTAGTTCTTTCTTTGATCTAATACGTTCTTGATTCTCGCAGCTTATATTGATGTAAAGTAGTTTCCTAATACTGTCATCGTGTCGTAATTTATATGTCTACTCAATATTTCAAACCCCAGTTGCTTACACGAAACATTTGCTCTCACTTTTATCCTGTCTATATGCACAAGGAAAGTGGGAAGGGAGGGAATAAATAGATAAACAATGAGAGGGAGAGAGAGAAAGACAGAGAGAGAGATGAAATAATGGCTCTATTATTATCATGTCGTCATCAAAACTCACAAATCCCTTATCGGAACCGTCTTTTTATCACGTGACCGGCAGTAGAACCTCGATGAATGTCTTTGAGCAGACGTAATGACCCACATTAGCCGCCATCGAGTGTCGAAATAGAGTCTTCAACATCGCTTTCTATTGAGCCAAAAAGACACACAAGTTCAGACTTTGATGCCAAGGCAATGAAACTCGGTGGCCTAAGCGACCGCCATTTCCCATCATCTCTCTTAGCCTTTGTTTCCAGACCATCCCAAAGTTCTCGACAGATTCCCACAGCTATTGATAGCGTGTACAAAATGCTAGTGATTATGTTCAGACTGAATCGCCCCCTGGTGGTTGCTCGCTCTGTTATTTGGTCCCAGCAAGAACAATTGAACCCTGGAATGGCTTCCCTCTGGAGTTTAGAGTCTTCGATCTGTTCTGAATGATGATTAGGTTTGTCCACTTTAAAAATTCGACATTGTGGAATATTTTTCTTATTTATTTCTTCTCGATTGGGCAGCCAAATCGATAGCGAGCGATTAAAGAACAGCAACGTTCTTTTCATGGAACACATCAAACTTTCTTAAACCAGCTGGTGCTTGTCAGACTTTCTTGTACTTCAGTATTTTGATTTGTATTTGGTTTCATTTATTTTATTTGCTTCAGAACCGTGTGATGAGAATTACTAAGTGGTATATTTAATTCAAATATGTTATTCTATCTTAGCAAAATTTAAAAAAACATAGATTACTATAGTTCTTTAAATAAATCACAAGAAAGTAGAAGACGCATTCATACAAATAAAATGTAATTTACTAAAATATTACCTTTGTCATCGCAGACATCTGGATAGTATATATTATATATGGACAGAAAGCAATGCATATACGTAGTTTACTTATGCTCCGGACGGACTAACGTTATAATCTCCTTGTCTTCACATGATCAGTACTATAGTTATATTTTACGTGCACGTATCACTTCTGTAACACCAATTTCTCATTCATCAAAGAAGTAAACAGTTGATAATATTCAAGTGTTGGGAAATTATTTCATATGTACATATTTTATTTTTCTTAAGACAGAGAAACATTTTCTATCAATTAAACAAGCAAATTCATTGTCAAAGAATAAGAGTAAAGAAAGAGAAAACATACAATATTTGACATAAGTACTCGTATTAACATAGTAAGATATTTTTTGTTCTATATCAGCGTTTCTCAAAGTGGGCGGTACCGCCCCCCAGTAAGCGCTGAAGCGTTCTAGGGAGGCGATAGTGGGTTCAGAAGAATTTGAGGGATGTTCATGCGATTAGGGGTCGGTGGCTCCTTAAAGAAGAAATTAGTAATAAATATTTTAGAATAAATTATTTTCGTGATCTTACGATTGAATAATCATTTAAAATTTGAATTCTGCATTTTAATTTATCTTATGGCCGTCTAACACGATCCATTTTTTCATCAATTATCTATTTCATGCATAAAAACATATGAAAATTGACCATATGTGTTACAGAAATATATATATCAATTTATGTGTCAAAAAGAAAATGGAGCATGTATATATGTGAGAGGGGGCATTGGAAAACTGTTATAATGTCGTGGGGAGGGGCGTTACAAAGTTTATGTTGTGCAAAGTGGGCGATGGTACGAAAAAGTTTGGGAATCTATAGTTTATATTATTAACATTACTATTATTATGATTCTCCATGAAGAACTCATTAAGGAGAAAGGGTGCAGACTCAAGAGAGACAGATCATGGCTGAGTCAGGCGGAAGATACTCATAGGAAAATATGTGATCCTTCCGGAATTGAGACAGGAGAGAAATGGATTGCTGTGCCACCTCAATTTCAGACTATTTTCACCGTTATTACATCTATTAAGAAAAACTGCGAACAAAATAATCTATCACTGATTAACGTGGAGGTGGAGACCCTCTTGAATGACATCATCAATGATACAGATATGGTTATTTACACCGATGGTTTATTCATTCGCCAACAACACTGTGCGTGGGCTTTTTCAGCACGCTCAGGAGGAACAATAATAAGAGAGCCCAGTTGGGCTTACGCAACAACCACAAGTAGTTTGACAATGGAGGTTCGGGCGGTTACGGAGGCGGTGAAATGGTTGGCATCTCACAGCTACTCTCGTGTTTTTATACTCAGTGACTTCATGAGCATGATTCGTAAAGTCGAATCAGGAATGGTGAGTCGCAACTGGGTGGAGGTGTAACAGTGTGCGTGATGATGATGATGAATACTCCTTTTTCTATCCTATCTGTTTGGCCACGGCACCACCGATAATTACACCGGACTAAAGATGATTGCAGTTCTCTTGAAAAGTTATCTTTCTGCTGCTGTAAGATCTAGAAAATCACTCTCACCAGAAATCAATTCACAAATGCCAACATCTCAGATGAAAGTTAATCAAATTTTAATTACTCTCTGCAAACCTTGCTGAGAACTTTCTCATTCTATTTTTACATGAAATTAAAACAACAATTCCACAAAATCAACATATCTCTAGAGATCCCATGACTCGACCGAAAAATGCACACTGTATTAAATATCTACGTAGGCCTACAAGAACCAAAATCCCTACTGGTTCATCGAGTCTTCCATGACCACTGGATCTCTATAATTTCTCTATAAATCATAGGGTTGCTCTGCTCGAGCGACAACACACCTGCACAACAACACTTGTCCGCAGTGTTTGTTCAATCTATCTCTTTCCGAAAATGGTTCCATAAAATAGTAAACATGGAATTTTCCTATCTGTCTTAAATTCATCGTCATTATCAAAAATGCGTTGTTACCAACCCTTCCAGCAGTACATCGTTGAATAATACCCCTGATATCACGTGATGTTTATTACACAATACACTTCCAAATTGCGTCCAATTTTCTTAGGTACACTTTTTTCTTTCTCCTAGACTTGCTAAGATTTTATCATAGCCTAGTCATTCCTTCCTTGTTTGCATTTTACTAGAAATATATCTTCACTTATCATTATCTCCTGGTATAAATAACATCACCACTACAGAAGTAGTGGTACAGACAATGATCAGCAAATCACCTTCATTTTTGTCCCTGGGCACGCAGAAGTTAGGGGTATTGAACGAGCTGTTAGATTGGCTGGCTTGACTAAAATATCAGATGGAGCTGTCATCGATCGAAATGACATTCTTCACGCATTGAGAGTCTTTTCGAACAGAAGAGTTTCAGGGCTGTGAATCCCACACGCTGACCAGATTGAGACAGATGGGTGTCAATATTGGTGTAGCCCAAAAGAACGACATACTAAATATGCAAAGAGATTGATTAATCAACATCAAACTGGTGTGTTGGGCCGTTGGACGCTACTGGATTTGCTGAGGCGGAGATCGGAGCACCTATCGACATGTCCGAAGTGCTATGATGATAGTCCTCATATAACTGATAACTGATATACACATACATATACACATACATACACACATACACATATACATACATAAACACATACATATACACATACATTCACACATACACACACATACATACATACATACACACATACATACATACAGACAAACGTTATACACATACATACATATATATGCATACATATATACATACATATACACACACACACATATACACACACATACACACACAGACATACACATACATACATACATACAGACACACACATAGATATGTATACAATATATCAGAGACTAATGGTAGTGTCTACACATATAACTAACGCATCTTCTCTACAGAAGCCAAATAAGGTATGGACATGTATAGCTGCTATCTTTCTTGACAAGCCACAGATTCTTATTCCTTCTAAAGACACACATTTCCATGTTTATCAGCTCTTATTACTGGAATCAAAATAGAGAGAAATGGTGCGATAAATAAGATAAAGCACCATCGAGCGGTGATCTGTGTTATCCACCATTAGCTAGCCACGTTGGTTCGTCTTCCGTCCAGTGTAATTGTTTGATTTGTATCGCTGATATTGGCAAACGAACGCGACTTTCTCATGTAACTGTCTCCATTTTGGACCATTTGGGGTCATTTGTGGGCATTTCACGTCAAAGATGGAGGCTTTTCTGGCGACAATTACGGCAATGTGGAGTGACACCTCTCTCGCTGCTACGCCCTTTCGATGGAGTTCCAGCTAGTGACGGACGGTGATTGCGTGCCAAGATCCATCGAGAATTACAGTTCCATCTTTTGTTTAAAAACCTCATGTGCGAGCTACTCAATTATTTACCGGTTATGTGCCAAACTGTCCTTGATCCTGAACTCTTGAGTCAGGGTAGAAGCACAGACATTTCACAAGTCACTTGTTTCTGCTTATTCTCTAAACAAAACCAAGTCTGTATTCGTAATGTGATGAGAGTGTGCGTTGAAGCAGAGACTGGACAATCGAACATCAATGTTGTTTGTGTCAATGAAAGGTGATGACATGGTGTTCCACTTTCCAAATAATGTCTCCTGACAGTCTCGGTATTAATTCCAGCAATATTAGTGCTGACGAAAGTTGTTTGTAAAAAAACACATATAGCATGAACGATTTACAAAGGACAGCGCGCGATAAAAAAGATGAAAAATGTGTTTGAAATGTATGTAACAATTACAAAATAGATACAAAATTCATGATAATGTCGTGAAACAATAATGCATCACAAACGAGACATTGTGTAACTACGGATTTAAAAGATGAAATCGGATAAAGGGTAAAAAATAACGTATACACTTTAAAGATTAATGTAACGAAGAGAGAACAAATTGCAAAAAAGGCGATGATAATGTCAACTATATCAACGATCTCCCAACACTATATAGTCGACGAATGTGTCATGTAGTTAATTACGTCTTAGATAGATCATATCTACTTTAGATCATCAACTATAAATATAACACTCTTGCAAATACAAGGTTGTAACTAAACATAATTTATAAGATGGGCAACAAACGCGCGTGCGCGTGCGCGTGTGCGTGCGCGTGCGCGTGCTCGTGCGCGTGTGCGTGTGTGCGTGTGTGTGTGTGTGTATATAAAAAATGATGATAATATTGCAAGTATCATGTTTATAATTTCAAGGAAGAAATTAGCAACTATTTATTCTTGTCTAGCTATCTATGTTGTGGCGTTTTGTGAAAGTATAATATTCTTGTTGTTAAAGCAAGTATCCATCGATTTATGTGAGTCTATGTTATCTTAGTATGTATTTAATTGTGTCTGTTCATCTGCCCATTGATTTATTACAAAACTAGGCTTTTCATTTATATAGGCGCAAAGTGATAGTAAAATGGAACGAATTCAGGAGAAGTGATGAAATCTGAGAAATGTCTGGTCAACCACTGGTAACAATTGTTATAAGAAGGAGAAGATGGGGATATGTTGGACATACATTGAGAAGAAATAATCAAAGAATACCAAAGCAATCATTGAAGATGATACATAGTATTCAAGAAAGAGATGACGACCTAGTGAGACCCTGAAACGAACTTTGCTGAGAGAGACATGAAATTCGGTCTCAGTTCCATGAAGGAGATTGAGCAATTTGCCCAGGATAGAGGTATATGGAGAAATTGCTTGCATGCCTTATGTAACGTATAACGGTACGAGAGGAGTTATTATAAAGTGATATTCGACTTTTCTCAATATGGTAAAACCATATTACTATCTGTATTCCAAATACTGCATTGTATGTGTGGTTTCTACTTTGTTCTGATGTATGTGCTTCCTATCATATGTTCTCTGATAACATTTACTTTTCTCAAGCACCCCTTCCCCTCCCCATCGAATACGATGTGATCTGCTTCTCTTGCATCTTTAATAGAGAACATATGACATCTTTAATAGAGAACATATGACATCTTTAATAGAGAACATATGACATCTTTGATAGGGAACATATTTGATATTAGTAGCATTCGGCTGCCATGTATTGTGCTACTTGTATGCTGATGTTCAAATGTTTTATTAATGGTATTCATCATTAGGTCACTTCTTTATTCTTCTGGTATCTTGTTTTAATTTTGAAAGTATGATACAATTAAAACGGAATTGCAAATAAGTAATATATAACTATACAGAATAGGCAAGTAATATGATTACGAAGAAAAAAAAAGGGATGTACGTTCTACGGCTCCGATGTGTAGTACTAGTTCCATTTTCATAAAGTGCTCATTTGTATACTATGTGAGCAAGGAAGATAGTAATTTCCCACTGATCCCTGATATCAGTAGTCTAGTTGAGATAGAATTTCTAGTCCTATTGCAGACGGACAATAAAATGTAGGGAGCGTGTTCAAGTTGAATACGCAAATGTTCCCTTGATATTTAAAAATCAATAAGTGTTGTCTGCAAAGCTGATGTCAGGTCAAAAATAACGAACACTTATAAAAATATATTCCCACAGATGTTGACCATTCACAAAATGCATTGGGAACCTTCGCTGGTGTTACGATATTTGCGCACGTACAATGAGATCTTCATGTGTATGACGGAGATCGTTGTGCACGTACAATGAGATTTTCATGTGTATGATAGAGATCGTTGTGCACGTACAATGAGATCTTCATGTGTATGATAGAGATCGTTGTGCACGTACAATGAGATCTTCATGTGTATGATAGAGATCGTTGTGCACGTACAATAAGATCTTCATGTGTATAACAGAGATCGTTGTGCACGTACAATGAGATCTTCATGTGTATGATAGAGATCGTTGTGCACGTACAATAAGATCTTCATGTGTATAACAGAGATCGTTGTGCACGTACAATGAGATCTTCATGTGTTTGATAGAGATCGTTGTGCACGTACAATGAGATCTTCATGTGTATGATAGAGATAGTTGTGCACGTACAATGAGATCTTCATGTGTATGATAGAGATCGTTGTGCACGTACAATGAGATCTTCATGTGTATGATAGAGATCGTTGTGCACGTACAATGAGATCTTCATGTGTATGATAGAGATAGTTGTGCACGTACAATGAGATCTTCATGTGTATGATAGAGATAGTTGTGCACGTACAATGAGATCTTCATGTGTATGATAGAGATAGTTGTGCACGTACAATGAGATCTTCATGTGTATGATAGAGATCGTTGTGCACGTACAATGAGATCTTCATGTGTATGATAGAGATAGTTGTGCACGTACAATGAGATCTTCATGTGTATGATAGAGATCGTTGTGCACGTACAATGAGATCTTCATGTGTAGGATAGAGATCGTTGTGCACGTACAATGAGATCTTCATGTGTAGGATAGAGATCGTTGTGCACGTACAATGAGATCTTCATGTGTATGATAGAGATCGTTGTGCACATACAATGAGATCTTCATGTGTATGATAGAGATCGTTGTGCACGTACAATGAGATCTTCATGTGTATGATATAGATCGTTGTGCACATACAATGAGATCTTCATGTGATGATAGAGATCTTGTGCACGTACAATGAGATCTTCATGTGTAGGATAGAGATCGTTGTGCACATACAATGAGATCTTCATGTGTATGATAGAGATCGTTGTGCACGTACAATGAGATCATGTGTATGAAAGAGATCGTAGCTCTTCACCAAACTGCAATGACGTTTAGTCAATTTGTCCAAAAAAGGTCAATAGTGCTTACCATGTTTCATCTCTAATAATTAATTGTTTTCTAAGTCATCAAAATAATCATCAAAATAGTCATCAAAATAGTCATCAAAATAGTCATCAAAATAGTCATCCTTAAATAAAATGTCAACTAAAACGTCGAGTAACAACAGTTCTCCATTGACCAAAAATGTACTTCTTTAAAGTCAAATTAAGTTTAGTAAATTTTCGTCGATGGACAACTATTGTCAAAATAAATGTAGAATCTCCATACAAGATGTGTTTGCTAGATAAAAACCAGACATTGACATTGATCATAATGTGATAATATACAAAGTAAAACTTAAACTGAGAAAACATAAGCAAATCTTCAATCTACTCATCTCATCTCAAATGAGAACAAGGAAGACTAGAGCTCAGTTTTCTATTGAACTGTAGAATCACATGGAACTTTTCAACAGCCTTCTAAAAACAGAAGATATAGACGAAGAATGTGCACATATAACATTTTAAAAAACTACCGCAACCAAGAGATTCATTTGCAGGAATAAACGGTGAAAGGAAAATGAATATGTCAAAAGTCGACAAAGAAACTATTAGACGGAGCTCAAAAATATGCATAGGACTAGGGTAAGTGGTTCGAGTCCCGTGTTTGTCTACTTGTTTTTCGGAAGCTCTTAATACCTGTATCTGTTCATTTGTTGATCATATTCGTTACTTCCGTTGCTTCCTCTGGGGTTCTTGTAAAAACAACTCCTTGTGCTCACCTTGTTTATTTTATAGTAGATTGTTTGTAGAAATTGGAAAGTTATTTCAGATATTAAAATAGTTAAGAATTGTAGCCTGTTGGTTGTTAATGACAAATTGTTGAAGATCATTAATAACATTGATATTTGCTGCCGACCTTGTAATTACTTTCACAGTATAACAACTTGCTTTTGATTTCAGCTTTGAACTTTACAAGATGGGGCATAGGTTAGACAGTGTTTATTTCAGATTATTGATTTGTTTTTGTTGTCACGGTGTGGGGCATTTTGCTATAGAATGCCCATCTAAACATAGAAGGAGAAGTAGGGGGGCAGTCTAAAAATAATAGGTTGTCTGCCAGAGACAGCAGAAATGTAAGGTCAGGGAGAAGATGGTCTTTTAGAGAACAAAGAAGTTATGCTATTAACTGTTTCAAGGAAATTAGAAACCAGAAATGTCAAGACATTGAGATGAGACAAACTGAAGAACTTAAGCAGCAAAATTTCAACTTACTAGAGAAACTGCAGAATAGTAGTGAAGATAACCAATCTATGGGTAGTACGATTGAAGATTTACGGAAACAGTTAGACAAAGCCGATAGACAACAGAGTGCTTTAGAAATTGAGTTAGAAATTGGTCGCAAGGAGTTGGATAGAATGAAAAATGAAGGTTTACGACAAGAGATTGACAAAGGAAAATTGAAGTATAGGGATGTTGCTGTTGGGGAAGATCATAGCGAACGAGAGGAAATATATAGCGCAGAGATGGAGAGAAGGAAAGAGACAACCGAGATGAAGAAGAGGTTAAAGAAGTTACAGATGACCGTTGACGAGCAAGATGAGGTGATAAAAGTGTTTCAGGAAGACGATGAATGCCAACTAGAAGAGATAAAGCGATTACAAGAAGAGATAAATAGGTTGACTGAAGACAAGGAAGGGCAGAGAAACATGATAGAGAGATTGAATGACGAGCTTGACGCTGTGAGTATGGCAGGAGTAGAAGAGAAACCAGGAAGAATATATGGAGTACAAATGGCGAACAAGGAAGTACAGGGAACCAAAAGTAAGATGAGGGCATATCAGAAGGATCATGAAGTTGATAATCAGAAGCTTCCGCCTGGCCATCCATGCCATTTATGTAAAAGGGTATTTGCTACTGCAGCTTATTTATCAAACCACGTAGAGGAGCATCAAAATTCAACGTCGATCAACATAAAAAAGTAAAAGGTATAGCGGCGGTTAAAGAAACAAAGAGAACAGAATGTGAGGAGAAAGCATATTGGAAGGCAATGGACAAGTGGGTGGAGAAGCTGCAGCAAAAATATCGTCAACAGAGAATAGAAGAGGCAGGCCTTGCAGCTGGGAAAAGGGAGGTAGCAGAGGTTAGAGAAAAGAAGGAAACAGACGGCCGACCTTACCAAGGCTGAATGGGATGATCTTGTGGCCACCAAGAAAAGGGAGATGACAGTTATTAGAGAGAAAGAGAGGAAATGGAGAAGGAGGGAAACAAAAGACAGTATATCATGTAGGTGGAAGAGACATGAGGCGTGGATAAAGCGGTGGTAGAGATGTATGGGAGAGAGAGAGAGAGAGAGAGATAGATAGAAAGAGATATACAGAAGTGGTCCGTAACAAACTATAAACAGACTAATCTTTGGGTCAAAGGTTCATGCAGGTGACGGTCAGTTATGCCGTCTTGAGGTCTAAGAATTTACACACGTGGAGAAGAGGAAAATGAATTTCGTTGTATTTTATTTGGTGGAATTTGTATTGATTTTGACCTGTTTTGTTGTTATATATGGCGTGGTTGATTCAGCAACTGTTTACACACCATATGGTGGCATATGCTGGTTTTATGACAATAACTATGTCAGTCCAGGGTTTGGTATTTCAGGGATTGGAACATTTAATGCCCTGTGGTACTGTGACTTACCTGTAAGGTGTGAATTTTTTTTTCATAAAAGGTTGGAGGAAAAACAGGGGCGTGGTCAGTAGAGGGCCGAAACCACAGAGAGAGATCACACGAGGTCATGGTTGTTAGGTGTGAGAGTCCTATCATGTTCAACATTTCTGAATGCTGAACGGTTTCTGTTGTATTGTTGGTTGTTGATGGTACAATATTGAGATGTCTGTTTACAAAAATGTATAGTAATACATGCCTTAATGTAGAGGAGGAAATGAAATATGTGGTGAAATCAAGAGTAGATTTCATGCATTGGGAAAGGTCTTGTTATAAGCATTTAATGGACTGAGTATGGTGGTTAGAGTAATCACTGAGATGCGTGACGGTACACGTGAGAATGTAAGTCGGAAGATGGGACTTACTAGTACTGATGTTTTGAGAGGAGTGATAGGACTCGAATCTTGGTGGTAACATTTGGAACACATTCCAAAGTGTTATTTTGGGAAGTTAATGATGATTTTTCATGAGCCAAGTATGCCAGTAAAGAAAACGGTTTTCTTCGGATGTGGTAGGAAGATCATCGATTTAGGTGACGCCACGAGTAGAATTTTGGCAGACACAGTAATGAATAACTGTAAAAGGAAAGGGAGTCACATGAGGTGTAGAGACGATAAACTCTGCAAGGGGATCTTGCGTGAAACTTGACTCACTCACAACCATTATAGAAGGACGGATATGGGGACTATAATGAGTTACGAAATGATGATTCATGATGGTTATCTAATCATGCTGAATTGGTGTCATGAATCTTGATTTATGTTTACATATTAGTTCCTTTTGTCTTGATGTTGATTTTTTGGGTTAATGACATATTTCATGCATTTTGATTGATATTTGAAGTTTTGTTGTAATGTATTTGGAAAAGTTTCTCTTTGGTTGTGGGATTGGTGTTTTATATGAATATGTTTGTATAACTGATGTTTTCAATGATAATGAATGATTAATAATGATTATTGATAAATTAGTGAACTGAAAACCGTAGTAATGGAACTTGGTGGTAATATTGGTAGAGAACCATGGGGAGAAAGGGGATGAAATCTTCTTTCCACAGAGAAGGAGTAGCGGTTCTACACGGAGGAGATTAAGCTCCAGTAGATCAGTTGACATGCTCATGTCATGGGGTTAGGAAAGTAAATTTAGTCTTACTAAACAGTGGTTTGGTACAAGAGTGTACAATTAAGTTGAGATGAACTATGTTGAGATTCTTTTTGGATACTTGAATAATTTAGTTTTCATGTTGTGCTTATATGGGTATTTTATGTTGGCATTTGAGATGTATATTTTAGACTTCAAGTGGGGCTCACATGTTTTGTGGGTTAGTAGGAAAATGTTCTAGGGACAGGAGATGCGCTGCATATCTTATAGAGGTTAGAAGGGTAAGTTTGATCTTAGGATCAATCTTGAAAGAATACAGGGGAAGATTATGTAATAGTGTTCGTGGGTGAGAAGGACAAAAATGTATCAAATTCCAATAGGCCACAGATAAACAAGTCAAAAGTTCAAAAGTTTAATTAAGTAGGGCGACCCACGAAGCTGTTTAAAAATGCAGCGGCTAGGTTTCCCCAAATAAATTAGGCAGACGAAGCCATTATGGAAATACTACATGAATTTCCGAAAGATAAGTAGGTTGACCTGATTGTTAAAGACTGAGATTGGAAATTAGGCAGGGATGCCGGACAGATTTATGGACGATTTCTCAGGAAGATAGACACCGGTAGAGTCAGTAATCATTAGTATGATAATGAAACGAAATGGATATATTTTGGGGCAAGACAAAGGTGGGTTTTGGTCCCATATAAATAGACGGTGACGAAAATTCAAAGGAGAAAAAGAGAAGAGACGTGCAGAACGTAGAGAAACTTGCAGAGCTCGCAAAGGGCAGACGGAATGGCCCAGTGTGCTGCGTTGAAGAGACTGAAATTGAGTTCGAATATGTGAGTATGGCTAGACACTCCGACAGCTGATAGGACACATAGAGAGAGAGAAACAACTTAGCAGTAGCAACTTAGCAGAAGAGACTTAGCAGAAAGACTTTTAGAACTCGGATAGAGATTTGCCGAACATGAAGAGAGTCTTGCAAAACTCCCAAAAGGGCAGACGGAATGGCCCAGTGTGCTGAGTTGAAGAGACGACCAACGCTGACTTCGGATATGTGAGTATAACTAGACATGTGTAGTGTGGACAGCAGATTCATAAATAGATCCACACAGCAGAGTAGCTACGATCAGACCTATAGAAAAATCTGATAGAGAATAGAAGTAGCATCTTATAGAGACAGACATCACTAGAGAAAGCCTTACCTGTTCAACTGGAATTATATATCTTCTAAATTGCCATTTGTAGAAAAGTGACCAAGTTATCAGAGCCTCGTTTTACAGATATGATCTTAATGTATAAAAAGCAAACTTTCATCAAGAGACAGAAAATAGACACTTTGAAGAAATATATATCTTTGAAGTCACAAGTAACAGACCCATGGAACACTCAACCGAACAGCTGTTCCACAGAAAACTATTAACATTTTAAAATAGACAGAGGCATTCTAAGGACTTCAGACTAACCTGTACAATACAATTATGTGATGAACTTGTATTAGAGATTCAATAGAGTGTAGGACTTGAATAGTGAAGATTTGTGCTTATATAATCAAGTGGTTATAGTTTAGCATTTTATATTGTAAGGTGATATATCATTTTCAGAGTGAGGTAATCATGTTGGGACTATATTGTATGTTATATATATATATGTATGAATATGATATATGTGTTGTAGATGTAAAGGTGCTATATAGGTGAAATATATGCATATAATAAAGATTGAAATACAGAATTGGGTTTCATATATTTATATGAAAGGTTAATTACGGCGTGATTAATATTTAGGGACAGAGAGAGATCGCTCACACATGTAGCCTTCTTTCTCAAACAACGTGAATTGAAATGTTATAATATGTAGCCTTCTTTCTCAAACAACGTGAAATGTTATAATATGTTTCAAACAACGTGAATTTATAATATGTAGCCTTCTTTCTCAAACAACGTGAATTGAAATGTTATAATATGTAGTCTTCTTTCTCAAACAACGTGAATTGAAATGTTATAATATGTAGCCTTCTTTCTCATACAACGTGAATTGAAATGTTATAATATGTAGCCTTCTTTCTCAAACAACGTGAATTGAAATGTTATAATATGTAGCCTTCTTTCTCAAACAACGTGAATTGAAATGTTATAATATGTAGTCTTCTTTCTCAAACAACGTGAATTGAAATGTTATAATATGTAGCAGTTATGCTTTGTTTATGGCAGGTTCTTGGCATGTACTTGATGAAAGGATCTTTTCGACGACTTATAAAGGGACACTGGTCCTTAGATATTGGGTAAGAAATTGTTTTTTTTTAAAACTTCAGAATCGAAGTAATACAATTGTTGTGAGAAGGTGATGTCAGATTTGGTTTAAAATACAAATTATTGATCATCTTATCGTTATGTTATAAACATGAAACGTGATTTGACGAATCTATCGAAGTCTTCAATGTTTATATCAGATCAACTACTTTAGAATAGATTCGTATTCGTCTCAATAAAATATCCTTTTGACTAACGCAGGAGAGAACATGTTTCTCAACAGTTTTCTGCACGTAGTGTTTATGTTGGCTTCTCTTGTTATTCCAGTGTATCTACTGTGTTCTCATTATGTCCTTTAATATCGCAGCAGCTGTCATCAAGTTTCAGTCGGGAAGAGCAGATGCGATAAATCTGGAAATCTTGCGCTCAAAAAGCCGTTATTCTCCCTGATTGAGAATTATATTAAAGTGCCAAAACTGACGTCTCCCGATATCGATTGTGAATAGTAATGGCTGAAAACTATGAGGCCCAGACGGTATATTTACACAATATCCACTCTTCCTAACGCGAGCCAGAACCTCCTCCGCCAGTCCCCTCGCGCCTCTCGTCCTCATCTCTTCAAGTTTCAGAACCCAGGCAATATCTGAGCAATATCCTGGCAACAAGTGGATGGGCTGAGATTAATTTCTCGCACTGCATCGGCCACTTAAATCCGACAAAACAAAGAATCAATCAATGCGTCACAATTTGCGTTATCATCTCGGCGGTTGGGCTCGATAACAGCGTGATCCGAATAAACTTTAGTCTTTAGATCACCGGTAGCTAAAACCGGGCCCTAAGTTTAGCGCCTGTTCGTGTCATCACAGATAGTCAAAATCAAGGAAAACTTTGTTACTGGCTGATCTTGAAAGTATCAAACATCATCCCCGTGTTATACAAATGAATATTTTAGACCTGGACCTAGCAACATACTTGAATGACGAACATAGAATAGATCGTTATGATAAGCATGGGTGTTGATTTATGTGGTTGGATTGACCCGTTGATTGTCGCGTATCCTTTATAAAAAAATTTTTTTTTAAATTTAACATCTTTACAGAATTACCTTACATGGGTAGGACAGTAGTCATTGTGAAATACTTCTTTATTTTAGAACAATCATTGATCGCATACATTTTAAAAGCATCACGTTTAAAAAAAATAGAAACTATTCTCGCAGCACTATAGTGGCAGCACAACTTGAAAACTGACTGCTGTCTGTGCAATCAACTGGTTATGTTTGTGTTACATTAAAACTGGGCACCATAAATAGTATTGTGACCGCATTAAGAGCAGCTGGAATGTGTTCAGAATTCCTTCTTCTTCTCTTAACTTCCAGTGAAGCATACAGCAACAGCCCATTTACTCCAACCAGATATGTCTTGAACATGCCAGCTAAGTTTGTTCCATGTGCCTTATTCCTCCTCTATTTCTCTGTCTACAGTCGTCTTCATGTCTCACTATATCTTCCTTTGCACTTCTTGCCTCCTAGGTTCCAATTCAGAGCCACATGTTTATTGTTCGGATTTTTAAAGTATGTCCCAAATACATCCATCTCCTTCTTTTTATTTCCTCGCTGATATTGTCGATAACTTTGCGCAGGTGATCTCAGTATTAGGTATTCTTTAATCGCAATGATTTTGAAAAAAAAATACTTTGGAGACATCTTCCTTCAAGATTCTTATTCAACAGTCTGTCTTCATATCTCGTACTACATGTATAATTCACGGCTGCAATAGAAGTACGTCAATTTTGAAAAAGAAATACATACTTGACATCATAGTCATGTTGACACACATGCCAAAGTCTACATACGGTTTACTGTATACGAGAAACTTATACTACACAGGAATATAAATAATCGTATGAGCTCGAGAATTGAACAGAACATGTCGTTGCTGACACATTATGAAAACAAGGTAGTCCAGATGACCAAAGTTCCGGTCTTACCAAAAATAGTGAAGGGTCGATCATGATAAATATGAATAATATTATAAAAGTTCACATCGTCATTATTACTCTCGGACGAGAACGTAGAGATTATAGCAATAAGAAGACAAAACAACTAAACAACATATAACATATGATGAAGGGAATGGTTATGTTGTTTATACACATGGGTTTGTGTATTGTAGTTAGAAAGTATAATTGGTTTTTCTAGCAAATACTATTACTGCTTAACAGGTACCGAGCATATAGAGACAAATCTTCGGTACTGACGATGGAGAGTGAGACCTTTACTAGCTGTTGCTATTTAATTAATCTAAGACAACAATTACTAGATACTATTGCCTCTAACTCTCAGTCAATGGTTCAGGAAATCAAATACTGCAGGTTGTGAATGAAGTGAATGTCGTCTATTGATGCTTCCCACCTCCAGGGGATTATGTGAATCTACTGTACTAGATATATGTGTGTGTTTGCGGTAATAAGAAAACATACATAAATTAAACAAGAGCACATATGATCGGGGATGTACAGTTGAATGAGGACAAATTGTTTTGGTGGATGAGCAAAGGTATATTGGATGAAGGAACAGCGTTTGATGCCTTACGTCGTTTGATGGAATCTGTAATCAAACGTTCCCTTTTCTTCTTTCAAAAAACCTATATCGACCCGGGAACCACTCATTGTGTTTTTGGGGGCATGAGCCAAAGAGCATTGCCCCTTTTTTCCCAAAGCTATGTGCCTCACGTGGGCCCAGAACATCCGATTTCTGGGGCTCTTTTTATTTACTGGGAATTGCTTCCTGGGTTTTCCTACCTCAGACCCTCTCGCTTAAATTAGGTGGCAGTGTTCTTTTACCCGGACCCCCTCAACACAAAAACGTTGTACATGTAACACTAAACCACACGTACAAAACGTTGTACTTTATTTTTGAAACCCACACGTCCCAAAACGTTGTGCATGAAACACTGACAACACACGTACCAAAAATTTGTCATGTAACACTGACAACACGTAAAAAAACGTTGTACATGAACCCCTGAAACCCGGGCCAAAACGGGGGCATGTAACACTGACAACACAAAATCAAAACGTTGAAAATTTAAAAACACAACCACTCAAAACGTTGTACATGCATTTGCCACACTTTAAAAAACTTGTACCCCAAAATTTTTTGACAACACACACTTCCCAAAACGTTTTACATGAACACTGACAACACACAAAACTTGCCCATGTAACACTGACAACACCCCGTAAAAAAGGTTGAAATGCCAACGCTGAAACACCCCGTCCCAAAACGTTGTACATGTAACAATGAAACACACACAAAACGTTGTACATAAACCCCTGACAACACCCCCGAAAAAACGTTGTACATTAAATGACCCCGTAAAAAAACTTGTACATGAAACCCTGAAAACACCTTCAAAACGTTGAAATTTTAACACTGACAACACACATGCAAAACTTGTACATGAAACACTGAAACACACGTAAAAACTTTTGTACTTTGAAACTGAAACCCGTAAAAAACGTTGTTACTGAAAATTTGCCCAAACACATAAAAACGTTTATTAACACTGACCCAACGTAAAAAAACGTTGTCATAACACTGACCCCGGGGTACAAAACGTTGTACATTAACCGAAAACCCGCAAAACCCTTGTCCCTGAACACTGACCCGTACAAAACTTGCCTTGTTTTGACCCAACGTAAAAAACTTGTACATCCCAAACATGACAACACCCCGAAAAACGTTGTACATGAAAACCCAAACCTTTTATTAAAAAAACGTTGTACAGGGCTTTTTTACACGTCCCAAAAGCGTTGTACATGTAACACTACCACGTACAAAATTTGAAATGTAATTTTAAAACACATGTAAAAAACTTGTACTTTAAAACCCAAAAACCCAATGGGGGAAAGAATGAAATTATTTTTAACTAAGAAAATCAGCATTAAATATCACTGTGCATTACAATTTGACATCATCTAGGAAACCCGAACTGATAAACCTGCTCGAAGTCTTTCTATTCGTACCCAGTCGTCCCAAGCAATAAAAGGTCAAATGTATCGTTACCCTTATAGTTAGATGCAGGGGCGGCTCGTCATTAAGGGCCATTTTGGCCCCCCCAAAAAAGTATGTATAACCTGTTTTTTTTTGAAAAATTTAAAAATATAGCAACAAAAAACCGTTATCCGGTTTATGTTTTTTCCCCACAAAAAACTAAAGACCCCCGCAGCGGGTTAAAATGGTGTTTACCCAAATTTAATAACATTTTGAATAAGATCATAGTGATTTTTTTAAGTATTTCATTTTGGTATTGGGGAAATTTTGTGCCCAAAATCTTTCCCCCTATGGTAAAAAGGGGAATTTTGTGACCAGTTCTCCCATCTCCCCATCAGGAGTTTCATAATCATAACCTAGTTTCCCAAAAATGACGGGGGTTTGGGGGGGGTTGACAGTTGAGCAGTATTTTATTTGTTAGTGGGGCTTTGTCGTTTGATCTCAATTCGGAGAAGTAGCTGTCAATTGTTTTTAATTTTTAATTTTTAGTGGACTAAAGTCTGGGCTAACTCCCAATTCGCTATTTTGGGAAAAAATTCATCGTGGGGGACAAATTCCAAAGGGGGTTTCGTGATCCTTTTTTTTTGGGGGGGGCCAGAAAAATTTCCCTGGAAAATCACTTTTTGGTTTGGTTATATTTTTAATTTATTAAATAATAATGCACTTACATTAAAAATAGGGCCTGTCCCCATGGCTCTTAATGACGAGCCCCACTGGTAATAAAAAATTGATGCGTGGACGGGGAGGTTACCCTGGTGGCCGGACACGGGGGCCCAGACATTCATTAACCCCACAAAAGGAGGTGGGAGTCTGATGGAAACCAAATAAGCCAAAAATTAAAAATTCTAAAGATTTGTCTGGTCATACAAAAGACGGACGAAAAAACGGTAAAAGAAGAAAAGCAGAACCCAGGACGGGGGAAGTAGAACCTGGATTTGGGGCCCCCAATGTGAAGAACGGGGGCTATGGTCTGATCTTATAAAATTTTAAGTTTAAAAGGCAAATCTCCCCCCAGACAAAAACTAAAATTTAAAAACCCCAGAAACCGAAGAAACCAGACAAAATGAAAAAAAAACCCCAAACGAGAACTCTGGCCGGAGATATCATCGAAAAGCACTGGGACATATTGTCTCTAATGATTTTAAAATCATCATCATCATCATAAAAGGGTTCTAAAAAACTGCCCCGTCATGAAAATCATCTTCAGGGCCCCCTTTGTACTAGAAAATAGACTTGCATAGGAATAGATAAAAATTTGTTTTTAATATTTTTTTTTGAATATGGGCCCGAATGGAAATGTTGGGTTTACGTTATTTTGAAGGGAATATATAAGGGGGGGGGGAAACATATTTTTTTATTGTTAAATATTTGTGTTTTGATGTATACATTTGATTGTGTTTATATGTTGATTCGTTATAAAAACATGTATTCTTTGGGGAAAGAATTTTTAAATAAACATAAACAATTTCAAATCGACTTAGAAAAGACCGGGGGAGGCATGTAGATATGAATGACTGAAGTAGGGCCATAGTGACAAGGACACAGATTTCTCTCTGGTTTTTCCCGTCCCAAAAATTTTGGGCGCCCACCCCCCTAATCACATAACCTTTTATGGTTCCGTGAAAAATATTTTGGATCTCCCTATAACACTACTACATAAGTTTGGGTTTTTTTATCAGATAAAGGAAATCTGTACATTACTATTGATACGTTCAATTTTTTTTAAAATCGACAATTCTCTGATTTTCCCCCGGAATTATAAAATACCCTAACGGGTTGTTATATATTGGGGGCATCTGATTAATTTTTTATAAAAGGCACCAGGCAGGGATGGCAACTGCAATAATAAAAAAATTAATAACAATAAAAAAACGGTAACATTACTAAAAGAAAATGACATATAAAAAGAATCCTTGCAAAACTTTTAATTTAACAAAATATATTTTATTAAAAAAGCTGAAAAAAAGAAAGTTTACCAAGTGACTAAAGAAATTTTTTTTTAACGGTTCTGATTAACGTTAATAAAAATTGGCGGCGGGGAATAAAATAGGAAGCCCGGGAATCTATCAAAAGGGGCGCCATGCCCTGCGGGCCCCCCCTTGGACAGCTATTCTAAAAGGGTTTGCTAAAAAATGATACATGACGGGAAAAAAAAGGAAAAAAGTCATATTTTATAAGCTCAAATTATAAATATGAAATACTAAAAGGAATAAACAAAAAATGCCCAAAAGACTACCCAGCTCTCATCCCCTTTTTAAAAACAAAAACCCAAATAAAATTTTAAAGGCTAAACAAGTTATCACATACAAATTTTACTTAGACGTTTTGAAAAAACATAGAAAAAATACCTTAACAAACAAAATTCAAATGTTTTATTCATGTAAGAGAATACATTATGATGTGTCCGAAAAAAACCATCACTTAGACCCCCGGAAAAGGGCGAGAAGAAAGAAAAAAAGGGAAAGGGGGAGACAGAAAATGTAGCCCCAAATATCATGGTTTCTCTGAAAAAAACCTAGCTGAATGCCCACATAAGACATTGGATGGGGACAGGTAGGACAGTCTTCTTATAAGTCCCCTATTTTACAGGGCTTAACAAAATTAAATGAAGATAAGTAACATTTTTTTCCCCATTAAGAACATCAATTCCATGGGCAAATCAAAAAGTCTCCATTCAAATTCGCTTTTTATTTCCCAAAATATCCTTTCCGGGGCAAATCCCGAACGAAAATGACATCGGTTTCCAAGAACAGTTTTTTCTTTTAAACCCCAATAATTATGTCTATATATTTTACTGTGTATTTTTTCTGAATAACGTTCTTATGAGGGTTATTGGTGGGAAAAAACAAATAAGTAAAAAGAAACCCAAGGGAAACCCAAAAAATCAATGATATTATAACTAAAAAAAAAATTTCACAGGTAGGGAGAAAAACCCATGTATATAAATTTCCGGGTAAATGGGACCACAGGTTATCTTCTTCTTCAACTTTCTCGGGTCATCCTTAATTTCGGGAACCACAAATTTAAACAGCCCCCTTCCCGGGGTCTGTCAGGTTTCCCCAAAGCTTTTTTTTCCCAGTTCGAGGGGGTTGTGCCACATTTTTGATTTCACCCACACGGGAGAGGGCAGTCCTTGCAGGATATGCCCAGTGTCTGTTCCCCTGCTGCCCTTTTTGGGGAGCTGTTTGACTTACCCCTAGCCCTATATAAGTTTTTTGTTAGTCTCGGTGTCCCTAAAACATATTGAATGTACAGAAGACTACAGCAACATATTGGATTAAAAGAGTTTTCAGAAACATTTTGGGAATGTACGGGGGCCAGACTGGTTTCAAAACCCTTTTTAAAAATATAACCCCTTCCCAAAAATTACTAGGCACCCTGCCAGTCAGAAATTGAAACAAGTATATGCTAAATTGATGAAAAAAATTTAAATCATTGAAGATAATGTTCCATCTGACGACTAGGAAATTATTAGAAACAATATGAATGAAGAAAATTTTAACATCTGAAAATTTCCCCGGGGTTATGTGTACAGTAAAAAACATTATCGGCCATTTGTCTGTAAACGTTTCCCCAAAGCTTGGGTCACGGACCACTGATTGCCCGTGGGGGTACTCAAAAGTAGACCTCAAGCGCTTAAAGGGTAATTATGATTTTTGACAATTAAAGGCAGAAATAAAAATTTAAAAAAAACGTAAATAAATTTTAAACTATTTCCCCGCTGAAAAATGTGGGGACCCGGATCAGCCCGGGGGGTCAAAGTTGACGGGAAAAAGGGAAATACCATTTTCCCGTTTCCCGCAGTCTGAGAACACTGTTTATTTTATTGAAACCAGACACACCCATTCTATCTATTTTCATATATAAAAACATTTGTCGGTCCGGCAGTTAAATCTTTTTTAAAAAAGGGGAATCCCAATAATAAAAAGTTTGGAGCCGCTGATCTAAGGAATATTTTAAACAATTTCAATTTTTCTGATTACTCTAAAATGTTTTGTGATCTAACTCTGGGTGACCCTGAAAAGCTGATGCAATTAAAAAAATCAAATTCAACCCTTTTTAAAAATATTAAACATCAGCGCATAAAAAGAATGTACCCCAAATTTTTTGCCCTTTTACCCTCAAATTTTTTTATGTATATGATAAATATGTATAGGATAAAATGGTCAAAAAAAATAAAAGGATCGGACGAACGTTAAATTTTACAGATGACATCTTGACATGCATGTCGGGAATTTAAAGTTTGCTTTTGCGGGTGACATCTTGACATCCCGGATTGGTTGAAATATTCTTTGCAGATGACATCTTGACACCCCGGGTTGGGTTTTGAAATTTAAAAATTTTCCCGGGAGACTCTTAAAACATCATGTCTAATTTGAAGTTTTAAAGTTTTTGCAGATGACATCTTGGCCAACATGATTGGTTGAAATATTTTTTTAAATGACATTTTGGGCCATCATGATTGGTTGAAAATTTTAAAATTTTACGATGACATTCGTTGGGTTTGACAGGATAGTTACATTTAAAATGATATTCTCACGAAACATAACTGTCATGAATCGAGTTTCCTTGGGGGGGAAGGGTGGATGGATGAAAAGGCATTTAAAATATCATCAACTGATTTATGATTAAATTCCACATATGGATGTTCCCAAAAACCCGCATGACGTAGTGATCCCCAAAAACATACTTTATAATAAAGACGACTTATCAAGCATCAATTTGGGCCTGTCAACATGTTGGTCCCTAAAATTACAGGCTCAAATATCAGGGGTTTTTTTGGGTTCTGGTCTTTTACCCCAAACCCCAACATCGAAAAAACTCCGGGGTAAAGCAATCAAAACCTTTAAAGGCACCCCAAAAGGGGGAAAAATGGGAACCAAACAAAAGGCCCTTCCTTTATCAAAATTTTGGTGTCATCTGTCATTGTCTCTTTAAAACCCAATTTAACCTTTTAAATCAAATGTGAATGCGGGGGAATGTATTTATAAAAAAATCATGGGAACAAAAAGCCATTTAAAAAAAAATCAACACTTGTCCCCCCAAACCATTTCTTGGGTTTCAGGGAATTGTCTTTCTAGAAAGATATAAAATTTAAAAACTTTTTATAGTCAAATTTAAAGTTATAATTTTGTTCTTTTTAAAACATGATTTTTTCCCAAGCAATTTTAAAATTTTTAAAAATGTATTTTCCGTCACACTAAGCTTTCGGGCAAACGTTGTCAGGGCCCCGGTTAGTCTGGAAACCGGAACCCAAATGTTTGGGGGCCCCCGCGTTTTGGGGGCCCGCCCCCTTTGTGACAGGTTGAAGGGGAAAAAAAACCCAAGTTTTATATCAAAAACAAAACTGTCTAAATTTTTTGTTTTAAATGTCGAAATGTGAGGGTTGTGAACCCAAAAGAAATCAAGGAAAACACGGGTCTCTTCTCCTGTGCAGAAAGATGGGGGCAGTGCTATAGAAGAATCATCATTACCAATATCACCATTGAAACTTTTTACGATTTACCCACCTTTTCCTAAAAACCCAAAAGTCAAATGTCCCAACAAGTCCTCCCAATTTTTAGCCAAAATCATCTTCAACCCAAAAAAGAGGCAGAAAGCCCCAAATGTTTCCCAATCCCAGCAACATCTTCTAAAAACCAAAAAAAAAACAAAACAACAAAAGTAAAATGTACTCTAACGATATTGGTGAATGAAGCCTTAAATGGGGATTAGGGGGTTGTGAAAGGAAGAAACGAAGTGCAACGGAACAGTTATTTCTTGTCTTTCCAAAAAAAAAAACAAAAACTTTAAGAAAACAATCCAGGTTTTTTGAAAAATCATTTTTCCCTTAACAGATAAACCAACAAAAAAAATCGGGGAGAGTTTTGGTTGTATTATTCATAAACTAAAAAAACTTTCTGTTTTGTTTGCAAAAAATTCCGATTGGAGCTGTTCGTCCGGTTTACAAAAAGGATTTGATACTGGAAAAAGGAAAAAATAATTTGTTGAAAAAAAAGGAAACACCCCCCATAGACAACGATAATTTCGTTGTTACTTTAAAAAAAGAACTTTTTGAATCCCCGAAAAGCCAACGAAAACTGAACAAAAATATTGGCGGACACTTTTGGGGCGAATTTTTTCCCAGTTATCAAAATTTAACAGAACAAAGGTCTTGCATTTCGGGATAGTGATGAAACAAATTGGTTCACCTCATTTAAAAATTAATTGGGTTTGTTGGAATTAATAGAAATTTGACATTTTTCTAGCTCAGCATAAAAATTGCTTATGTAAATAAAGGAAAGACATACATTATACTTATCAAAAACAACAGGGGGAAAATTTTCACCCTAATTGCTTTAAAACCGGGGATCATATTATTTTCGAAATTAAAAATGAAAGTACTATTCCGTATCATGTCTCTGGGGGCATTTCGCATGGACCAATATTTTGTAATAGTGCGTTTTATTCTTACCATCAAAACCGGGGGAAAATTTGTAAAATTCTTGGATATGGAAGGTCTCTGATGAACAACTCCCCCAAAAATTTCCTTTTTTTTAAAAAAAAAAATGGCATTAAAATTCAAAGACTGTCGTGGTAAAAAGGCAGCAATCCCAAAAAACAAAAAATCCGGGGCACAAGCAGGATAAATAAGTATACAAAATACTTTCCCCTGTTTTGCACATTTTTCTGAATTTGGTTGCAAAAAAGTGCTGCTGAATTTTCAAAGGGCATCCATTTTGGGTTTTTTTCAACCTTTTCCATTTTTTTCCCTTCAATATCGTGGGACATTCTTCAAAAGCCCCTGGAAGATACAGGTTAAAAACTCCCGACTTTGAAGAGACTGTGGACACTGATTAGTCTTTTTTAGCACGCAAAAGGCGCTTTAATTGGTTTTACCCAATCAAACAAGTTTTGGATGACATACCCAAATAACATGGATAAAAGGTGTCATAATCAGGCGTATGGACTAGTTTTGGAGATGAAAAGGGTGGAAAGGGGAATAATGACCATTTTAGGGAAAACGGGATTCTAGAACGCTTTCAAGCGCCCGGCAGTTCATTATAGTCCCCTGGCCAACCCCTTTAAACCCAAGGAAAACCCCGTTTATGAATCTCTCCCGGGTAGGTTCAAGCAATGCGCCACAGTTTACATTTGGGACAAAAGCCACAACCCTGACGACTGTCAAAATATCAACAACAAACCAAAAACGGCCAGGAAATACTAAGTCGAAATTTCGGGGCTCTACTATACTGGATGAAGTTGTAAAAAAAACCCAAACCCCCAAAAAAAATTTTTTAAAAAGTCAAGGTGTTTTTTGTCGAATTGATAATGTACTCTCTCCCTTTCCCCAAACCGGGGGCGTCCCCTTAGAGTGATTTGGTGTATTTGGAATACTTCGGCAAAATAAAATGTCCCCAACAGAAGAGATCTTGAAAAGAACTCCAAATATTTTCGGGGTTTTAGAAAGGGGATTTGGCAACCCCTAGGCGACAACGTGAATTCACTGAACCTTAAAACTAATGTAGCTGCTGCTATTAACAGCAAAAACATGATGCTCTTGAACTGCAATTTTATAAACTTATAATGGAAATTTCATTAGAGTCGTTTTTCCCAAAATTTAGAAATAGTCTTAAAATTGACTTGTCTTTAATGATTACTAATTTAGGCAAAGGGAACTTTTCTTTTAAACAGTAACGCGTAAAAAAAGTGGGGTTAAAAAACATAATGGGACAAGATCTCAAATATCCCTTTTTAAAAGCGGGGAATGTTTTTTTTTAAAAAATTGATTTGTTTAGTATCATCTCTAAATTTGCTCACATTTAAAACGGACAAGTTTTTTTTGTAAAAGTTTTTTTGTTGGTTTTCACAAATGGGTCCCAAAATCCGGGCTCATTTTTGGGATTTTCCCGTTGGCCGTCGGCGTTGCAACCGGGGTTTTTTGATACAGACCGTACTTTTCTTTTTTCCCTTTTGACTTTTTTAAAGACGATGGTTTCCCTGCGAATCCCTAATCTTTTTGCCTTTTCTGTAAGCGGGGTAAAAGGCTTCATCGGCGGGGAAAAGGCAAAAAACCCGTGACCAAATTTGACCCCCCCCTTGCGCGACCCCAAAAGCTCTGGCCCCTTTGCCACCTATTTCAATGCTGGCCCTTTAAGGGGCTCCGATTCCGGGCACAACCATCCGATCGTGTTCCTCGGATGATCGATCAATTTTCTCTGGAAATCCCGGGTTTATTTTTGTATGGTACCTTGCGACCCATTTGGGGTCCCCTTTTTTTTCCCTTTCTTCTTGGGACTTTTTTTTTTTCCCATCCTTGTAATCTATATGGGGAAAAGGGGGGCTCGTCAAATTTAAGGGGGAGTGGGGCCCCCCCATAAAAATATTGAAGTAACCCTTCTTTTTATTTTGGGGCATTATTTGTTCATAATTTTTACTTTCCCAAAAGTCACCCAAATTTCTTTTAAAGTTGATATATAACAAATAAAATACAAAAACGTCTGAATTTGAAATTATAATCTTTTACCCTAATTAGTATATCTGGGCATTGGGGCCCCGTAAAAACCCTCCTCCCCAAAAAAAATTAACGTTTTTATTATTTTATAAAATTTTTTTTTCGTAATTTTCTTTTAAATTTTACATGATTAATTTTTCGTTGTTTTAAAAACACTAAAATATAAATATTATATCAGAATAAAATTAAAAACCTTTATTTATATAATATCTCCCTTTTTAAAATATATATACTGAAGCCTTTTACTTCAAGCATTGTGTCGTACTTTTGTGGGCCCGGTTTGGGGGTAGTTTTTCTGTACCCAAAATGCCACATTCGAAACCCCGACCTTTGATCGCTATTTTGGTGATATTCCAAAAAAAATTCATTTTCATTTCCCCGGGAAAAATATATTCTTACCCCAAAAAAACCTTCTCCCGATAAACGGGACTCTAAAACTCAAATAGTTCGTTTTTTAAATTTCGATTGAATCCCCCATTTTTTATAAAAATAGTTTTAATAAAGAAATTTCCTTTAAATAACTTTCTTCTTTGTTTTAGTGTTATGGAATTGGCCCTTGGTTTAAAACATCTCTCGAATAAGTAAAACCCACATTCCCCACCTTTGAGCTTATTTTCCCTTTTCCCTCCCTTCCGTGAACTATTTGGGGCGACTGACGGGCGAAAAAGGGAATTCTTATTTTTTATTTCTCACCCCTGATATAACCAATAAAGGTTCGTTTGGTTGAAAAAAGGGGGTGCCTCAAAAAAGAAGGGTTTTCCCTAATAAACAAAAAAAACAAACAAACAGAACATCTGGTTTAAGTACAAATTTGGATTCTCCGAAAGGGTTAATTCTTTTTTTTCATGTTTTTTTGGCCTCGCGCTCTGTTTTAACCGGGAAAAAGGGTTTGCCCCAGGTAGAAAGGGGGCGCCTCGGGAAAAAGCCCCTCCCCCCCAAAACAAACAAACAGGCTCGGCAATATTAAGCGGTTTTCCCCTATTTCCCAAGTTCGTGGTTTGTTTTTTGTGGGCGCCGTATTTTTTAATTTTTTCCCCGACAAAATTAAAAAAAAAAAATTTTTAACCCCCTGTCATTTATGTGTCAAAATATTTAATTGTTCTTGTTTTTTTTATTTTAACCAACTCTCTTTGTATTTCTTTGATTTTATATTATTTAATAAAACTCTCTTTATTTTTGTCTTTGATTTTATATTATTTTTAAAAGCCAACTTTCTTTAGTATTTTTTTGATTTTTATTTTTTAAAAAAACTCTCTTTTAATTTTTGTCTTTTATTTTTATTTTTAATAACCAACTTTCTTTAATTTCAACTTTTCAGAACAAAGTGTTGTTCTTGATTTTTATATTATTTTTAAAAGTCAACTCTCTTTAGTATCAAACTGTTGCAGAACAGAAAATTTTTTTTTTGATTTTATATTATTTAATAACCCAAATCTCTTTAGTATTGTTCTTGATTTTATATTATTTTTAAAAGTCAACTCTCTTTAGTATTGTTCCCTTTATTTTATATTTTTTAATAGTCAACTTTCTTTAGTATTGTTCTTGATTTTATATTTTTAATAATCCTCTCTTTAGTATTGTTCTTGATTTTATATTATTTAATAGTCAACTCTCTTTAGATTTTTTAAATTTTTAATTTTTTAAAATCCCAAAAAAAAAATTCTAAAAAAATTATTTTAAAAATTTTTTTTTTTTTCCAATTCTTTTCTTAGTTTTATATGTTTAAAAAAATACCATTTGAAAAAAAAAAATGGGTTTTTTTAAATTATAGATAAAATAATTCCCGGATCAAAAAGGGGTTTAAAAGTCAACTTTCCTTTTTTTTCCCTTTTTTTTTTTATTATTTAATAGTCAACTCTCTTTAGTATTGTCTTTGATTTTATATTATTTAATTTTGGGGTTTTTTTTATTTAATTTTCCTTGATTTTATATTTTTAATGGGCCCTTTCTTTAGTATCAAGCTGTTGCCCGAACAGAAATTTTTGTCCTTGATTTTTTTATTTTTAAAAACCCAAATCTCTTAAAAATCAAGCTGTTGCAGAAAAAAGCGTTTTTCTTGATTTTATATTATTTTCCAACTCTCTTTAGTATCAAGCCTTTGGGAGAACAATTTTTTTCCTTGATTTTATATTTTTTAACCAACTCTCTTTAAATAAACAAGCTGGAGAACAGGTTTTTCCCGATTTTATATTATTTAATAACCCAAATTTCTTTGGGATCCCGGGTGTTTTTAAAAACAGAAGCGTTTTTTCCTTGATTTTTTTTATTTAATAACCAACCCCTTTGTATTTAAACTGTTGCCCGAACAAAATTTTGTCCTCGATTTTTTTATTATTTAATAGATTTTCTTTGTTTGTCTTTTTTTTTATTTTTTAATTGGGAAATCTCTTTAGTATCAAACTGTTTTCAGAACAAAATGTTTTTCCTTGATTTTATATTTTTAAAAAAACTCTCTTTTTTCAAACTGTTGCCCCGAACAAAGGGGTTTTTTTTATTTTTATTTTTAAAAGTCAACTCTTTTTAATATTGTCTTTGATTTTATATTTTTAATAAAACTCTCTTTGGGGACCCCTTTATTTTATATTATTTAATAACCAACTCTCTTTTATTGTCCTTTTTTTTATTTTTTTGTGACCTCTAAGTGTTTGTCCTTTATTTTTTTTAAAATAGAACTCTCTTTTGTATCAAACTTTTTCCCGAACGAAGCGTTTGTTCTTGATTTTATCCCTTTTTTAATAGTCAACTATCTTTAATATTGTCTTTGATTTTATATTATTTAATAACCAACTCTCCTTTTGTATTGTCCTTATTTTATTTTTTTTAATAACCAACTCTCTTTAATATTTCCTTTATTATATATTATTTAATAGTCAACTCTCTTTAGTATTGTCCTTGATTTTATATTATTTAATTAAAAAACCTTTTCTTTATTTTCAAGCTGTTGCAAAACAGAAGTGTTTGTCCTTGATTTTTTTATTTAATTAAAAATCTCTTTGTTAAGCTGTTTCCCGAACAGCAGTGTTTTCATTGATTTCTGTTATTTAATAACCAACTTTCTTTAGTATCAAACTGTTTCAGAACAAAAAGGTTTGTTCTTGATTTTTATTATTTAATAAAAATTTTTGGTATCAAGCTGTTGCAGAACAAAAACGTTTGTTCTTGATTTTTATTTTTTAATAGCCAACTCTCTTTAGTATCCCAAACTGGGCCCGAACAGAAGTTTTTTTCCTTGATTTTATTTATTTAATAACCAACCCTTTTGTATCAAGCTGTTTAAAAACAAGCGTTTGTCCTTGATTTTATTTTTTTTAACCAATCTCTTTATTTATTTTTTTTGATATTTTTAATAACCAACTCTCTTTTGTTTGTCCGGGTTTTTTAAATTTTTTTAATAAAAAATTCTTTTTATTGTCCTTGATATTATATTATTTAATAACCAACTTTCTTTTAGTATCAATTTGCAGAACAGTAGCTTTTTTCCTTGTTTTTTATTATTTAATAAACCCCTTTTTTTATTTTCAAGCTGTTGCAGGGAAAAAAGCGTTTGTCCTTTATTTTTTTATTATTTAATAACCAACTTTTCTTTAGTATCAAGCTGTTGCAGAACAGAAGCTTTTTTTCTTGATTTTTTATTTTTAATAACCAACCCCTTTTGTATCAACTTTTCAGAACAAAACGTTTGTTCTTGATTTTTATTTATTTAATAACCCCAAATATCTTTAGTATCAAACTGTTGCAGAACAAAACGTTTGTTCTTAATTTTTTATTTTAATTTTCCAAATTTCTTTATTTTCAAGCTGTTTTCAGAACCAAAACGTTTGTCCTTGATTTTATATTTTTTAAAAAAACCCCTTTAGTATTGTCCTTTATTATATAAATTTTTTTAATGTCCCCTTTGTTTGTCCGATTTTTATATTATTTTAACCAACTCTCTTTAGTATCCAATTTTTTGAGAAAAAAGCGTTTGTTCTTGATTTTTTATTTTTTAGCAACTTTCTTTGGGATCAACTGTTTTCAGAACAGAAGCTTTTGTTCTTGATTTTTTATTTTTTTAAAAACCAACTCCTTTAGTATCAAGCTTTGCAGAACAAAAACTTTTTTCTTGATTTTATATTATTTAAAAAACTATCTTTTTGTATTTAAAAAGTTGCAAAAAAAGGTTTTTCTTGATTTTATATTATTTAATAACCAACCTCTTTAGTATCAAGCTGTTTAGAAAAAAAACGTTTGTCCTTTATTTTTTTTATTTAAACCAACTCTCTTTTTTTTATTGTCTTTGATTTATATTTTTTAAATAGTCAACTCTTTTGTTTGTCCTTGATTTTATTTATTTTAACCCCTCTCTTTGGGATCAAGCTGTTGCCCGGGAAAAGAAGCGTTTTTCTTTATTTTATATTATTTTAGTCAACTCTCTTTAAAATTTTTCTTTGATTTTATATTTTAAAAGTAACTCTCTTTTTTTAAATTTTCCCTTTATTTTTATTATTTAATAACCCCTCTTTAGTATTGTCCTTGATTTTTATTTTTTAACCCTCTCTTTAATATCAAACTGTTGCGAGAAAAGAAGTGTTTTTTATTTTTATTTTTAAAAACCCCAAAATTTTTTTAGTATCAAAACTGTGGCAAAACCCGAAGCATTTTTTTGATTTTTTATTATTTTTAAAATACAACTCTCTTTAGTATCAAAAATTTGCAGAACAGAAGCGTTTGTCCCTTTATTTTTTTATTATTTAATAAAACTCTCTTTGTTCAAACTATTTAAAAACTGAAGCATTTGTCCTTAGTTTTATATTATTTTAACCAACTTTTTTTGTATCAAACTGTTTTTCAGAACCCGAAGCGTTTTTCCTTGATGTTATATTATTTAATAACCCCAAATTTCTTTGGGATCAAGCTGTTTTCAGAACAGTAGCGTTTGTCCTTTATTTTATATTGGGTTTAAAAACCAACTCTTTTGTATCCAAACTGTTTTCAGAACAGAAGCGTTTTTTCCTTGATTTTTTTGTTTAATTTAAAACTTTTCTTTAGTATCAAGCTGTTGGGAGAACAAAAATCTTTTTTTCTTGATTTTATATTTTTTAAAACCAACTCTCTTTAGTATCAAACTGTTTTCAGAACGAACGTTTGTTCTTGATTTTTTTTTTAATAACCAATATCTTTAGTATCAAACTTTTAGAACAGAAGCTTTTTTTCTTGTTTTTTATTATTTAATAACCAACTCTCTTTAGTATCCAAACTGTTTTCAGAACAAAACTTTGTCCTTGATTTTATATTATTTTAAAAAATCTCTTTTTTTGTCCTTGATTATATATTATTTAATAGTCCCAAAATTTCTTTATTTTTTCCTTTATTTTATATTTTTTAAACTCTCTTTAGTATCAAGCTGTTGCAGAACAGAAAACGTTTGTTCTTGATTTTATTTATTTAATAGTCAATTTTTCTCTTTAATATTGTCTTTGATTTTATATTATTTAATGTAACTCTCTTTTTGTATTGTCCTTGATTTTTAAAATAAAAACTCTCTTTAGTATTGTCCTTATTTTTTATTATTTTTAAAAGTCAACTCTCAAATGTTTGTCCTTTATTTTATATTTTTTAAAACCAACTCTCTTTGGGATCAAACTGTTTTCAGAACAGAAGCGTTTGTTCTTGTTTTATCATTTTTAAAAGTCAAAAATTTTTAAAAAGTTTTATTTTTTATTTAATAACCAACTCTCTTTGTTTGTCCCTTTATTTTATATTATTTTAACCAACTCTCTTTGGGATTGTCCTTATTAATATTATTTAATAGTCAATCTCTTTAGTATTGTCCCTTTATTTTTTTTTATTTTCCAACTCTCTTTAGTATCAAACTGTTGCAGAACAAAATGTTTTTCCCTTTATTTTATATTATTTAATAAAACCCCTTTGGGATCAAACTGTTGCAGAACAGCAGTTTTTGTCATTGTTCCTTTTTATTTAATAACCCAAATTTTTTTTCAACTTTAAAAGGGTTTTTTTTTCCCAAACCTTTTTTGTTTTTGAGCAGAAGGTTTTTTTTCCCTTTATTTTTTATTTTTTGTTTTTTATAAAAAATTTTCTTTTTTAGTTTTTTTTAAATTTTTTTCAAACTGTTTTCAGAACAGAAGCGTTTTTTCCTTGATTTTTTTATTATTTAATAACCAACTCTCTTTAATATTGTCCCTTTTTTGATTTATTTAATAACCAACTCTCTTTTGTATTGTCCTTAAATTTTTTTTAGCTAACTCTCTTTTATTGTCCGATTTTATATTATTTTTAAAACCCAAATCTCTTTTTTGTATCAAACTGTTTGCAGAACAAAATGTTTTTTGATTTTATATTTTTAAAAAAATTTTTTTAGTATCAAACTGGGGGAACAGAAGCATTTGTTTTTTGATTTTATATTTTTAATATTAAACCCCTCTTTTTGTATCAAGGTGTTGCAGAACGAAGCGTTTGTCCCTTTTTTTATTTATTTAATAACCAACTCTTTAATTCAAGCTGCCCCGAACTGATATTTTCCTTGGTTTAAAATTTTTAAACCCAAAATTTTTTTTAGTTTTCAAGCTGTTTTCCCGAACAAAACGTTTGTCCTTGATGTTTATTTTTTAATAACCAACTTTTTTTTTAGTATCAAGCTGTTTGCCCGAACAGTAGCATTTGTCCTTTATTTTATATTAAATTTTAAAAACCAACTTTCTTTAGTATCAAACTGTTGAGAACAAATTTTTCCTTTTATTTTTTTATTTTTAATAACCCAAATCTCTTTAGTAAAACAAGCTGTTTTAAGAACAAAGCGTTTGTTCTTGATTTTATATTTTTTTTTTCCAACTCTCTTTAATATCCCAAACTGTTTTCCCGAACAAAAAATTTTTCCTTGATTTTTTTTATTTGTTAAAAAATCTCTTTTTGTATCAAACTGTTGCCCGAACAGAAGCATTTTTCCTTGAAAAATTATTTAATAAACAACTTTCTTTATTCAAGCTGTTGCAGAACAAAACGTTTGTTTATTTTTTATTATTTAAAAACCAATTTTTTTTTGTTCAATGTTGCAGAACAGAAAACTTTGTTCTTGATTTTATATTTTTAATAAAAACTCTCTTTAGTTTAAACTGTTGGAGAACAAAATTTTGTCCTTGATTTTTTATTTTTTAATATCCCCAAATCTCTTTAGTATCAAGCTTTTTAAAAAAAAGCGTTTGTCCTTGATTTTTTATTATTTAATAGTCAACTTTCTTTTTTTTTTATTGTCTTTGATTTTATATTATTTAACTAAAACTCTCTTTGTTTTTCTTTGTTTTTTATTATTTAATTTCCTTGATTTTATATTTTTAATTTTCCTTGATTTTTTTATTATTTAATAACCAACTCTCTTTAGAATTTTCCTTTTTTTAAAATTTTGTAATGAACTTTTTTTATATCCAAGCTTTTGCCCGAACAGAAGTGTTTGTCCCCTTTATTTTTTATTTTTAATAAACCCTCTCTTTAGTATCAAAACTGTTGGGAACAGAAAACGTTTTTTTTCTTGATTTTATATTATTTAATAATTAACTCTCTTTAATATTGTCTTTTTTATTTTATAATTTTTTAATTAAATTTTCTTTAGTATTGTCCTTTATTATATATTATTTAATAGTCAACTCTCTTTAGTATTGTTTGATTTTTTTTTTATTTAAAAAAACTCTCTTTTTAAATATCAAACTGTTTTTCAGAACAAAAAGTGTTTGTCCTTTTTTATATTTTTAATAGGGCCCGCTCTCTTTAAATATCAAGCTGTTGCAGAACAAAAAGGTTTGTTCTTGATTTTTTTATTATTTTCCCAATTCTTTAGTATCAAGCTGTTGCAGAACAGGGAAACGTTTGTTCTTGATTTTTATTAATTAATAGCAAACCCCTTTTTAAACAAGCTGTTGCAGAAAAAGAAGCGTTTTCCTTGATTTTTTATTATTTAATAAAACTTTCTTTATTTTCAAGCTTTGGGAGAACAAAAAGCATTTGTTCTTGATTTTTTTATTTAAATAACCCTTTTTCTTTAGTATCAAGCTGTTTCAGAACGAAGCGTTTGTCCTTGATTTTATATTTTTTAACCTCCTATAGTTCAAGCTGTTTTCAGGGCAAACATTTGTCCTTAGTTTTTTATTATTTTAACCCCAAATTTCTTTAGTATCAAGCTGTTGCCCGGGAAAAGAAGCGTTTTTTCCCTTTATTTTTATTTTTAATAAAATTTTGTTTAAATATCAAACTTTGCAGAAAAAGAAGCGTTTTTTTCTTGATTTTATAGTATTAACTTTTCTTTAGTTTCAAGCTGTGGCAGAACAAAATGTTTGGGCCCGATTTTATATTATTTAATATCCCCTCCCCTTTAAATATCAAGCTGTTCAGAACAAAACTTTGTCTTTATTTTATATTTTTACTAACCAACTCTCTTTATTTTCAAATTTTGCAGAACCCAAACGTTTGTTCTTGATTTAATATTTTTATAACCAACTCTCTTTGGGTTTTCCAAACTGTTTGGGAGAACAGAAGTGTTTGTTTTGATTTTATATTATTTAATAACCAACTTTCTTTAGTATCAAACTGTTGCAGAACAAAACGTTTGTTTTGATTTTTTTTTTAATAACCAATCTCTTTGGGATCAAGCTGTTGCCCCGAACAGAAGTGTTTGTTCTTGATTTTTTTATTTTTAAAAACCCCCTCTCTTTTTGTTTCAAACTTTGGGAGAACAAAGCGTTTGTTCTTTATTTTATATTATTTAATAAAACTCTCTTTTTGTATCAAGCTGTTTGCAGAACAAAATTTTTGTCATGATTTTATTTGTTTAATTTAAACCCAAATCTCTTTAGTATCAAACTGTTTTTTCCCGAACAAAAAAGCGTTTGTCCTTGATTTTATATTTTTAATGGGCAACTTTCTTTAGTATAAAGGCTGTTCCCCAGAACAGAAGCGTTTGTTCTTGATTGTATATTATTTAATAACCAACTTTCTTTAGTACCCAATTTTTTGCAAAACAAAAGCTTTTGTTCTTGATTTTATATTTTTTTAATAACCAACTCTCTTTAGTATCAAACTTTTTGCAGAACGAAGCTTTTTGTTCTTGATTTTATATTTTTTAAATCCAACTTTCTTTGGTATAAAACTGTTCCCAGAACAAAGCGTTTGTTTTTGGGTTTTTTATATTATTTAAAACCAACTATTTTTTTAGTATAAAGCTGTTGCAGAACAAACTTTTGTTTTTTTTCCTAAACAGGGGTAATGGGTCTAACGCACATAGGGACAACGCCCGCCCCCAGGACAGTGAGCTGGCCTAAAAAAGATCTCCCCCCCCCGTGGTGCCCCGGGAAACAGACAACGGTTCTTATCTGGCTAGGGGGCGAGGGGTCGAGGGAGAAAAAACTCTGCCATAAATAGTGATGCAGACGCGGTTACATTTGGGTGAGATCCGCTCCAAAAACAGACAGGGTGAATCCCAGATGTGACTATTAATGCCTCTCCCGGCCAATGGGGAAAAAAAGAACAAATAAACCAAAAGGGATGAAGGTTTCATCAGGGGAGGGGGGGGCCCCTGGGAAAAATTTAGGCCCCACGTAGGGGTCGGGTTTAGTTGCGTGTCATGACGGGGAGAGGCTAAATAAAGGGCATGGTGGAAAAAAGATAAACGGGGAAACAAAGGGAAAAAGTGAAAAAAACACGCCACGGACGATACACATGGGGGCACCCGGGGGGGGACGGGGCTTTTCCCGGGGCTGATGGAAAAGGGATGAAAAAGTGGGGAAACCCAAATGGTGAGCGGACGATCCAATGGGGTGAAAAAAAAGGAAAACCCGCGAGGCCTTTAATCCCCGTGTAAAAATTCCTTGGGAAAGGTGATAAACTGTGCACTTTGCCCGTGAAAATAGGGAAAAGGATAACATATCCCGGTAGGGAAAATGAGGGGTTTACGGGAAAAAGGGGTGGGGGTCGGTGGGGCGAGGGGACAAACAGAAATGGGCGAATGGGCCCAAAAAAAAACGCCCCGGGGGGGGCTTGAAGATGGGGTCTCCATCCGAAACAATAACCCGTTTTCCCTTCCCGGGTAACTACTACTGTGGTTTTAAGGGGACAATCAAAAGGCTAGTGGAGCAAAACCTCACAAAAACGGACGGCAGGCAAACCAAAACAGTCCCAAAAAAACTCGAAACTGGGCGGGTGACGCTTAAACAACCCGGGAGGGGAAAAGGGTTTTCTAAGGGGAGTTATCCTAAAAAAATAGTAACCGCTGCCCCGGTTGGCTGGGGCAGCCGGGGACGGGGAAACGAACCCCTAAACGCTGGCAAAACCGGACATCCCGAAGGATAAACCCAGAGCTCCAAATGGCGCTAAAAGGGGTGACAAACCCCCCATGCTAATGCTGCATGAATCAGATTTCCACATGAAAGCAGAATTTATGGAGAAATATGGTACATCAGACTAAGCGGTGATCACACCCACGAGAGAGAGAAAAATAAAGAGAGAGAGTGATAGACAGAGAGAGAGAAGAAAGGGTGATAACTTCCCGGAATAGATGAGAAATAGTAAATACCCCAATAACCCCAATTTTTCCGAAATGTATTCCGGACCCCACCAAAAAAAATAACCACGAGCCGCCACTGTATATGTTGTATATGGGTATATGGGTATATGTTGCATGTATTCAAGTTATATATTTACTAGATTTTCATTGTTTCTCTTCCGTTCTATTTCTTGGTTGTATGTGTATTTTTTAGGTTACATTTATTTCGTTATTCGTTTTTATTCCCAGATTTTCGTTTTTATTTCCAGATTTTCATTAGAAACATTTGTTTTTGGTCGTCCATTTGTTTTTTAAAATTTGTCACTCCTGTTGTTCGTTTGCTTGATAAAGGCCGTGTTGGTCAAAACGTTGCTGTATTTTGTCATTGTTTTTGTAATTTGTAAAACTACAGTACTTTGTGATTACGTGTTTTGTAAAAGTTGTGTTTTATTATTTATTATCATACAAAACCTAGGGCCCTGCGGTAACATTTGCTACAGGCCCCGCGCTGATCTAATCCGGCACTGCGTCAAGGTAGCATCACCACCTAGCACCAAGAATATGAAATATACATATGAAAACGATAACCAGAAATTGTTTCTCTGTAAACAAATGAATCATGAGTTGGTTGAATGTGATGTAGATGTATGCCTCTACACGATGAAATGACCGTTCACTGTCAATTTACATTTCTTCTCACGATTACTCTCACAATTTACACATTTCTTCTCACGATTACTCTCAAATTTCACATTTCTTCTCACGATTACTCTACAATTTACATTTCTTCTCACGATTACTCTCACAATTTACATTTCTTCCGATTCTTCTTCATTCTTCGATTACTCTCACAATTTACATTTCTTCTCACGATTACTCTCACAATTTACATTTCTTCTCACGATTACTCTCACAATTTACATTTCTTCTCACGATTACTCTCACAATTTACATTTCTTCTCACGATTACTCTCACAATTTACATTTCTTCTCACGATTACTCTCACAATTTACATTTCTTCTCACGATTACTCTCACAATTTACATTTCTTCTCACGATTACTCTCACAATTTACATTTCTTCTCACGATTACTCTCACAATTTACATTTCTTCTCACGATTACTCTCACAATTTACATTTCTTCTCACGATTACTCTCACAATTTACATTTCTTCTCACGATTACTCTCACAATTTACATTTCTTCTCACGATTACTCTCACAATTTACATTTCTTCTCACGATTACTCTCACAATTTACATTTCTTCTCACGATTACTCTCACAATTTACATTTCTTCTCACGATTACTCTCACAATTTACATTTCTTCTCAAGATTACTCTCACAATTTACATTTCTTCTCACGATTACTCTCACAATTTACATTTCTTCTCACGATTACTCTCACAATTTACATTTCTTCTCACGATTACTCTCACAATTTACATTTCTTCTCACGAATTACATTTCTTCACGATTACTCTTACATTTCTTCTCACGATTACTCTCACAATTTACATTTCTTCTCACGATTACTCTCACAATTTACATTTCTTCTCACGATTACTCTCACAATTTACATTTCTTCTCACGATTACTCTCACAATTTACATTTCTTCTACGATTACTCTCACAATTTACATTTCTTCTACGATTACTCTCACAATTTACATTTCTTCTACGATTACTCTACAATTTACATTTCTTCTCACGATTACTCTCACAATTTACATTTCTTCTCACGATTACTCTCACAATTTACATTTCTTCTCACGATTACTCTCACAATTTACATTTCTTCTCACGATTACTCTCACAATTTACATTTCTTCTCACGATTACTCTCACAATTTACATTTCTTCTCACGATTACTCTCACAATTTACATTTCTTCTCACGATTACTCTCACAATTTACATTTCTTCTCACGATTACTCTCACAATTTACATTTCTTCTCACGATTACTCTCACAATTTACATTTCTTCTCACGATTACTCTCACAATTTACATTTCTTCTCACGATTACTCTCACAATTTACATTTCTTCTCACGATTACTCTCACAATTTACATTTCTTCTCACGATTACTCTCACAATTTACATTTCTTCTACGATTACTCTCACAATTTACATTTCTTCTCACGATTACTCTCACAATTTACATTTCTTCTCACGATTACTCTCACAATTTACATTTCTTCTCACGATTACTCTCACAATTTACATTTCTTCTCACGATTACTCTCACAATTTACATTTCTTCTCACGATTACTCTCACAATTTACATTTCTTCTCACGATTACTCTCACAATTTACATTTCTTCTCACGATTACTCTCACAATTTACATTTCTTCTCACGATTACTCTCACAATTTACATTTCTTCTCACGATTACTCTCACAATTTACATTTCTTCTACGATTACTCTCACAATTTACATTTCTTCTCACGATTACTCTCACAATTTACATTTCTTCTCACGATTACTCTCACAATTTACATTTCTTCTCACGATTACTCTCACAATTTACATTTCTTCACGATTACTCTACAATTTACATTTCTTCTCACGATTACTCTCACAATTTACATTTCTTCTCACGATTACTCTCACAATTTACATTTCTTCTCACGATTACTCTCACAATTTACAACTTTTCATTACACATTATTCGAAGGGGAAAGGGCAGTGTCTGTGTCGCGATGTGGTTAAGACGTTGCCTGACATTCTGAAGGTTTTGGGTTATAATGTGAATCGCGTCGTTCAGTTTATATGTGTATTTTTCCTTTCTTGAGATCCCTAGGAGTTCATGTTCTATTCAACACTGTGGTGTCTTGTCATTTCATGAAAGGAACGAAGCCATAATAGGAACTAGTGCAATGAAGTCAATCTTTGATTTTTGGACATTGTTTTATAGAATGGAAGGATACGTGCTATAACATTTGCTCTTTACACTTACTCATTAGGGTTATGACATATCAACAGAGCTTGAACATTCATAAATTACAGACAGGTAGGTGGGCCTTAGGGACAACGTTGTCTTCTGTTGTATTATTATGTTCATGTAGCGTATATAAACACAATTAATAAGCCAGGTAACCCTTTGACCCCCCTCTCTTCCTTGAATAAAGGAAATGATATCTGAACACTCTAATAATCATGGCATACTAGAGATATACTGAAGCTCTTTGTAGCGTAGAGGTTAGATGCTTGTCTCTCGTGCTAAAAATAGCAGGCTCGCTCCCTCGTGGAGCCATCTGCATATTTTGCAGAGATCCCTGATCTCAGGGTAGATGAGATCTAGTTCCGAGTCATGTTGGAGACGGACGATAAAACGTAGGTCTCTTGTTCAATTTGAGCACTTAAAAGAACGCTTGGCAGTTCACAATCGAGCGGAGCAGGCTGGAAAACCACTGTCCTCGCAAAATCATTAGAAAAATATTTAAATAATTACATCAGGTATCTCATTTGGATGAAAATCAAGAAAAAGCCAAAATAAACATTTGTATTTTTACATGAATAGAAAAGCTCTAGATCGTGTCTGGCATCCTCACTGAAGCAAGTGGTATATACAGCATAAACATTTTGCAGTTATTTGATAGCAATAGTTCTCTCATTTATTGTCAAAATAACAATGAAAATGCAGCTTCATTTTATGCCATGTTTTTTCTTTTACTGACGCTACGAGAGAGAATGTTCTTTCAAATACGTCATTGCTATCTGATGTTATTAGACAAGTCAAGGCATTCGTGGTAAGCTATTTACATTTCTCATATTGAAGTACGCCAATCCAATGTTGTTTACTGTCTTAAATCCATTTTTCCTAAGTGCACTTTGTTCTTTCCAGTCGACATAAAACATCATTTTGTATTAATCTTCAAAAGTACTGATGTTTTTTTATGCAAGATGCATAAAGGTAAGTTCTAAAAGCATAATCCTTGAAACTTGATTTAGAGCTTAGTTATGATAGATTGTGAAATATATTTCTGGTCGATGTCAGTGAATTAGCTGAAAGTTTGTGTTTTCTAGAAAACATATTCTTGTTTTTTTGAGATATTTCTTTGAGCATCAGTTATATTGTTCTTATAAAGGAACTGTTAACATTCTATTCAAACATCTCATAATAAAATGAAGAAGTTTAATTTTGTTTTTATGCCCAACGACATCATATAGTCTGTTCTAAAAACGTTTTGGTGTGCAAATATATTTTGGAACAGTTTCTGAAGATCGACTTTAACCACGGCCTTCTCTATAATGGCCGCAGCGCAGACGGCAATATTGCCATGCGACGTCACAGGCTGAGGCGGTGTATTCGCACAGACTAACTATTGTCTGTTACTATTGGGAAACGCCGATCTAGACAATACATCTTGCAGATGTTAGAAACTTGTTGTTGGATGCATGTGTGTATTACAGAAGAAGTTTTATGATGAGTAGCTATAGTTGTTGCTCTCACATACTATTTTAGTTTGATTTTATACCGAATACTTCAGAGTGAGGAGTAATTTTATACAGAATGAGGAGTAATTTATATATGATTACTAGTGTACTTACATCAGCTTATGGTAGTCTCTCATCAGTTATCCTTGAATAAGTAAGCCACATGTTTGTACAACACCACAGCTTCTGGTTTGTCGTGGCCAAGAACTTTTGTACATTACGTCGAAGGAGATCAATAGTCTACATACCAACTTTTATTACATTATGTCGAATGAGATCAATAGTCTACATACCAACTTTTATTACATTATGTCGAAGGAGATCAATAGTCTACATGACAACTTTTGATACATTATGTCGAAGGAGATCAAGTCTATGTGACAACTTTTGATACATTATGTCGAAGGAGACAAGTTATTGACAACTTCCATTATGTCGAAGAGATCACTAGTGATACAGGATAACAAGGAAAACAAATGCTGTGCCAATCAATTTTACCACACTACAACTTGATTAGCACATAAACTAAACAGTATTACACAAATATATTTATCTATACTGAATTTTGCTCCTTTTCTTTTTTGTGAAGAAGCAGCTTGCTGAACATTGCATTGAACATTCCTGATTTTTATATCATTGTTGAGGAAAATGTTAGAACCGCATACAATAAAATATTTCTTTTTTGAGCTCCGCAGACATATACAGTACTGTCAATGAGAATTTCACGTAACTGGTTGTTACAATTTGTATGACAATCTCCTTATGGTTTGACATGGCTAAGAACTTATCTTCATATCCAGATGATATGAGGACAAATCAAGTTCAATTTAATATGTCATAAAGGCAAAACACTAAGTGTTATTGCTATACCAATTTCTTTTATTTGGAGTTTTGACCAGATGAAACTGTTCAGGGAGGAATTGGAGTTTTTTATCTGGCACAACACTAGTGCTTATTGTGGTGGATGATAAACTGATTGCTTCAACGAGAGTATCATGTGCCATTGTCATGTAATAGTCAACAGTTGGTGCTCTTTTAAATCTTTGCATGATTTACTTGTTAAATTAACTTAAATGCTACATATATAATTGTAATCGTAATTTGATCTACATTTTGGTACACATCACTTACTAGCTAGGCATCGTTATTTTGTTGTTATGTTTACAACACTGACAACAGTTACATTCACTGAAGAAGACACTTGTTAAATTAACTTACATTATACATATATAATTATAATCGTAGTTTGATCTACATTTTGGTACACATCACTTACTAGGCATCGTTATTTTGTTGTTATGTTTACTAAAGAAGTCCGTTTGAGTCCGTATGTTTACTAAAATGTCCATATGTTTACTAAACACGTTTGAATAATCCGCCTCACCCTCCATCTTGAAAAATATTGCGCGAAGGCCAGTATTTACGATGGCCGCGCTTTAACGTGATGAAAAAATGATGTTTATTTTCTCAAATACCAATGACGCAAACACCAAAACAAGCATGCAATTTGTTATTGTCTAACATAATTTCCTTGAACAGTCTTGCCTTGAACTGTGTTTCAAACTTTGAATGACAAACTCAATATTAGTTAAGTAAATAAACACTTCACAATAACCTCTCTACATACAAGCCAGCGTGTAGATCAGCGTTTCCCAAAGTGGGCGGTACCGTCCCCCAGTGGGCGCTGAAGTGTTCTAGTGGTGAGGGGCGATAGTGGGTTCAGAAGAATTTGGGTGGAGTTCAGGCGATTCGGAGTTGGTGGCACCTCATAGAAGAAATTAATAATAAATATTTTAAAATAAATTATGTTCGTGATTTTGTGATTGAATAATTATTTAAAATTTGAATTCTGCATTTTAATTCATCCTATGCCCGTCTTACAAGATCCATTTTTTCTTCAATTTTCTATTTCATGCATATAATTATTTGAAAAATTGACTATGTATTACATAAATATATATCAATTTTCTATGTCAAAGAGAAAATAGAGCATGTGTATATGTGGGAGGGGGGTGTTGGCAAACTGTTATAATGTGGAGGGGGGCGTTACAAAACTTATGTTGTGCAAAGTGGGCGGTTGGCTGAAAAAGTTTGGGAATCTATGGAGTAGATGAAGAACATACAAGACAGAAATTATGGGGTTGGGAGTTGGAGAGAGGTTCCAATGTATTTAAATTATCTAGCTATTTAGTGTTTTTAAAAAAAAATATTTTAATCAACGGTAATAAATAGAAAATGTAAACAGTTTTGGATATCTCGGTTCACTGCTTATAAGAAATGGAAATGGGATTATGTACATTTACAGAAGAATAAACTTGACCTTTTATACAAATTAAACAACTAAAAACAGTATGGAATGGAACTGATAGGAAAACAAAGATCATAATACAAAGGCCATGCATATTCACAGTGGCTACATATGGGTGTGAAGGGTGGAAATTTAACAAGTCAGTGTCAAACATATATATAATATTTTGAATATAAGTGTTACAGAAATGTTATTCGTATACTATGGACAAGTAGATCTTTTCATAACGAAAGCGAAATCAAACAAAACTGACTTATTCTGCAAATAAGAATGAGAACATTGAAGTTTGTTTGACATATAAAAAGACAAGAAGGGTTGGAGAAGGCCAGTATGAAAGGAGGCATCCCAGCAAAGAGGAGTAGTGGACGACCACATAGAAAATTGATTGAGGGTGTAACTGATGATTTGATTATGACGGCTTCAGACCTGGGACATCAGCATGTGAGAGGATAATTCCGATGCACTATTATGGTAGCAAAGTTCTGCTCAGGACCAACTGTTTGTCGGCAATGATGAAATGTTTTCAATGTTATGAGATGTTGTCAGCGACTTACTATTTTCAATGTCTCTTGTGAATATATTCTTCTAGACAAGCAGATGATCCTGCTGATGTGCGAGTTGACTTTTCAAACATCTGCAGCGGTTATATCTGGTATAGGTACGTGTGGCGTATATCTTCGTGATCTCATAGATGATGATCAAGATTAAATCTTGAGACGGACGGATACATATTTGGCATGAATTTGACAAGAGACAACAGAGATCCCTTGAGGGAAACAATAAGAAGATACAGTCAAAGTACTATGGAAACCATATGTGTGCATACCTCGCCTTCTTTTGAAATCACTCCGCATATATGAGTCTGTCCAAGTGCATTTAAATTAGATTTCTTAGCTGGTTAACATTGTGTCTGATCTCCGCGTTGTATTACTCAGAAGAACAAAAAGCGTCGTTTTTAAAGTATGCAATTCTCTTTTGTTTTGTCTATAGAGTGTAACTAGTCCAGAATATAGTCATTTCTGGTGTTTGTTATGTGCTCTTATGAGAAAAGTAAATTCTCTTGTAAGTGTTGTCTTGAAGAACACGAGTTGGCTTATTATAGTCAGCAGCAAAGAACAAGTAAATTCTCTTGTAAGTGTTGTCTTGAAGAACACGAGTTGGCTTATTATAGTCAACAGCACAGAACAAGTAAATTCTCTTGTAAGTGTTGTCTTGAAGAACACGAGTTGGCTTATTATAGTCAGCAGCAAAGAACAAACCAACTAGCCCCAGTATTCTAAACTGCAATACAAGTATCTTTTCCGACAGAACGACTGATTGAGATATAAAGTCTATACTTGCTCAGATCGAAATAATAACAGCACGATAATTTATCACGAGCTTAGGATGAAAATAAATAGTACTTGTACTTGGATATTTCAGGTACTTTTTATAATGAAGTACTTGTATTACATTTTTATGATTTTTAAGTTTGAAATTTAAGGTAAAATTGATATTCGGCCGAGAAAATAATGACTTGAGAATAGTCAGAGAAACATCATAAGAATATATATATACGCACTGTATATATCGCAATATCGCATTAATGAATTTGATTCGACTCTGTGACCAACTATAAATAGAGTCTAAAGACGAAGAATTGACACATTGGCACCAGGTTTTTTCTATACTGCTAAAATTTTCATTTCCGCTGAAGTGGCGTACCACCTGTCGAGAGTATTGCAAAAGCACAAACTACGTCTCCCTATCAACAATCTTAGCGATCTCCGCAAAAAAAATGCATTTGTGAACAGAACGGCGTGGTCGGGATTTGAGCCCCGACTTTAGAATCCATGGTTTAATGAATCCACCAAAGAGACGCATGAAGTGTCACATATACCATCATCATCATCATTGGCCTCTTTGTCTCAGGAGATGTCTCAGGAGACAATAAGTTTTGCGTCATGTTGTTTGTTCTGGGCTGAATCACATAGTCTGTTGTGGCTGTAAGGGTTTATGAACGATCCTTGCCACAGTTTGCTGCAGATGAAACTGGAGACAGGAGCTGATCTCTGCACCGTTATTGTCCCCATATGTTGTATATCCGATATCGTCATAGATATCACAACCTAGAAAAGAGATGTGTTCATTTTCACTCTGTTCAGTTTCACTCATCTCTCATTGCATATTAAAGTGTCAAATAAATTGCATGACGAAGTAGCATTGAAAAGAAGCGTTGTTGTGTATGGTGAAGAACATGGAAACAGCACTACTGATTGACATTAGAGAAGCAGTGAAGTACACACTTGCGAGGAGAAATTGCAGTCATTGAACGTTTTCATCAACAACTCATTTAAGAATTATTTTGAACGAATATGAAATCTGGCTGTTGACTTAAAACCTTCCTCCGACACCTTCTGGTGGAAATACAAATTGGTAGAATGGGTATCAATAGATTGGAAGGTTATCTACGAAAGAACAATGTGGAATTCAGTTAAGAACTGTTGCACCATGAAGTCTTTTTATAACTCGGAATAGGACATATTATGTGCTAATGAAGATAATGACATCCGATCGTTAATGATATTCACTCAGTTATAGATTTGGACGACTCAAAAAATTCAAATTATACCAGACAATTACTTCCAGTATGAGGATGGAGTTTGAAACCGTTCTGCTGCCAAATGTTGGCTCGCCGGGACTCCGTTTACTGGGGCCGTTGCTGTATTTGAATCTCAGTCGATGCTTCACAAAACCCAAAAGGGCAGGTTTCGGTATGATGGATGTCTCTATAGAAGTTTCTAACCTATATTAGGTTTACGTGGATTTACTGTCGGGGGCATGCTCATGTTTGCGGCAATTTGAAAGCGAACAGACTTGCATCAACAGCATAGATTGTTGGGGAGTTGAAGATGGATACGGGGACCGCTCTTCGATCTCTTCGCCACTGCGTATTGGATGAAGATACTAAAATACTAATAAGATGTTGAATCGTTCCAGCGATATAAACAGTTAGCAGTTACCTGTTGTACAAGTAGAACTGACTGCCTGAGGGGCAGAGTGAGGAGTGTGTTTAACCAGCGAGCCACGGGAACCATCAGGTGCATACTCTTCGATATCTGTTGGTGAAGACTGAGCCCCTATGAGTCTGCCCGGAGTGCAATGACGTCACTTTAATAACCAATAATCAATATATATGCACTGCTTCATAGCCACTGTCATACACGGATTATGAGACAAATGCGAAGTTGAACTTGCATATGTGCATTTATAAATTTATATATTTATAAAGTAATTAACATAATGTGTAATTATATATATGTGATTATATATACACACATATACACATACACACACTCACAGAGAGAGAGAGAGAGAGAGAGAGAGAGAGAGATGCAGCATATGAAATACATGAAGGATTCATAATAGACAGCGTTGGGGAGGAAAAAATCGCTTTAGAAATACGCTGGTCATAAAATGTACAAATATTAGCTACGGTTGCCGGAAATCCGGAATAACATCTCTATTTATCATCCAATAACACGAGTGCACGCCCTTATGCACAAAGCGAACTCGTGTCCAAGTGTTCCATCTCCCTGAAACATGGCGTCATATTTCGTGAATAAACTGTATTGATTCGCTTATGGAGGCCATCGCCTTGGACATAGCCCTTGGTACTTCATAAATCATAATTTCACGCATAAACTGCTCCGGCTACCCAATAAAAATACAGAGGCTCTAAATGTGTTGAATTGCTAATGCACTAGCTAAATCATGGCGGGAAATAGATGTGGGTATGCAAGAAGTAGTCCCTGGAGATTGTCAGCAGCGACAAGTAGTGGCCAACAGAAAACACTAGAAAGCAGAAGGGCTTTTTTAAGACCAGTGTGTAAATACAAACATATCTAAATATGGTGTTTTGTTGTGTATGTCGATTTGTGTGCATGTGTCTTTGTGTGGATTCGATGTTTTTTTGTGTGTGACGCAAGTGGCTTTTATTCAAGGTCAATGTGTCAAAATCATTCATGGTCGAATGTTTATTTGTAAATACAGGAGGAATAATGAAAATAGAAATAACGGTGATACAATACAGGAAAAATACATAACAGCATGTCTTCTGTGTTATTTTGTGCATATGTGTGCGTGTGTGCAATTACGTGTGTTTGTGCATGTGTTAAGTTTATTTATAAGTCGCTTGTGTCATAAGTATAATTAACTGTATTGCTCATTAATTTTACATTTAAATTCAGATTTTTAAATTATGGTAATACTAAATTGAGACAGACGTTTGAAACATTAATGCGGAAAAAACTTACTACATATGCGTGAAATAATTTATTGTAGAGTCTATGAAATGAAAGTTTTTGAAAATACGAAGAGAAACAATAGCCTCAACAAGAACAAATCACAAACCAAATAGAAAGACTAAATAACCTGAAACTATAAAATAATAACTAAATGAAGTGTTGTATTTACAAGGCTGAAAAAATAATTGTGGGAACTAATATAAAAAGGATTCATCAGCTGTTACAACTATATAGTAAGTAACATTAGACATTACGCCGAGGCCCTGCGGAGAACGAGATCTAGTTCACATTGCAGCATTTGACCCGCTATATATCTATATCGATCATCCACTACTGCAATTCGTCCTTTAGTCGAACACTTTCTTCAGATCACTCAATATTCTTGTATTGTGAATTTGTAGCAATGTGTTGTAGATTATTAAATCAGTATACATAATCACAACTATCTTGTCTTGTAAACTATACCCATGCTAGGTCCTGAGACAAGATCTTGGTTTGAAAAAAAATATGAATGTACACGCATATATCATATATATAAATATAATAAATATATAAATAAATATATATAAATATATATATAAATTGTACAGTACTATGATCTTCTTATGAGTAACACTGGTGTTGGTTATATAATACCTCTGCTGACTGTTCTGATGATTCTCTTATTTTCTGCTGGCATGTACTACCTACCAGCAACCAACTTTTATAAAAGAAATACTACAAATTAAAATTCGAACAGACCAGACATTAAATACTGGAACATTTTCTATTTTGAAAAAAGAACACGTTTCTGGTCGTTTGCATTGTCTGATTCAGAAATATGGAATCTGAACATTGATTGATGAATTAAGTGACAACTTCACATCGACGGTCGGTTGCATTGTTTGATTCAGAAATATGGAATCTGAACATTGATTGATGGATTAAGTGACATCTTCACATCGAATGTCGATTGCATTGTTTGATTCAGTAATATATGGAATCTAAACATTGATTGATGGATTAAGTGACATGTTCAAATCAAAGGTCGGTTGCATTGTTTGATTCAGAAATATGGAATCTGAACATTAATTGATGGATTTAGTGACATATTCACATCAAAGGTCGGTTGCAATGTTTGATTCAGAAATATGGAATCTGAACATTGATTGATGGATTAAGTGACATGTTCACATCGAAGGTCGATTGCAATGAATTACAAACACTTCCTACTCCTTTTTGCCAACTTGTTCTTTGTCCAAATGAAAATGTTTCTCTAAAAAGTATATCCCTTTCTTCCTTCTATAGAACAATAAGTAATAGGTGTTGCAGTCGGCACTATAAAATGCAGAACTGGTATGCAAAAAGTAGTTTTAATAGGACAGACTAATTAGATCCCATCGAGTTACTCTATTCTCTATTAGAGTTACTTGATGTTGTGTGGGACAAGATGTTTATGAGGGTAAGGTTCTGGTATGAACACATTTTCAAGAGTACCAGACCATTTTCGTTATTTACTTTGAAACCAAACTTTTCTGAAGTTTTGTACCAGAAACATTATCAATACCAACAATTAAGTTGTAGTCATCGAAAAGTATTAGTGTACTTATTCTACTTTGAGGACAGCAGCAAAATGTTAGTCAAGTTGGTCGTAGAATTCATACTTTGTCTTCATAGTGTCGCTTAGTTTCCATGCACGCACAAATACAGTAAATATATGGAGACAAAGTGACATAAAGCTGTATGCGTTTTTTGTATGCGATTCTACCGTGATTTGCATAGAGATATTGACAACGAATCCAAAGTTCTCATATCTTCCTTGTATTTTCTCTTGACAAAATAATGTATTGTTCTCTTCCCTGCTGGATTTAACCTCACACAATCAATGTCCTTGTGTCGCACGGAAATAAACACGATAATAAAAACATAGACAATGCAGAATAGTTTACGATACACTTCCTGAAGTATTGAATTTATAGCTTTCTGGTTGCAGTGCAAATGATAGGTGGGAACTTATCAAGTTGTCACTACATGTCACATCATAGAAAGCCTTCAAAAAGAAACAGAAGAACATCATCTGGTAGAATCCAAATTCCACAATGCATTCACCAGCTATTAAAATAAGCCTCTTCTTTTACCTGAAGTACAAGCAATTATTAAATTGGAGCTCATCACATTTCAACTGTTCAGTGGAAAAATACAGTATTTAGATTGGCTAGACAGTGCTTTAACTATTACTGATGTCGACGTTGTTAGACCCTTCAGTCATCAGCTAATACCTGTACATCAGATAGTTCAATGGCGGTGTCAAAAATATAATAGCCTAACACAGCGAAGACACAACACTATTTAATCGTTATCAGGTCACATCATTCAAGATGACAATTAGCAATTTAAAGATTGTTGGAACATTACTTCGAGCTTGACTTCTACAGAAGCATTGTTGTCGACCATGCGTTTAACGCAAATGAAAGCTAACCAGTGATTGCAGAGCTCGCGAAAAGCTTTCTATAGAGAATGTAGGGACAGTTATCGTTGAATTATCGGGTGGAGAGACACTACACAAGGATTGGGTCCTCAGAGAAGTCATCAAGTATGAAGGTAGCTTCTTGCTATCGTACACGGACATTGTCTATTACCAGTGCTTGAATAAATGAAAAGTATATCATACATTATGTGCATTATCGATATTACTCTCTACAGAAACATAGAAAATATAACAAGGCAGTTGTGAGAATTACATTGACATATTACTTCAAGTAAAATGGGAAAGGTATATTAAAATATCACTTTGAACAGTTTGAAAAATCTGGCTCACATTGATGTACTCGGAGTCAAAATGCCATTTTCGTACTAAAAACGGTCGAGTTTAGAAATAGCTTTTTTCATACTAAAGACGGTCGAGTTCAGATATGATCGCTAGTTTAGTACTAAAAATGATCGAGTTCAGATATGATCTTCACCATGAGGCAGCTTTACAGAAAGGTAGACAACAGCTAAACTTTGCATTTTAGCTTTCATTGACTCCACCAAAGCATTTGATATCATCAACAGTGATGTTGCTATTCATGATACTGGAGAGGATTGAGTACCAAGCAAAACTGCTAGGTGCGATCTAGTCCTGACATTATAATATGAAATGCATCGGGAGACAAGATGTTTTGAGCTCATACAATCAACATCTACAGTGAAGTCAAACAAGGAAGTGTCATTTCTCCCACACTGTTGTACATTATCTTCGCTGTTATTCCGAATAACACTTTCGGTTTATCAACCTACGGAACCGACATCAGCACTAGATTTGAAGGGAGGTCATCTTTCTTGAAAGATTGAAATAAACTAGTAGAAATGTCATCAGTGATATAATATTTGCAGCAGGCGATGACGTTATGGTTGGTTATCGACAGAAACCGAATTTCAATCCTCATTCTAAATTTGTGATGGCCTGTGAACATTTTTAAAGTTCATCATACTAAGATCCCTGCGATGGATATAAAGTTCATCATACTAAGATCCCTGCGATGGATATAAAGTTCATCATACTAAGATCCCTGCGATGGATATAAAGTTCATCATACTAAGATCCCTGCGATGGATATAAAGTTCATCATACTAAGATCCCTGCGATGGATATAAAGTTCATCATACTAAGATCCCTGCGATGGATATAAAGTTCATCATACTAAGATCCCTGCGATGGATATAAAGTTCATCATACTAAGATCCCTGCGATGGATATAAAGTTCATCATACTAAGATCCCTGCGATGGATATAAAGTTCATCATACTAAGATCCCTGCGATGGATATTTCGCAGAGCCTGGAACACGAACATTTGTGGCTGCAAACTTAGGGTGGTAAACCGGTTCATTTATCTTTGCTCTGCTATCCCTGGCAACTTCTCGTTGGACGAAAAGCTGCATAAGAAGCACAGTATGGCATCAGCACATTTAACAAAACTCTGGCAGAGAGCGTGGAGGAATAGCATGCTAATATTCAGCACTAAAGTTACTCTGTACATAAGCTTAGTGTTAAATAACCAATGAATTATATGCTAACCAATAATGAAATGTGCATGCAATCACAGGAGAAAGTTGTGTATTCATTTAATATACGCTGCATGAGACGCATACACGGGAACTACTGAAGTCATTTGTTGAAATCATCATATATTACCACCATATTAACCCAAGTGTAAACATGATGGTGATATCAATCAATTAATCGATCAATCAATCAATACAATCAGGTAAGTTAATCAAGTACGATGGCTAGAGCATATTGAAAACAAAACAGTAGAGAACAGAGATGCTAAACTTGAATATACCAAAAATATGAAGTGTAAAAGGCACATGGCAGACCTAGAAAACAATGAAAAAATAAAACTGAAATGATGCTTGTCCATCATGGGTGATGATGACCACACAATTTTCATCCAAGGGAATGTAGTTGTGTTATGTTTGTCTGTGTGTGCGTAGATGACTAGTGAGCCCGATGCGTGCTTGAAATGTTCTTTTACAGTATGGGCAAGGTATACTTGTACTTGTAGAGAGTTTTACTGCCTTTCAAAACTGAAATCGACCTATAAATACTAGTAGTCAACAACTAGGAAGAAAAGGTGAAGAACAGAGATGAATGGAGGCGGGTGATATCTGCAGCAATTCAACCGGAAAGGCTTGGACAACTGAAGAATTAGAAGAAAATATATATTTATATTATTTTATGTCCATGAGACGAAATAATTTTATTTTCTCCAGTTTCTCTCCATTTTTTTTATTTTCAAAATTGTGTTTTCTAACTTTTATTACTTTTTATCACATATGCTGATTTGTGTCGAAGTGGACGTTTGCCTCGCGATCTGAAGGTCGTGAGTTGAATCCAAACAGTGTCGCTCGTTTACTAAGTCAATTTTGTTTTCGGAGATCATTAGGATTGTTGTTGAAACTAAGCAACTCGACAAGTGGCGGAAATGACCGAACCATATGGAAAACCCGTTGCAATAAAGTCGGCTTCAACCTTTAAAATGTGTTACATTTCTTATTTCCATTACTAACATAAATATTTTTATATAGATTTCTTCTATCAAATCTTGCAGTTTACCAGTTTCTGCTCATCTGAGCTACAGTTTTTTCTGTTACTATTTTATTTCTGTTCCTGCCTGTTACTTCGTACAATAACTTTACTATTCCACGGTTGATCTTAGTATAGCTACAACAAAACACAAAGATTTGGTTCCATATCAATAGAACATTGGTATTTTTCTTGCTGATAAAAAACAATAGTTGCTCAGGTTTGGTTTGAGTTCTTGCAACAATACGCTAATGGAGTTCTTGATTTTAAACTGTTCATGTATCAAATATTTCATACTCTAATCAATTATCTTATTCTTATCTGGTTGTCATTTCAAAGTCTACTCTATGTCTTCAAGTCTCACAAAATGATGTCAATGCGAATATAAAAAATGTTCTGATTATAAAAAAACAGTATGATTTTGATACAGTATGAGACGTGTTTACTTTTCCATAAAGGGTTTATGCAGGTCAGAGCTGCTATTGTTTGTGCTCTTATTTTCAAAGCGTTACATGTATTATAGTACGGCGTTTGAAACTAGTTTTTCCTTATGTTCAAACTTGCGGAGGCACTATATACTAGTTTTACATTTGTTTTATTTTTGACCATTTACATATCTATCCATCAACATAACTATACCTTGACAAAACTGTATCCCTTCATTCACATATCTATCCTTTTAAAATACTGTATCCATACATTCACATATCTATCCTTTTATAAAAATGTATCCATACATTCACATATCTATCCTTTTATAAAACTGTATCCATACATTCACATATCTATCCTTTTATAAAACTGTATCCATACATTCACATATATATCCTTTTATAAAACTGTATCCATTCATTCACATATCTATCCTTTTATAAAACTGTATCCATTCATTCACATATCTATCCTTTTATAAAACTGTATCCATACATTCACATATCTATCCTTTTATAAAAATGTATCCATTCATTCACATATCTATCCTTTTATAAAACTGTATCCATACATTCACATATCTATCCTTTTATAAAACTGTATCCATTCATTCACATATCTATCCTTTTATAAAAATGTATCCATACATTCACACATCTATCCTTTTATAAAACTGTATCCATACATTCACATATCTATCCTTTTATAAAAATGTATCCATACATTCACATATCTATCCTTTTATAAAAATGTATCCATACATTCACATATCTATCCTTTTATAAAACTGTATCCATACATTCACATATCTATCCTTTTATAAAACTGTATCCATACATTCACATATCTATCCTTTTATAAAACTGTATCCATTCATTCACATATCTATCCTTTTATAAAACTATAGCAATACATTCACATATCTATCCGTTCATAAATCTGTATCCATCCATACAAATATCTATTCCTTCACAAAACTGTATCAATCCATCCACATATCTATCCGTTCATAAAACTATATCTATACACATATATATCCGTTCATAAAACTATATCTATCCACATATCTATCCGTTCATAAACTATATCTATACACATATCTATCCGTTCATAAAACTATATCTATCCACATATATATCCGTTCATAAAACTATATCCATCCACATATCTATCCGTTCATAAACTATATCCATCCACATATCTATCCGTTCATAAAACTATATCCATCCACATATCTATCCGTTCATAAAACTATATCTATCCACATATCTATCCGTTCATAAAACTATATCTATCCACATATCTATCCGTTCATAAAACTATATCTATCAACATATCTATCCGTTCATAAAACTATATCTATCCACATTATGACCGTTCATAAAACTATATCCATCCACATATCTATCCGTTCATAAAACTATATCTATCCACATATCTATCCGTTCATAAAACTATATCCATCCTCATATCTATCCGTTCATAAAAATATATCTATCCACATATATATCCGTTCATAAAACTATATCTATCCACATATCTATCCGTTCATAAAACTATATCTGTCCACATTTCTATCCATTCATAAAACTATATCTATCCACATATCTATCCGTTCATAAAACTATATCTATCAACATATCTATCCGTTCATAAAACTATATCCATCCACATATCTATCCGTTCATAAAATATATCTATCCACATATCTATCCGTTCATTAAACTATATCTATCCACATATCTATCCGTTCATAAAACTATATATATCCACATATCTATTCGTTCATAAATCTATATCTATCCACATATCTATCCGTTCATGAAACTATATCTATCCATCCACTTATCTATCCGTTCATAAAACTATATCCATCCATATCTATCCGTTCATAAAACTATATCTGTCCACATATCTATCCGTTCTTAAAACTATATCTATCCACATATCTATCCGTTCATAAAACTATATCTATCCACATATCTATCCGTTCATGAAACTATATCTATCCATCCACATATCATTCCATTCATAAAACTATATCCATCCACATATCTATCCGTTCATAAAACTATATCTATCCACATATCTATCCGTTCATAACACTATATCCATCCACATATCTATCCGTTCATAAAACTATATCTATCCACATATCTATCCGTTCATGAAACTATATCTATCCATCCACATATCTATCCATTCATAAAACTATATCCATCCACATATCTATCCGTTCAAAAACTATATCTATCACATATCTATCCGTTCATAAACTATATCTATCCACATATCTATCCGTTCATAAAACTATATCCATCCACATATCTATCCGTTCATAAAATTATATCTATCCACATATCTATCCGTTCATAAAACTATATCTATCCACATATCTATCCGTTCATAAAACTATATCCATCCACATATCTATTCGTTCATAAAACTATATCTATCCACATATCTATCCGTTCATAAAACTATATCTATCCATCCACATATCTATCCATTCATAAAACTATATCCATCCACATATCTATACGTTCATAAAACTATATCCATCCACATATATATCCGTTCATAAAACTATATCCATCCACTTCTCTATCCGTTCATAAAATATATCCATCCACATATCTATCCGTTCATAAAACTATATCTATCCACATATCTATCCGTTCAATAAACTATATCTATCCACATATCTATCCATTCATTAAACTATATCTATCCTCATATCTATCCATTCAAAAAAACTATATATATCCACATATTTATCCGATCACAAAACTATATCTATCCACATATCTATCCGTTCATAAACTATATCTGTCACATATCTTTCCGTTCATAAAACTATATCCATCCACATATCTATCCGTTCATAAAACTATATCCATCCACATATCTATCCGTTCATAAAACTATATCCATCCACATATCTATCCGTTCATAAACTATATCTATCCACATATCTATCCGTTCATAAAACTATATCTATCCACATATCTATCCGTTCATAAAACTATATCTATCCACATATCTATCCGTTCAAAAAAACTATATCTATCCACATTATGACCGTTCATAAAACTATATCCATCCACATATCTATCCGTTCATAAAACTATATCTATCCACATATCTATCCGTTCATAAAACTATATCCATCCTCATATCTATCCGTTCATAAAAATATATCTATCCACATATATATCCGTTCATAAACTATATCTATCCACATATCTATCCGTTCATAAAACTATATCTGTCCACATTTCTATCCATTCATAAAACTATATCTATCCACATATCTATCCGTTCATAAAACTATATCTATCCACATATCTATCCGTTCATAAAACTATATCCATCCACATATCTATCCGTTCATAAAAATATATCTATCCACATATCTATCCGTTCATTAAACTATATCTATCCACATATCTATCCGTTCATAAAACTATATCTATCCACATATCTATTCGTTCATAAATCTATATCTATCCACATATCTATCCGTTCATGAAACTATATCTATCCATCCACTTATCTATCCGTTCATAAAACTATATCCATCCACATATCTATCCGTTCATAAAACTATATCTGTCCACATATCTATCCGTTCTTAAAACTATATCTATCCACATATCTATCCGTTCATAAAACTATATCTATCCACATATCTATCCGTTCATGAAACTATATCTATCCATCCACATATCATTCCATTCATAAAACTATATCCATCCACATATCTATCCGTTCATAAAACTATATCTTTCCACATATCTATCCGTTCATAACACTATATCCATCCACATATCTATCCGTTCATAAAACTATATCTATCCACATATCTATCCGTTCATGAAACTATATCTATCCATCCACATATCTATCCATTCATAAAACTATATCCATCAACATATCTATCCGTTCAAAAACTATATCTATCCACATATCTATCCGTTCATAAAACTATATCTATCCACATATCTATCCGTTCATAAAACTATATCCATCCACATATCTATCCGTTCATAAAATTATATCTATCCACATATCTATCCGTTCATAAAACTATATCTATCCACATATCTATCCGTTCATAAAACTATATCCATCCACATATCTATTCGTTCATAAAACTATATCTATCCACATATCTATCCGTTCATAAAACTATATCTATCCATCCACATATCTATCCATTCATAAAACTATATCCATCCACATATCTATACGTTCATAAAACTATATCCATCCACATATCTATCCGTTCATAAAACTATATCCATCCACTTCTCTATCCGTTCATGAAAATATATCCATCCACATATCTATCCGTTCATAAAACTATATCATCACATATATATCCGTTCATAAACTATATCCATCCACTTCTATCCGTTCATAAAATATATCCATCCACATATCTATCCGTTCATAAAACTATATCTATCCACATATCTATCCGTTCAATAAACTATATCTATCCACATATCTATCCATTCATTAAACTATATCTATCCTCATATCTATCCATTCAAAAAAACTATATATATCCACATATTTATCCGATCACAAAACTATATCTATCCACATATCTATCCGTTCATAAAACTATATCTGTCCACATATCTTTCCGTTCATAAAACTATATCCATCCACATATCTATCCGTTCATAAAACTATATCCATCCACATATCTATCCGTTCATAAACTATATCCATCCACATATCTATCCGTTCATAAAACTATATCTATCCACATATCTATCCGTTCATAAAACTATATCTATCCACATATCTATCCGTTCATAAAACTATATCTATCCACATATCTATCCGTTCAAAAAAACTATATCTATCCACATTATGACCGTTCATAAAACTATATCCATCCACATATCTATCCGTTCATAAACTATATCTATCCACATATCTATCCGTTCATAAAACTATATCCATCCTCATATCTATCCGTTCATAAAAATATATCTATCCACATATATATCCGTTCATAAAACTATATCTATCCACATATCTATCCGTTCATAAAACTATATCTGTCCACATTTCTATCCATTCATAAAACTATATCTATCACATATCTATCCGTTCATAAAACTATATCTATCACATATCTATCCGTTCATAAAACTATATCCATCCACATATCTATCGGTTCATAAAAATATATCTATCCACATATCTATCCGTTCATTAAACTATATCTATCCACATATCTATCCGTTCATAAAACTATATCTATCCACATATCTATTTGTTCATAAATCTATATCTATCCACATATCTATCCGTTCATGAAACTATATCTATCCATCCACTTCTCTATCCGTTCATAAAACTATATCCATCCACATATCTATCCGTTCATAAAACTATATCTGTCCACATATCTATCCGTTCTTAAAACTATATCTATCCACATATCTATCCGTTCATAAAACTATATCTATCCACATATCTATCCGTTCATGAAACTATATCTATCCATCCACATATCATTCCATTCATAAAACTATATCCATCCACATATCTATCCGTTCATAAAACTATATCTATCAACATATCTATCCGTTCATAACACTATATCCATCCACATATCTATCCGTTCATAAAACTATATCTATCCACATATCTATCCGTTCATGAAACTATATCTATCCATCCACATATCTATCCATTCATAAAACTATATCCATCCACATATCTATCAGTTCAAAAAACTATATCTATCCACATATCTATCCGTTCATAAAACTATATCTATCCACATATCTATCCGTTCATAAAACTATATCCATCCACATATCTATCCGTTCATAAAATTATATCTATCCACATATCTATCCGTTCATAAAACTATATCTATCCACATATCTATCCGTTCATAAAACTATATCCATCCACATATCTATTCGTTCATAAAACTATATCTATCCACATATCTATCCGTTCATAAAACTATATCTATCCATCCACATATCTATCCATTCATAAAACTATATCCATCCACATATCTATACGTTCATAAAACTATATCCATCCACATATATATCCGTTCATAAAACTATATCCATCCACTTCTCTATCCGTTCATAAAAATATATCCATCCACATATCTATCCGTTCATAAAACTATATCTATCAACATATCTATCCGTTCAATAAACTATATCTATCCACATATCTATCCATTCATTAAACTATATCTATCCTCATATCTATCCATTCAAAAAAACTATATATATCCACATATTTATCCGATCACAAAACTATATCTATCCACATATCTATCCGTTCATAAAACTATATCTGTCCACATATCTTTCCGTTCATAAAACTATATCTATCCACATATCTATCCGTTCATAAAACTATATCTATCCACATATCTATCCGTTCATAACACTATATCCATCCACATATCTATCCGTTCATAAAACTATATCTATCAACATATCTATCCGTTCATAAAACTATATCTATCCATCATATCTATCCATTCATAAAACTATATCCATCCACATATCTATCCGTTCAAAAAAACTATATCTATCCACATATCTATCCGTTCATAAAACTATATCTATCCACATATCTATCCGTTCATAAAACTATATCCATCCACATATCTATCCGTTCATAAAATTATATCTATCCACATATCTATCCGTTCATAAAACTATATCTATCCACATATCTATCCGTTCATAAAACTATATCCATCCACATATCTATTCGTTCATAAAACTATATCTATCACATATCTATCCGTTCATAAAACTATATCTATCCATCCATATCTATCCATTCATAAAACTATATCCATCCACATATCTATACGTTCATAAAACTATATCCATCCACATATATATCCGTTCATAAAACTATATCCATCCACTTCTCTATCCGTTCATAAAAATATATCCATCCACATATCTATCCGTTCATAAAACTATATCTATCCACATATCTATCCGTTCAATAAACTATATCTATCCACATATCTATCCATTCATTAAACTATATCTATCCTCATATCTATCCATTCAAAAAAACTATATATATCCACATATTTATCCGATCACAAAACTATATCTATCCACATATCTATCCGTTCATAAAACTATATCTGTCCACATATCTTTCCGTTCATAAAACTATATCCATCCACATATCTATCCGTTCATAAAACTATATCCATCCACATATCTATCCGTTCATAAAACTATATCATCCATCCACATATCTATCCGTTCATAAAACTATATCTATCCACATATCTATCCGTTCATAAAACTATATCTATCCACATATCTATCCGTTCATAAACTATATCTATCCACATATCTATCCGTTCATAAAACTATATCTATCCACATATCTATCCGTTCATAAAACTATATCCATCCACATATCTATCCTTTCATAAAACTATATCTATCCACATATCTATCCGTTCATAAACTATATCATCCTCATATCTATCCGTTCATAAATATATCTATCCACATATACTATCCGTTCATAAAACTATATCTATCCACATATCTATCCGTTCATAAAATTATATCTATCCACATATCTATCCGTTCATAAACTATATCTATCCACATATCTATCCGTTCATAAAACTATATCTATCCACATATCTATCCGTTCATAAAACTATATCTATCCACATATCTATCCGTTCATAAAACTATATCTATCAACATATCTATCCGTTCATAAAACTATATCCATCCACATATCTATCCGTTCATAAACTATTTCTATCCACTATATATTCGTTCATAAACTATATCTATCCACATATCTATCCGTTCATGAAACTATATCTATCCATCCACTATCTATCCGTTCATAAAACTATATCCATCCACATATCTATCCGTTCATAAAACTATATCTATCCACATATCTATCCGTTCATTAAACTATATCATCCATATTATCCTTCAAAAACTATATCTATCCATATTATCCGATGAAACTATATCTATCATCACATATCTATCCATTCATAAAACTATATCCATCCACATATCTATCCGTTCATAAAACTATATCTATCCACATATCTATCCGTTCATAAAACTATATCTATCCACATATCTATCCGTTCATAAACTATATCCATCTCATATCTATCCGTTCATAAAATATATCTATCCACATATTATCCGTTCATAAACTATATCTATCCATCATATCTATCCTTCATAAAACTATATCCATCCACATATCTATCCGTTCAAAAAAACTATATCTATCCACATATCTATCCGTTCATAAAACTATATCTATCCACATATCTATCCGTTCATAAAACTATATCCATCTACATATCTATCCGTTCATAAAATTATATCTATCCACATATCTATCCGTTCATAAAACTATATCTATCCACATATCTATCCGTTCATAAAATTATATCTATCCACATATCTATCCGTTCATAAAACTATATCTATCAACATATCTATCCGTTCATAAAACTATATCTATCCATCACATATCTATCCATTCATAAACTATATCCATCCACATATCTATCGTTCATAAACTATATCCATCCACATATATATCCGTTCATAAAACTATATCCATCCACTTCTCTATCCGTTCATAAAATATATCCATCCACATATCTATCCGTTCATAAAACTATATCTATCCACATATCTATCCGTTCAATAAACTATATCTATCCACATATCTATCCATTCATTAAACTATATCTATCCTCATATCTATCCATTCAAAAACTATATATATCACATATTTATCCGATCACAAACTATATCTATCCACATATCTATCCGTTCATAAAACTATATCTGTCCACATATCTTTCCGTTCATAAAACTATATCTATCCACATATCTATCCGTTCATAAAACTATCTATCCATCCACATATCTATCCGTTCATAAAACTATATCTATCATCCACTATCTCTATCCGTTCATAAACTATATCCATCACATATCTATCCGTTCTAAAACTATATCTATCCACATATCTATCCGTTCATGAAACTATATCTATCCACATATCTATCCGTTCATAAAACTATATCTATCAACATATCTATCCGTTCATAAAACTATATCCATCCACATATCTATCGTTCATAAACTATATCTATCCACATATCTATCCGTTCATAAACTATATCTATCCACATATCTATCCGTTCATAAACTATATCTATCCACATATCTATCCATTCATAAAACTATATCCATCCACATATCTATACGTTCATAAAACTATATCAATCCACATATCTATCCGTTCATAAAACTATATCAATCCACATATCTATCCGTTCATAAAACTATATCCATCCACATATCTATCGTTCATAAACTATATCATCACATATCTATCCGTTCATAAATTTTATCATCACATATCATTCGTTCATAAAACTATATCTATCCACATATCTATCCGTTCATAAAACTATATCCATCCACATATCTATCCGTTCATAAAACTATATCTATCCACATATCTATCCGTTCATAAACTATATCTATCCACATATCTATCCGTTCATGAAACTATATCTATCCTCATATCTATCCTTCAAAATATATCCATCCACATATCTATCGTTCATAAAACTATATCCATCCACATATTATCCGTTCATAAAACTATATCTATCCACATTCTATCCGTTCATAAAACTATATCTATCCACATATCTATCCGTTCATAAAACTATATCTATCCACATATCTATCCGTTCAATAAACTATATCTATCCACATATATATCCGTTCATTAAACTATATCTATCCTCATTCTATCCGTTAAAACTATATCCATCCACATATCTATCCGTTCTAAAACTATATCTATCCACATATTATCCGTTCATAAACTATATCTATCCACATATCTATCCGTTCATAAAACTATATCTATCCACATATCTATCCGTTCATAAAACTATATCTATCCACATATCTATCCGTTCATAAAACTATATCTATCCATCAACATATATATCCGTTCATGAAACTATATCTATCCACATATCTATCCGTTCATAAAACTATATCCATCCACATATCTATCCGTTCTAAAACTATATCTCATCCTTCATATCTATCTTCGTTCATAAACTATATCTATCCACATATCTATCCGTTCATAAAACTATATCTATCAACATATCTATCCGTTCATAAAACTATATCCATCCCCATACATTCGTTCATAAACTATATCTATCCACATATCTATCCGTTCATAAAACTATATCTATCAACATATCTATCCGTTCATAAAACTATATCTATCCACATATCTATACGTTCATAAAACTATATCCATCCACATATATATCCGTTCATAAAACTATATCCATCACATATATATCCGTTCATAAAACTATATCCATCCACATATCTATCCGTTCATAAACTATATCTATCCACATATCTATCCGTTCATAAACTATATCTATCCACATATCTATCCGTTCATAAACTATATCTATCCACATATCTATTCGTTCATAAAACTATATCTATCCACATATCTATCCGTTCATGAAACTATATCTATCCATCCACTTATCTATCAGTTCATAAAACTATATCCATCCACATATCTATCCGTTCATAAAACTATATCTATCCACATATCTATCCGTTCATAAAACTATATCTATCCACATATCTATCCGTTCATAAAACTATATCAATCCACATATCTATCCGTTCATAAAACTATATCTATCCACATATCATATCCGTTCATAAAACTATATCTATCCACATATCTATCCGTTCATAAAACTATATCTATCCATCCATATCTATCCGTTCATAAAACTATATCTATCCACATATCTATCCGTTCATAAAACTATATCTATCCACATATTTATCCGTTCATAAAACTATATCTATCCACATATCTATCCGTTCATAAACTATATCATCCATCATTTCTATCCGTTCATAAAACTATATCCATCCACATATCTATCCGTTCATAAAACTATATCTATCCACATATCTATCCGTTCATAAACTATATCCATCCACATATCTATCCGTTCATAAAACTATATCATATCCACATATCTATCCATTCATAAAACTATATCCATCCACATATCTATCCGTTCATAAAACTATATCTATCCACATATCTATCGTTCATAAAACTATATCCATCCACAATCTATCCGTTCATAAAACTATATCTATCCATCACATATCTATCCTTTCATAAAACTATATCCATCACATATCTATACGTTCATAAACTATATCCATCCACATATATATCCGTTCATAAAACTATATCCATCACATACCTATCCGTTCATAAATATATCCATCCACATAATCTATGTTCATAAAACTATATCTATCCACATATCTATCCGTTCATAAACTATATCTATCCACATATCTATCCGTTCATAAACTATATATATCCCATATTATCCGTTCATAAACTATATCTATCCATCACTATCTATCAGTTCATAAACTATATCATCCACATATCTATCCGTTCATAAAACTATATCTATCCACATATCTATCCTTTCATAAAACTATATCTATCCACATATCTATCCGTTCATAAAACTATATCCATCCCATATCTATCCGTTCATAAACTATATCTATCCACATATCTATCCGTTCATAAAACTATATCTATCCACATATCTATCCGTTCATGAAACTATATCAATCCATCCACATATCTATCCATTCATAAAACTATATCCATCCACATATCTATCCGTTCAAAAAAACTATATCTATCCACATATCTATCCGTTCATAAAACTATATCATCACATATCTATCCGTTCATAAAACTATATCTATCCACATATCTATCCGTTCATAAAACTATATCTATCAACATATCTATCCGTTCATAAAACTATATCTATCCACATATCTATCCGTTCATAAAACTATATCCATCCACATATCTATCCGTTCATAAAACTATATCTATCCCATATCTATCCGTTCAAAAACTATATCTATCCACATATCTATCCGTTCATAAACTATATCATCCACATATTATCCATTCATAAAACTATATATCCACATATCTATCTAGTTCATAAAACTATATCCATCCACTTCTCTATCCGTTCATAAAACTATATCCATCCACATATCTATCGGTTCATAAAAATATATCTATCCACATATCTATCCGTTCATAAAACTATATCTATCCACATTTCTATCCGTTCATAAAACTATATCTATCCACATATCTATCCATTCAAAACTATATCATATCAACATATCTATCCGTTAAAAACTATATCTATCACATATCTATCCGTTCATAAACTATATCATCACATATCTAATCCGTTCATAAAACTATATCATCCACATATCTATCCGTTCATAAAACTATATCTATCCACATATCTATCCGTTCATAAACTATATCCATCCACATATCTATCCGTTCATAAAACTATATCATCACATATCTATCCGTTCATAAACTATATCATCCACATATATATCCGTTCATAAAACTATATCCATCCACTATCTATCAGTTCAAAACTATATCATCCACATATCTATCCGTTCATAAAACTATATCTATCCACATATTTATCCGTTCATAAAACTTATCTATCACATATCTATCCGTTCAATAAAACTATATCTATCCTCATATCTATCCGTTCAAAAAACTATATCTATCCACATATCTATCCTATCATAAAACTATATCTATCCACATATCTATCCGTTCATAAAACTATATCCATCCACATTTCTATCCGTTCATAAAGCTATATCTATCCACATATCTATCCGTTCATAAAACTATATCTATCAACATATCTATCCGTTCATAAAACTATATCTATCCACATATCTATCCGTTCATAAAATTATATCTATCCACATATCTATCGTTCATAAACTATATCATCCACATATCTATCGTTCATAAATCTATATCTATCCACATATCTATCGTTCACTAAAACTATATTAAAATATTCTCTGACGTAGTATGAAAACATAATCTATTCCTTCTGTGAAACAAGAAACTATAAATCATTCTTCTGTTCGTTCTGAACTACCAATCATTTCATTGGATCGGTTTAGTCCGTTATTAAAATATAAACCTATCAAATGTCTGATCATTGTAGCACAATCATAGTGAGTTTATTCCACTATTCGTATAGTACAATAGTTGAATTTGTTGATCTTTATCCTTCCCAATAGTTATCTCATCAACAAGATCCTAGTAGTAGTGGTCTGTCTGCTTCTTAAACGGTGTCTGTTGATACCCAGTTGAGTGTTATATTTTACCATCCAATAAAGATCATAAGATCAAAACCTCAATTGCCTATGAAGCAATGGGATAGTCGTGAAAATCTATAATACAATTCCCATTTATCATCTCGCTGGTAACAAATTACCTTCCAATATTTCAATTATACACTGTTATGAACAGTACTTTAGTTTCTTTGATAATGTATCTATAAAATATCATTTTATCTCGAAATTTATGACCGTTCATAAAACTTTAATGAATGTGTCCACTGTGTTTTTATTATACTGTTTAAATGTAATATCATGATTGCTCTTGATGATTTCATATGAATTTAATCGCTTATATTATAAGTTTTCATGTGAGTTTGAATGGTCCGGACCCTGTTCTTCACAGTCATTTTCCCAGATACACTAGATTGTGCTGGAGCTATCAGTTCTGCTTGTGTAATACTCTCGGCAGGTGGCGTCCATTTATGCAGAGAGGACAGTCATATGAGATAAAACCGGTGTAATGAAGTCAATCCTTCGGTTTAAAAACCCTTTAAAATATGACAATATTATTAGGTGAGTCCAGTTATCTACGTCGGTGTCTGTATATAAATACAAATATATTCATCTATGTATCTGTTCCTTTATCTGTGCATGTATTCATTCCGCTTGTCTCTTTGACTGTTTGTCATTCGTTTATATATTCGTTTTCTTGAATATGTCTCGGTGATAAACGAATGTAAGCGTGTGTGTGTGTGTATATCTACATATATACGTTAAACAAGATCCAGCTACAACAAGTTTTGCATCCGCTGTTATATTTTTAAAAGCATCGGACATATCTGGATAAATCCGGTTCTCTACAGCCCTGTTTCTCAACATGGGGCCCACGCCCCACTGGGGGCAATTCCATGGTTAAAGGGGGCAATGGACTCGTTCGGAGTTTAACTAATGTTCATGATGTTGCACAACCGATATATTGGTTTTTGGATGTCTATTGACAAAAACAAATGTTGCTTCACAATCACTTTCAATCAATCAAGTGCCGTACCTGCCGGCGTAGGCGATTATGTCTCTCCACAACTCTCTCTGCTTTGGTGCATGTAATCAGTTCTGCCGTCGATATTTTGTCGAACCATGATGTCAGGCCATCCAACATCTTCTCCCTCTGTCTTCCACGATCTCTCCTTCCTGAATTTTACATGTAGTCACCAAATGTTCTAAACCTTCTCTTCGCATTATATGCCCGAAGAACCTTGATTGTCGGATTCTTATTCTTTTGATGTTTCTGTGTGTGCAGGCCTGATTTAAAACCTCGACATTTGTTTTCTTTGCTGTCCATGGAATTCTCAACATTCTTCTGTAAAACCACATCTCTGTGGCTTCCAATGATCGTATTGATTGTTTGTGCATTGTCCATGATTCGCTGCCATACATAAGTATTGGTTCAATATAACACTGGAGTACTCGTTTTTGCAATGTCATTGGTAGTGAGTTCACGCATAGTGTGTTCTTCATTTTCATAAAAGCTGCTTTCGTTTGAGCTATTCTACTCCTAATCTCTGTTGTACATCTTCCATCTGATGTTAGAAATGTTCCCAGATACTTGAATCGATGGACTTGTTTCAGTATTGTGTTATTTATTCTGATATTACATGTTTTTGTTTCCTGTTTCTTGGAGACAACCATAAACTCTGTTTTCTTTATATTCATGCTTAATCCTTTCTTTTTTACTTTCTCTCACTAATATGTCTATTAAGTCTTGTAGATATTGTTCATTTGTAGCCATGAGAATTATGTCATCAGCGTGTCTTAGATTGTTCATATTTTGTCCACCTACTGTTATTCCTGTCTTTTCTTCTATAGATCTCATGATGTTTTCGCTATATAAGTTGAATAGGTCTGGTGATAGTATGCACCCTTGTTGTACTCCTAACTGTATCGCCTGATAAGATTCCAATCTTACTCTCTAGTCTTATGGCTGCGCTTTGTTGCCAGTACAAATTCTTGATCAGTCTCAGATCTTTCCCATCAATATTTATACTTTCTAACATGCTGATTATTTCTCCATGTTTTACTTTATAACCACTCTACAATCACCTTACTGAAGTTTAAAAAATCTTCAATGAACGGAAAGTACTTATACCTAGGTACATTTCTACCTCATTTAAACAAAGCTTTGAAACCGGGAAAGCATGTGTTATTGTGTTACAATCGAGTCATATTTTTTTTTAAACTGTAAAGTATCCGACATTTGCAAATCTTGAAATGAAGACCAAAATAAGTTTATACAATGCAATCCTGAGTATGTAATAGTATTGGATAGAGCCACACATATCATATTTCCGCCACAGAAAGCAGGTCCGAAGTTTGATTTGGCTTGGAATGTTAGGTACGATGAGAAAAGCAACCAAAAAACATCAAGGTGGTTTGACTCAAATACAATTTTGAAAAAAAGAGCAACATTAAAGTCTCTGTTTACTGCTCATACTGCAACTTTCAATCGTACTCTTGAGGCTAGTTATCAAATTTTCTTACTCGTTGCTAAATGTGGGAACAAATCATACTATAGGAGAGAATTTAATCAAACCATTAATGTCAGCATTTATTAAAACGGTTCTGGAAAAAGATGACAAAGAAATTAAAGATATACCACTCAGTAACAATACTGTTATCAAAAGAATAGACGAAATGAGTGAAGATATTGAAATACAACTTGTTGAAAAGCTGAAAATAAGAAAATGCTCAGTGCAAATGGATGAATCAACTTTGAGAGACAGTGAGACCGTATTGATAACTTACGTAAGATATATTGATAAAAGGGATTTCACTGAAGAAATGTTGCTCTGTATATGATTAGAAAGCACCACTACCTCCAAAGATATATATAATAAGCTAAACAATTACTTTGTTAAAAATATACCAATGAAAAATATAATATCTTGTGCCGCAGATGGTACTCCTAATATGACGGGCAAGAAAAATAGCTATATAATGTTGATGAAAGATGAAAATCCAGTAATACTTCTTGTACATTGTGTTATTCACCGGAAAAATTTGGTAGCTAAAAATATTTCGCCTGTTCTAAATGAAGTACTAAATTCAGTTATAAAGTGTATCAATGCTATTAAAGCTAATGCCAAGCGTGCGCGTCTCTTCAAGCTATTTTGTGAAAAAACAAAATGCAAACCATGGGATAATTTTACTTCACAGTGAAGTAAGATGGCTCTCGAAAGGAAATGCTTAAAAGATTTATGGAACCATTTGGTACTCTCAGTGATTTTTGAAGCGACAAAACTGAAATGAAGTATCTGTTAACGGTCGATGATAAAATATTTGTGAGTTATCTAGCCTATATCTTTGAAAAACTAAATATATTAAATAACCAACTTTAAGGAACAAGTAAAACTCTTGTTGATGCAAAAGTGAAGATATTTGGTTTCATTACCTTTATTGAATTATGTCAGAAATATATTTGCAACAAAAATTTTGAAAAGTTTCGTTGGCTCCAGAAATGGGAAGTGACTGATACCGCTATACTTGTTATTGTCGATCATCTGAAAATTACATCGGCTGATTTAAAAGAATGACTTTCTGATTTGAAATAAATTGATTTTCCAACTTGGATGTTGTAGCCAATTGCCAATGTTAGTGAATTTGTCTAATATTTCAATGGTGCAGTATCAAGAAGAACTCGCAGGAATGCAAAATGATGAGTTAGTTAAAACTTTATTTAATATCAGTAATCAGTTATATGAGGACTATCATCATAGCACTCCAGACATATCCATAGGTGCTCCGATCTCCCCCTCAGCAAATCCAGCAGCGTTCAGCGGCCCAACACGTCAGTTGGATATTGATTAATCAATCTGCTTGCATATTTAGTATGTCGTCCTTTTCGGGCTGCACCAATATTGACACCCATCTCTCTCAATCTGATCAGCGAGTGGGATTCACAGCCCTGAAACTCCTCTGTTCGGAAAGACTCTCTTAATGCGGGAAGAATGTCATTTCGATCCATGGCAGCTCTCTCTGATATTGTAGCCAAGCCAGCCAATCTATCAGCTCGTTCATTACCCTTAACTCCTTCGTGCCCAGGGACAAAAGTGAAGGTGACTTTGCTGATCATTGTCTATACTAGTACCTCCACCTAGTATCGTCTCACCATTCCTGATTCGAATTTACGAATCATGCTCATAGAGTCACTGAGTAGGAAAACACGAGAGTAGTTGTGAGATGCCTTCTATTTCACCGCCTCGTAACCACCCGAATTTCCATTGTCAAACTACTGTGGTTGTTTTGTAGGTCCCACTGGCCTCTCTTATTATTTTTCTCGCTGAATGTGCTGAAAAATCTCACGCACAGCGTTGTTGGCGAATGACTGAACTATCGGTGTAAATAACGACATCTGTATCATTGTTGTTATCATTCAAGAGGGCCTCAACCTCCACGTTAATCAGTGATGGATTATTTGGTTCGCAGTTTTTCTTAATGGATGTAATAACTATGAAAGCAGTCTAAAATTGAGGTGGCACAGCAATCCATTCCTCTCCATGTTCAATATAAAATGAGCGATGGCATTGCTTTGTGAGGAAACAGAGATCAAATTCAACCAAATGGGCAAGAAAACTATTACCATTTCCATCTTCATATTTAGCTGAATGTGGATTGAGTGCCATAACTGATTTGCTGCTAAATAAAAAAGAAATCGGCTGGATGTAATACAGCGAGGAGACTTGAGACTGAAGCTAACTAAATTGGAACCTAACATAAAATCTCTTTGCAGCATGCATCAAGCACAAGGATCTCACTAAATGTAAGTAGTAAATAATTACTATATAATAATTAAAATAATATAGAAAAATCTGTCATTAAAAGTATTTCGTAATTTAATTTCAGTTCTCCAATATATGTTTTGAAAATTTACTTACTGTGTTTCCTCAACAATTGCCTACTGATTTCTTTCTAAAACATAGCATTTAAGTTTTTACAGTGAGCATTTCAATGTTTGAAAATTAAAAATGTATATGTTACGAGGGGTCACTCGTACATGGGGGTGGGTGTGGGGGTGGGTGGGGGATGATTTTGAAAGGCTTTGGTGGGGCATGGCACAAAAAGGTTGGGAAACACTGCTCTACAGTCTCATAGCATCTCCCCTCCATCATGATTAACGATGTACACAATGACGCAAACTGTTTCCCAATCAGTGCATATCGAAATGAAGAAGGCTTCACAACTACGGTTCAAACAATAGGCTGTTATTAAATTTTAAACAGCAAAACATGTTCTTGCGATTGAGGTTCAGAAACATATGCAAGCCGTTCATGGTTATCAGTATGTTGATGTGAGTACAGTAGGAAGCTGGGTAAAGCGTTTCATATATGAAGAATATCGTAATACAGCCATAAACGATCACTTCATGAAATAAAGTTTAAAACTCAGGTCTTGGCTGGGATGTTCATGTTGATTTGGTTATTTGTGTGCTGAATTGGTAATGTGTTGTTCTTGCAGACATTCTTGAACAGGGAACAACAATAAACGTTGTACATTATATTTAAACTCATATTACATTACAATTACAAATTTGACGGACTGGAATAAGATATAAAACACTTCTTCAATACGACAATGTCAGAACTTACACAAGTGCAGCAACAAAGGTGGAAATTTAACACCTACACTTTCAAGTGATGTCACATCCAACCTATAACCCAGACCTGGATCCTAGTAGTTTTCACCTAGATGTGAATATGTGGCAATAACTTCTACAAAGCTGATTACTTGCACATATGTATGTCAATAACAGTTTACAACTGTCAGATTACAATTTGAGTTGAAAGGAAAAGATACAAAAAAAGAGTAAAATAAAAGGATATGAGTTATAGCAAAAATGTGTCAGAGGTGCCATATTTGGCGCCATGACTACGCCTAAATTTATAACTGGCGAACGGAAAAAACTGATAGTCATGTCATCTCACTGATAAGTTTTCTGTTACTGAACCGTCAATCAAAGCCACAAAATACTTCTCAATACTTCAACATTAAAAGCTAAACAAGACACATAGTATCCAACAAGAACAACATAAGAAGAGTTACTTGTTATCGACTTTGAATGAAAGAACAGTTTGCTGTCACATTAATGTCAGTACCAGAGATTTACAGGAGAAAATCGCTTGTGTCTGTGTATGTTCAGTATAATACACAAAAGCATGCAAACTTACGCTTGTTGTCTGTGTATGTTCAATATCATGCAATCAATGTCTAAACTTACGCTTGTTGTCTGTGTATGTTCACTATAATGCAACCACCGTTTAATTAAACTTACGCTTGTTGTCTGTGTATATTCAGAATAATACAATTAATGTCTAAACTTATGATTGCTGTCTTGTATCCTCAGTATAATAAAATCAACTTTTAAACTTACGCTAGTTGTCGTTACGCACACTCTGCTTGTTGTGAGACACATATGCTGCAATATGTTACAATACTTTGTACTGATTATTGGTTACTTGTTACCTAACCGAAGTCAGATCAAATGTTTTCATCTGCTACCGTATTACAATAGACGGTACCATCTGCAACTGTTAAACTCAATGACTTGTAGAGGGTAGGGGGGCTCAGGAGAGCTAAAGGCTAGAGGATTAAGCCCTAATGGGAAATCCCCACTGCCCTGTGGGTCAGCAGGGTTATGTAGAGGGTAGAGGAGTAAATCTTGACCACAAATCCGGGGAGGGACCTATGGCAGTTGATGGATATATGTGTATTCATTCCATCTTCTGACATCCCCTGCAAACCCTGCTTAAACGTACAAACGTATGGACTTTGTCTTTCCTTTGGATTAAACAGTAGGAAGATATGAGGTTTGTGCAAAATGGGCAAGGCACATTCCCATATCAGCTGCCCAGGCTAGGCACAAATGAAGAGGACACTTTATCCTTGCTTTCAGCTACGACACAACAGGAAAATAAACAGATACCTAGGAAAATGAAAAGTAAGTCTCTTCGATTTGGCACATAGAACGTAAGGACCATATGTCCCAGACTTCACAACATAGACCGCTCAGAAACAAAGGACATCAGTAAAACAGCTGTCATAGACAGAGAAATTGAGAGACTACAGGAAGTTATAGCGGCACTACAGGAAACCAGGCTCCCAGAGTGTGGTTCAGTAAAACAGCTGTCATAGACAGAGAAATCGAGAGACTACAGGAAGTTATAGCTGCACTACAGGAAACCAGGCTCCCAGATTGTGGTTCAGTAAAACAGCTGTCATAGACAGAGAAATCGAGAGACTACAGGTAGATATAGCGGCACTACAGGAAACCAGGCTCCCAGATTGTGGTTCAGTAAAACAGCTGTCATAGACAGAGAAATCGAGAGACTGCAGGAAGTTATAACTGCACTACAGGATATATCGAACATGTGTAATTAGCTCTTTACTATATCGCTCAGAAACATGAACATCCTACTCAAGGCACGAACGAAGACTTAACACCTTTCACCTTCGATGTCTCCACAAGATTATGAACATCAGGTTGTACGACACGATAACCAACTCTGAAGTACATCAACGTGCAACCCATTGCTCAGATATAAAGATGTCTACAAGGCCTCAATAAATACATTTTCTATCGGTCCCCAGCAAATGAGAAAAACTGACTGATGATCGAGATATATGGAAAACAACATTGCGCAAAGGTGCAGAATCTTTTGAAGAGAGAGTTAGGAATGAGCTGAAAGACAAGAGAGACAAGCGAAACTCATAAGTTGTCACAGTGAAACACTTGCCAATTGACCGCCTGTAAAGTTGTCACAGTGAAACACTTGCCAATTGACCGTCTGTAAAGTTGTCACAGTGAAACACTTGCCAATTGACCGTCTGTAAAGTTGTCACAGTGAAACACTTGCCAATTGACCGTCTGTAAAGACGTCAAAGGCCATAAATAACCTACATAATAGCACTCCGTGAAGAAGCATAGAACTCCGTCTCCCCAAAGATGTCCAATGTTATAAATAATGATGGTTCGTGTGGCTCGCTGGTTAAACACACTTCACATTATGCCCCTCAGGCATCAAGTTCTTCTTGTTCAATGTGCAATTACAAACTTGAAGTCACTGGAAAGATTCAATATTAATTATAGTGTTTACGTTCAAAAATCAGTCTTCGAAAAGCCTGGTTCTCCCTAAATTTATAACAATCGATGCTGCTGATACTCTCTCATTGCCGCAAACACTCTCATGTCTAGGACAATAGATTCAAAAAAATACTCAGGACGTTAGAAATAGTTATAGACGACATCTCCGCATACTGCAAACTACAGTTTTGGACGTTCAGAAGCATCGATTGATAGTCAGACACAACAATGGCCACAGTAAACCGAGTTCCAGAGAGGCACTGTGTGACAGCAGTAACTGCCGTTACTAACATCTTCATACTGGAAGTAGCTGACATGTATGCCCCATTCGCTCTGCAACAACCATAACTTGAGCGCTGGCTAACAAATCTCAAGCTGACTAATCACCATGACGCACTAATCCATCTTTATATACAACAACATCACCATCATTTGCGTTATCTTCTTCTCTTGATCGTTCTTTTCGGTCGTTTTTATCATTCTAATGTGATATATAAACAGCCAACCACCAAGAACGGGTGTACGTGCACAAAACCTTCAGTATCAATTGAAGCCATGTGCGAAGGGAGGCAGCAGTAGTAGAGACAGTGGAAATATATAAAAGAGTAGAAACCACCCTAACAGACAAATAGTAGACAACTGGCGACCACAGCACAGACTGAAGCAAAAACAATCCTGGACGTGGCGTGGTATTAGGCCTGCAAGAAAACTATCACATGCGGAGAACAGAGAAGAAACACAAATTGTACACACAGAAGTCCCTCCAAATTGTAGTCTCGCCTGTCCAAAAATAAACACCACACTTACCAAAGACATTACCAAGAAGAACTCAGACCCAGTAGATCTCTGGATGGTGGCCCAAGATACCATCCTATATTTCCCAGATGAATGGATACATGTATATACAGATGGCTCAGCCTTCAAGGGGACTACTAATGCTGGATACGGTGCACAAATAGAATACCCAGACAAATCGTGCGATGAGTTGCAAAACGCATGTGGCAAGTACTGTTCTAATTTTGAGGCTGAGACCATTGCCATTGAAGCCTCAGTGCACCATCTTACAAACATATTCCAGCTCCATCCTGAAAAACCCAGATCACAATGATCTTTATTGATGGTAAGTCAGTGCTACAGGCACTAGAAAATTCAAACCCTGAGAGCTCTGCGTGCCAGTCCCTGGCTCTATCTATCAGTTCATTCATCAACACCTTTGCCGTCAAGCTTACCAGGGCACACCAACATTGGATACCATGACACAGCAACATACAAGGAAATGAAAGAGCAGACATCCTTGCAAAGGCAGGAGCAAATAGTCAACAGCATGACAGACCAATAACTCTGCAGACTGCTAAAAAAATAATAAGAAGTAACAAAAAGGAGGAGTGGATGAATGAATGGGCAATGGGTAAAACAGGCAGAGCAGTCTTTAAACACATGACCACTCCAAATCCCAAAGATGCAATACATCACCTCACACGACAAGAACAAGTCATCAGTTTCCGCCTTAGGACACAACATGTGCCCCTGAATGCTCGCATCCAACCAAAGATTGCCCCACAATGTCAACTGTGTTACTGTTCAGAAGAAACTGTCACACACCATCTCTTCCAGTGCCCTGCACTCAGTGACCTACGCCACAAGTACCTACCTCCATACCCTGATGTTGAAAACACTCTCTATGCTAACACACCACAACTCAGATAGACCTGTAAATTCACTGCCATGGCCTCAAGTCGAAGGGCAAATGCTCAGATGACTGCTGGATCGGAAAAGTAAAGTAATAGTAAAGTATAGCAAAGTACAAAGTATTATGAACAGAAAGAAGAAAAAAGATATTACAATTTTGATGGGGACTTTAATGCAAAGATAGCAGAAGATAATAGCAGTTTCGAAGAGACCATGGGAAATCATTGGCTGGGTATAATGAATGAGAATGGGGAAATGTTCGCAAATTTTGTGCTCAAACCAGCTAATCATAGGGGCAGCATATTTCAGCATAAGAGAGTACACAAGGCTACATGGATATCACCAGACCACAAAACAGCTAACCAGATAACATCATTATAAGACGTTAAAGTGTGCAGAGGAGCAGACGTAACATCGGATCACCACCTCATGCTAAGTAAAATCAGGATGAAGCTTAAAAGATATTCAATAAACCAAAATTATAGAAAACAGTTCAAAGTAGAAGAGCTTAAGAACCAGGAAGTAAGAGACACATTTGCGGTCACAGTATCAAACAAGTACCAAGCACTTGAACAGCTGGTAGACGATATGAGCACTAAGGAACATTGGCAACAGATAAACGATATATGGAAGGATACATTCTCAGAGGTTTTGAAAGATCAGGAACGGAAAAACGAAGATTGGATAACATCAGATACCCTTAATCAGACCAAAGAAAGAAAAAACAGGAAAGCAGATCTAAACAGATGCAAAACTAGGGGCGATAAAGCTAAAGCCTACAAGGTATATGGGGAAGCCAACAAAAAGGTTAAACAAAACATAAGGGATAAAATAAAATATATAGACGACTTGGCAGGTGAAGCAGAAGCAGCAGCAGAAAAAGGAAATATGGGGGACATGTATAATATCACAAGGACGCTAACATGAAAATACAAACAATCAAGTGGTCTTATAAAAAACAAGAGAGGCAAAGTAATTAGCAACACTGAAGAACACATGAAGAGATGGAAAGAACATTTTGAAGAACTGCTTAATATGCCAAAACCACAGGTCCCCCGGGAAATAGAGCCAACTGAAGAGGAGCTACAAATTAACTGTGAAAGACCAAGTAAAAAAGAAATAATGAAGGCCATAAAGGACTTAAAGGATAGAAAAGCAGCAGGGCCAGACAACATTCCAGCAGAGGCCATCAAGGCAGATACGGATATCTCAACAGAGTTACTATACAAATTACTAGGTAAGATATGAGAGATAGAAGAGATACCAGTAGAGAGGAAAGGTCACTTGGTCAAACTACCAAAGAATGGAGAAATGCATGAATGTACAAACTATAGAGGGATAATGCTTTTAACAGTGCCAGGCAAAATACTAAACAGAATTATACTCGATACACTTGAATAGGTCATAGATAAACAAATGAGAGAAGAACAGGCAGGGTTTCGCAAGAATAGATCCTGCACAGACCAGATAGCTACACTGCGCATTATAGTAGAGCAAAGCCTAGCGCGGAACTCACCACTATACATAGGTTTTGTGGACTATGAAAAGTCGTTTGATAATCTAGATAGAGAGTCATTGTGGAAACTATTAAAACACTGTGGAGTTCCACCCATAATTGCAAACCTAATAAAGGAAATCTATGAAGGAATGAAATGCAGTCATACATGAGGGCCAATTGACGGAATCCTTTGAGATAAAAACGGGGGTGAGACAGGGATGCCTGTTATTACATTTCTGCTCTTGCTGGCCATAGATTGGATTATGAAATCAACAACAACAGATGGGGAATACAATTGACACTTATGAAACAACTAGAGGACCTGGATTTTGCAGACGATCTGGCACTGCTGCCCCACAATCACGCACAGATTAAAGATAAAATGAATACCCTAAATAATAAGTCTCAGCAACTTGTTTGAAAATACACAGGGGAAAGACCAAGGTATTTCGAATAAATGCAGTAAATGTAAACCAGATTTTGCTGGAGGAAACATCTCTACAAGATATAGAATCATACACATACCTTGGTAGCAACATAGACACAAAAGGAGAAACAAATAAAGCTGTCAAGATAAAAATACAAAAAGCAAGGGAAACTTTATTGCATTGAGTAAGATATGGAAGTCAAAGGAGATCAAAACAAACGCAAAGCTGAGAATCTTTCAATCAAATGTGAAATCAGTGCTGTTCTATGGCTTGGAAACATGGTTATTGGTTATTGGTTACTAAACTGACGTCACTACACTCCGGACAGACCCATAGGTGCTCAGTATCCCCCAAAAGATATCGAAGAGTATGCATACTGATGGTTCCCGTGGCTCGCTGATTAAATACACCTCTCACTCTGCCTCTCAGGCATCCAGTTCGACTTGAACAACGGGTTACTCTAAACTGCCTAAATCGCTTGATCGATTCAACATCGATTTTAGTGTCCTCATCCAACAGACAGTCGCGAAGAGACCGAAGAATATTCCCTTATCCATCTTCAACTCCCCAACAATCGATGCTGTTGATGCAAGCCTGTTCGCTCTCTCATTACCGTAACCACCCGTATGCCCAGGACAGTATATCCACGTAAGCCGCTGGAGGTTAGAAACTTCTATAGACGACATCCACTCATACCGAAACCTGCCCTTCTAGATCTTGTGAAGCATCGACTGAGAGTCAGATACAACATGGAAACATGGAAGACAACATAAGAAACTATCAGAAAACTGCAGACCTTCGCAAATGGATGTTTACGTAGAATAGATGGACTCAGATGGTATGATAAGATTACAAAGGAGGAAATTAGAGAAATAACTAAGCAGGTACCAGTGGAGAAAGAGCTTAGGAAGAGACGCTGGCGAGGGATAGGACATACATTGAGAAGACCGACCGGAAGCATTACAAGACAAGCACTGTTTTGGAACCCGCAGGGAAAGAGGAGATGGGGATGGCCTAGAGAGACCTGGAGAAGAGAGCTGTAGGCTGATATTAAAAGGATAGGTAAAACATGGAAAGAATTGGAAGGGATGAGAGAGGAAGAGCTAGAAGAAGTCTGTTGAAGACATGTGCTCCGCTGGGAGTTGAAAGGTGAAGAAGAAATTATATTTTGTGATACCAAAATAATTATTAGGCAGTCAAAGATCAAAGAAAATTGCCGCTTCAGTAAAATGGCAGTACCTACATAAATTTTAATTATATATTCGTAGTGTCATGAAAAATATAACACCACATGCAAAATTACGTTGTATTTCATGCACTGGTTATTGAGATATTAGAAGACGTTTGTTGGCACGAGATTTGAAACGCACTATAGCAAAGTCGTGTCCAGAATCAAATAGTCCTGATTCTGAATGGCCCACCCGCATTCTGCTATTGCAGGCCATATGTTCCTACTATTGGATGAGGACACTAAAACTGAATCTGTAAAGTAATGTTGGATGCGTGTGGAGCAAAGAGAGAAGTGTGTTTATCTAGCGAGCCATAGACACCATCAGTATGCATACCCTTAGACATTTGTTGGGGTAAACCCTGCAGCAAGGTGTATGTCCGAAGTGCTGTGACGTCAATTCAGTAATCAATATCACTTACATACATACACACATATATGCATACACACATACATACAGAAGTGGCTCGTCATAAGGGCCAGTGGGGCCCGGCACCACCAAAAATATTGAGTAGCGTGTACTTATTATTTCAGACATTATTTGTTTATAATTATTACTTTGAACACGATATTGATTAGCTTTGAAAGTTGATATATAACGCTAAAATATCACACTCAAATCTGAAATTCAGCATCTTTCCTCCCTAATTAGTATACGCCCCAGGTCAGTAAGGACCAGTAAGAATCAACCCCACCAAACCAAAAACAATTAACGTGTACTTATTATTTTAGAAATTATTTTTCCGTAATTATTACTTTTAATTTGACACGGATTAGCTTTGAAAGTTGAATATTTAACACTAAAATATAAATATTATATAATAATAATATAACAATCATAATAATATATAAACATTATTATTAAAACAATATTAAATACGGTCTCAAATTCAGCGTCTTTCTATAATGCTTTACGTATATATCATCGCACTATGTTTTACCGGGTCTTTTTAAATCTTCTCTATCTACGATGTAACATTATGACATTGACCTTTGGCCGCTTTCTTTAATATGCCAAAACAATTTATGTTGTTTTATTCACCGGAAGCTAAGTTTCTACGTGATCAACTAATTAACAGTTAAACGACGGCTCTTGATTAAATAGTACTTTGTATATTTGTCGATTGAATCACAAATTATATATAAAATAGAAAAGGATATGAAATAATAGAAATAAGTAACTAACTATTATTATAATCTTTAACGGTAATCGTCATTCATATTCAATATAAATATGTCCTCTACAATGCACACTCTTTTGCGTTTGACAAGCTGTGACCCTCTTTTGAAGTGGTGGCTTATTCGAAATTCAAAATGAATCAAGTGGATTATTTATTACGAAATCCTTTTCCTTCGTTAAAGATAGAAGAAAAGCTTAAAATTAAACGGCTAGTTGCACATCAGCCACATAGCTTTGTATATGTGCAACAAGATGGCAAGAAAAAGATGACTTTCAATAACAAGTGGTTTAGTAAAAAGTCGTGGTTAACTGTCGGTGAAGAAAAGCAAAGCTTTTTGTTTTTATTGTTTGTCATTTCATGTTGAAGGACTGTGGTCAACGGTAGGTTGTAGGGATCTCAAACATTTAAGTGAAAGAATTTAAAAATGCGATGAAAGTTCACTTCATTTAGAAAATAACTGTAAATTAAAAATATTTGGGACTGTAAACATTGCTGTACAGATTGACTTTGCACAACAAATTTCACTCCAGAAACACAATGACCTCGTCACAAAAAATAGACACATACTAAACAAAGTGATAGTGTTTAATATTTTGTGGAACTCATGAACGAGCTTTGAAATACAAAGTTCAGCAAACCGGTGCATTTTCTTAAATCTGTTATCTTTACTCGGTAACCTTGACAGTGTGTTAGACGACCATTTGAAAAGTACTTCAGTTGTTAAATACGCATCACAAATTATACAAAGTGAGCTATTAGACTGCATATATCAGGTGTACATTGAGGAATTGATCAATGATATAACGTTACCAATTATGTTTCTCTGCAAGATGTTGAAACAACAGACGTAACATGCCGAAGTCAATTTCTTTTTATTTTACGGTATATTAAAGGGGATAGGCCGTTGAAAGATTTCTTTCCTTTGAAGAGGCTCATGATCGAACAGCTGATGGTCTCAGTGAGGTTCTTCAAAGAACTCTAAAACGTTTCAATGTGGAAAAAAAACCTCACAGCTCAAGCATACGATGGCGCCGCTGTTATGCGGGACAATGTAGGTGGTGTTCAGATTCTGATACATAATTCTTTCCCGTATGTTAAGTATGTACACTGTTACACACATCAGCTGAATTTGGTAATAGAAAATGCTTGTTCTAAGATCATAAATTCAGTTAATTTGTTTTTGTGTGTGCAAATATTACTGGATTCACAACGTTTTTCTCTTCTTCTTCTAAGCGTAGTGACCTATTACAATCAATCTGCAATACGCGGATACAAACTTTTTCCACAACGAGGTGGAACTTTCAGTCTCGCGTTGTGAATATTGTTCATGACAACAAGTTTTATTTATTGGAATGTTTCGAAAAGATTGAGGAAGAAGATGGCTGGGATAATGTAACAGTAAGTCATGTTTTTGATTTACAAAGTTTGCTTAGAAATCCATAATTTTTGTTTTTTTTCTCAATTCTTTCTTTGACATTATGAAACATGTTGATATCTTGTACAACGCAATTCAAATGCAGAGTGCTAATACAGTTACCATATCCAGTGCGTTACATCATTTTGAATCAGCTGTAACTGAAATAAGACAGAACACCGGGAGGTATCAAGTGAATGAAGACACATGTTCTATTTCCCCAATAAAACACTCTAAACGCTGCTCTGAAGTAAATCTGACAGCAGATGCCCAAGAAGTATGTGACACAGTGATCAAGCAACTTAAAGAACGATTCCAAGAGTCCCAAATATTTAGTAGCTTCAAAATTATTGACCCAAAGAAATGTGTTACATTCAGATAACTTTTTCCAGCCAACGTAATCAGCACTTTTGCATGAAGCTACAGTCCAATTATTTGCAAAGATAAATACAAAATGAGCTATCAGTGATCTATCGCAATGATACTTTCAAAGATATTCCTACCGTCTGTGACTTATACATTTTTTTTCATGCACCATTCCTTCGATCAATCGTTTTCTGAAGTGCACAAATCTCTGCAAAGTGCACCAACCACTCCAGTCTCAACAGCAGATGCATGTTGAAGGATGGAGTTGATTATTGGGTTTAGGCTGGTAGTAGCATTGTTGTAGTTTTGATGTTCCTGATGATGATGGTGTTTTCTTTACAATGGCTGTGACACAACTACAATATATTGAACGACCATGGGTTTTGTGGAGTCATATATATATATATATATATGTATTTGATGTTAGGATACATGTGTGGACAACACACCAAGAACACGTCCATCTGCATCTTATGTTTCCGTTCGTCCTCTTCTGTTTACTCACGTTACTACACCGTCACTACACAACTACGTCAATTGGTTTCTCTACGTCGATGTCTCGTTTTAGTGTTGCCATCTGCTTAGAGAGTATCTTTGGCTTGCAAACACTACAGTCTGCTAATAAACTATCTAAATATATACAAACTACACACTAAAGCTAACTGTCTGGACCATCAGCTGCCACCTGGTGGGGGCTGGCTACTACATGCAGAGTAATGTTTCAGCACGTTGAAAAGAATCAAAATATTCCCTAGAAATAGTATGGACCAAGACAGGGTGAATTCACTGTCTGTTTGTTCAGTTTACAAGAAGGAAATTGGTGAAATTCAAAACTTCAACAACAGAGTCATCGATATGTGTACCAGCCAGAAAAACAGACGTGCTCGACTTTTCAACAAGTAAAACTATTACTTGGTGAGTTCAGTATATATATATATATATATATATATATATATATATATATATATATATGGTATATATTTTAGTTGTTGTTGTTGAACCCAGGAATTATTAGTTTTCACCATGTTTCTTATAGTTCGTGGGGGAGAGTGCCCGGCTTTCTTGCAATGAGAACTGACAATTATTTGTGACCATTGATTCAGTGGGGTGTGTGTATACGCTTACATACTCGTACCTTGTTACTTCTTACATTTGCTTTGCATTTATGAAACTTTTTTCATTTTACATCGGCCAGAAGATGAGTGCATTCACTAGGGTTTAAGACCTGAGAGACGTGTTTGCATTTGCTTTATTACCTATACCAGAGTAGCTCTATCTCGATCCCCGCCCACTTAGCCAGACAAGATCTTTTGTCTATTTCTAGAGTCACAACGAGGTGGTGGAATATAGTCTTGATCAGTGCCAGCTCACTTACCCTGGCGCAGCGTTGTCCCAATGTGCTATTTTGCGCATGCGGCCCCAGATCATTATAGTAAAGGGGGAATAACTTCCCGGAATAGACAAATAATAGTATATACTAAAATATGACCTAGCCCAAAAACCATGATTTTTCCGAAAATTTGTGTCTGGCTCCACCACCAAAATTGACCACGAGCCGCTACTGCATGCATGCATAACATACATACATACATACATACATACACGCAAGCACATGCACATAACACATGTACACTCGTACACACTACATACATACACATAAATACACACACTTATACACACATATACACACACACACCCACACATCGATACACATATTTGTTTCAAGAAAACGAATGTTCATCCTACTAAATGAAATATTTATTTTTAATAAAACAAACACAAGTTACTTTGCTTGTGTTTCTGCATGTGGTAGGGAAAAAAAAGTATAAATCATTATGATCTATCCATTTTTTGGTTAATATTAGTTACTTGACAGTGTATTAGGATTTATTATGTTTAAAAGATGAAACAAAAATTGTATGTCGACACGTTCCGCTGTTTTGTCACTGTGCCCCCCTGTGGCTTCTTATTATCCTCTTATATCGTGATTGCTTGTTTGTTGTTCACATATATATAGTTGTTCTCTAGGTTTAAAGTTGGCGATAACAATGATAACCTGTTTATTTATCTATATATATTAAATTTAGTTAAAGTGTATGTTTTGTTGTCTTTAGGTAATTGATTCCATTTGATAATGTCAGTGAAAAGCATTCTTCAAATATGGAAAGAATGAAACAATACAGGGAAATATAGTGTTATAACATTAACTAAACAATACAGGGAAATATAGTGTTATAACATTAACTAAACAATACAGGGAAATATAGTGTTATAACATTAACTAAACAATACAGGGAAATATAGTGTTATAACATTAACTAAACAATACAGGGAAATATAGTGTTATAACATTAACTAAATAATACAGGGAAATATAGTGTTATAACATTAACTAAACAATACAGGGAAATATAGTGTTATAACATTAACTAAACAATACAGGGAAATATAGTGTTATAACATTAACTAAACAATACAGGGAAATATAGTGTTATAACATTAACTAAACAATACAGGGAAATATAGTGTTATAACATTAACTAAACAATACAGGGAAATATAGTGTTATAACATTAACTAAACAATACAGGGAAATATAGTGTTATAACATTAACTAAACAATACAGGGAAATATAGTGTTATAACATTAACATGAGTTTCAATATGTATTTACTCTTAGAATATTTCATTGAAAAGAGAGCAATAAATTATTTAACAAAATTAAGAAATGAACATGTATTATCAAATATATGCTAGTATCATGTGATTAAAAAATGGTTTAGGCGAGTTTCCCACAACACAAGATCGGTTTTAGCCAGCATTCACTGGGTTCGCTCTCCGTGAGACACGGGCTGTTCCCAGCCGGGCAGCAGGCTGCTTTTTATTTTTTGGTAGCTACCCTTAGACAATCTTTCCTCCCGGGTTGTTCAGCGTCATATGCCCAGTTAACGAATCTTTGTTGAACTACTTGGTTTGCCTGCCGTCCAGTTTTGTGTACGGTTTGCTCCGCTAGACTTTGATTGTCCCCAATCGAACTACAAGGCAGAAGTAGTTATCTGCGAGGGGAAACGCGGTTATTGCTCTCTGGATGGAGACCCCATCTTCGAGGCTCGTCACCGTTTTGTCCAACTCTGGTTCTTTTTGGTGCCCTTTCGCCCTATTCTGCTTGTGTTCTACTAGGTCATACCTTACCCATTTCTATCTCACTATGCCCAGTTTATCACCATTCGGTAGGAACGTTTGCACTGGATTCAAGCGTCTGCTGGGCATTTCAGTTTTTCTGCACAATTGGGTGGACCGCTCCCCCCTAAGTTTGCCACGACTTTTCATAGCTCCATCATCAGCACCGTGCATGTCTGCCCCCACAGTTGGGCTCTCTGTGTATCGTCCGTATGTGTGTTCCATTTACTTTGGTGCCTGCTCACCATTTTTATCAGTTCTCTCACCGTGCTCACATTTATTATGCTTCGAGACTGTCATGACACGCAACTGAATTCGAGCCCACACCTCAGGGCTGCGAGTTTTGCCCCATATGGGTCCAGTCTCTTCTCTGGATGCACCCTCATCCCTTTATGTTTATTTGTTCAGCTTTTCCCATCGCCGGGAGAGATGTGCATTAATAATAACTCTTGGATTCTGCTCGTCTGTGTTGCGAACGGATCTCATCCAACGTAACTGCGTATGCATCACTACTTATACCAGAGTAGCTCTCCCTCGATCCTTACCCGCTTAGCCAGACAGGAACCGTTGTCTGTTTCTAGGGTCACCACGTGGAGGTGGGGTAGGATATTGGTTAGTGCCAGCTCACTAATCCTGGCCCGATGTTGTCCCTATGCGCCTTAGACCCCATTACCCCTTTGAGGAAAAGAACAAACGCTTCTGCTCTGCAACAGCTTGATACTAGAGAGTTGGCTATTAAATAATATAAAATCAAGGACAATTAAATATTTCGGATACATCAAACGACAAGATTTTTTTTTTAAAAAGTATCTGGAACGGCAAATTGAAAATGCAGCACCCCCATGACAACAAACTATGAACTAGTGAATGAGACCAGGCGTCGTAAACATATTAAGGTGATGTTGTAATATATAATCGCTGCAATAAACGTAGAAAACGACTCGTTTGCTGTGGTTGATAGCTACGTCCTGTAAAGGATATGCCACGATTTTCATCCTATATACAGTGTACCGTGAAAGAAGTTAAATTCTTCACTTCTATTTTTTTAATTGATAAAGGCAATTTGGTCGAAATTTTTCTGTGTATTGTTATTGTCTTTGTATGTTGTAAATCTCTAATACTTTGTAAATTGTAATTGTTAAAAATGCTTTTACGTGTTTCACTTAACTCAGCTCAGTTGACAACTGTACGAAAGAAAATTGGGTACATTTGCAATCTCACCATTAAAAACGGTAAACTAGCTAACCTAGATCACGTGACGTCAGTCGACAGGTCAGAGTTCACGAGATACGGTCGTACAGGGAACCAAGTTCAAAGGTCACGAATGTCGTGGTATTTATTGCTGTAGATAAGATGTATTAATGCAAAGGACAATTCCCTAAAACTAATCTTATTTTATGATGGTTTGTTATTTATTACTATTATTTTCTATAATTTTATACTGTTTAAAATCAAATTGGGGACTCAATCGATAATTAAACGGACTATTTGATCTAGGGTACTCGTTTATCTGAGAAGTAGTTTGGCCACGTAAGAATGAATATATCTTTCGGTTGAATGAAAGTGACATTGTTTTGGCAAATATCATTGCAATAGCGATCATAGGTCAGAGGTCGCAATGTTACATCTTAGGAAAATTTAAACTCTCCCCAGAAATAGTGCACGTCACAATGCGTGAAACATTAGATGGAAAATGATGAGTTTGTCTATATAATATTTCTTTAATAAGAATATGTTTTACATTAATATGGTTGTTATATTATTCGGATATAATATTTATATGTTAGTGTTATATATTCAACTTTCAAAGCTAATCAGTGTCAAATTAAAAGTATTAATTACGAAAAAATAATTTCCAAAATAATAAGTACACGTTCATTATTTTTGGTTTGGTAGGCCTGTTCTTACTGGCCCCTAGTGACCAGGGTCGTATAATAATTAAGGAGGAAATATTTTGAATGTAAGATTTTAGACTTTGTGTGACATTTTAGCGTTATATATCAACTTTAAAGGCTAATCAGTATCCCGTTCCATTTATTTCTTCTCTGCTTTCCTGCCGTTAGGCGTAACAGGTTTAGCTGATGATCGGTTTCCGAGATAATGGACGCACTGTCGCTTTGTACGCTGTGGTATTGTGGAGTTTTACGATGTATGTAACTCCATCAACCCATCAGTATCCAGTTGAAAGTAATAATTATGAAAAATAATATATAAAATAAAAAGTACATGTTACTCAATATTTTTAGTTGGGCCCTGCCCACTGCCCTTAATGACGAGCCGCCCTTTGGTATGTCCGTTTTATGGTCTGCGTAAGTGTTAAACTTTCAAGAAGCTAATGCTTGAGAAATGAATTTAAGAAAGAATAATATGATGGTTGACTTACGGTATTTGCTGCTTCTATTTCAGTTCTTCAATGTATGTTGTTGATAGCACTTTTCCAACTGACAGATGAAGTACAGAACAAAATTGATAGCACTTTTCCAACTGACAGATGAAGTACAGAACAAAATTGATAGCACTTTTCCAACTGACAGATGAAGTACAGAACAAAATTGATAGCACTTTTCCAACTGACAGATGAAGTACAGAACAAAATTGATAGCACTTTTCCAACTGACAGATGAAGTACAGAACAAAATACTTTAATGACAGAATATATGTACAGTGTAATATCACTCTTGCTCTGACAATTTGACCTACCCTGACGAATCACTAAGAGCATTTACACAGTAGCTTTAGCGACGATGTGGCTAAAATAGACTGTACAAAAACAGTAACATCATCAAATCATGCACACATGCAGTTCCCCTCCACTGATCTATATCCAACACCAAAACAAATGAATTCCAGGTCAAAAAAGTAGATAGTTTTTCATGTAGCTAAATTTGTGTTCAAATCTGTGCATTCCTCCTACAGTTTAATGTATGTACAGTTGAATAAATCTGTGCATTCCTCCTTCAGTTTATTGTCTGTACAGTTGAATAAATCTGTTTATTCCTCTTTCAGTTTAATGTATGTACAGTTGAATAAATCTGTGCATTCCTCCTTCAGTTTATTGTCTGTACAGTTGAATAAATCTGTTTATTCCTCTTTCAGTTTATTGTCTGTACAGTTGAATAAATCTGTTTATTCCTCTTTCAGTTTATTGTCTGTACAGTTGAATAAATCTGTTTATTCCTCTTTCAGTTTATTGTCTGTACAGTTAAATAAATCTGTGCATTCCTCCTTCAGTTTATTATATGTACATATGTTCATATGTACAGTTCCAACTTGACTGCAACGGGTCATCCCATAATTGCTCCGTTCCTGTGCCAGCGAATATATGTACCTGTACAGTTAAACATAAGACATCTCAGAATGAACAGTTAGGTCAAAGGCATCTTCACTCTGGGTAACTCTTAATAGATGTAACAATAGTGTGATCAAAATAGCGGGAAGTTGTTTTGTCTCGTTTTTTTTATAGAATAAGTTGTCAGGTTTTTAGTTTGTTTATTGATCACTTAGCAACATGAACATTTCTGATGACATTTATTGTAAGAAATATTTCCACATATCTTGAGCACGATCTGGGCACCATTTTTAGTTTATTTTGTGACTTCGCAGCCCCTGCGGCGGAGATGGGCATAAAATATCAAATCTTTATTCGGAGAATATTCATGCAAATGTTCTAAGACAAGAAAACATGAAACTAAAAAAACCAACCAATCTATTGCCAAATGGAAGAATATATTGATTCCGGAAACATGTATTTTTGCAATGAAAATCATAAACAGGCAGACAATTGCGGTTGAAAGTTTTGTTCAATTTGTTCCTATTTCAAAGGATATATATATGATAATTAATTATTTTCTTTCAAGACCTAGTAACCATTTTGTATTTCTTTGTAGGCAAATCATTTCGGGTTAATGTTCTGTTAGCTTCTACTGTAACAGTTGATACCATTCACTGAGTATCAAGCATCTACGTGTATATGCGAGTGTCTCTCGCTTTCTCTCTCTCTTTCTCTTTCTCTTTCTCTCTCTCTCTCTCTATATATATATATATATATATATATATATATATAGAGAGAGAGAAGATAAATATATATATATATTTTTTTATCAGTCGTATTGAAAGACGAAGACCTGAGGACATAGACGATATCATCGATCTGGCACTCATCTCTACTGTAGACTCTCCCTTCGTGCTCGATGGAATGTTTTCCAACCAGAAAAAGTGTTACGAATCAAAGGGCCTACACCTGTCTTTCATTACACAACGTGTCATCCTGACCACGAAAACCTATTTTATATATATATATATTTATGTATTTATGTATATTTATGTATTTATTTATATTTATATATATTTATGTTGTGGAAGAACTCCAGAAAGAAAACTGCTTAGACTTTTTCCCTAAAATCACCCTAGTTGAATGAAATGGTGGAAAAGGTATCGTTAGCAAATTCTACTGCTTCACAGTCATAGCAGAAAGCCTGAATTAAATAACTAAGGTGGCTGGGCTGTCTGCAGCTGGAAAAAAATATACCAATCAGTGTCTACCCGTGATCGTTTTTGTTGGTGAGGCCAGACACAAATTTGGGGAATAATCATGGTTTTGGGTTAGGCTATATTTTAGTATTTACTATTATTTGTCTATTTCGGGAAGTTATCCCCTCCTAACTAGGCCCTGGTATATTAGCCTAATCATTTTATGCACTTTCATAGCAAATGTATAACTACGTATTTCAGCAAAAAATCGGATTTCTAACGTTGCTTCTTTAAACATTATCGATGTATTATTTGTTCTTAAGTTGCTATTTTTAGTTAAAACATGAACATTGGACGGTTGCAAAATTGCAACTGACAATTATTATTTTCACTTAATGGACAGTTCACTGCCTAAACGGGCAGTATTTCATTAAATGAAGAAATTAATGAACAATTTACATTCTCTCTTAAACGTTAGGATAAAATTATAGTACTTTTAATCTGTACGGTTTTACAAATATAGTCAGTCAATTTCCTTGAGACTTGGATAAATTCCACTCACAAACTCAATTCAATTATTCGTTAAAATGAACGTCTTTTAACTAATTATGCAAGCCTCTGGTATCAATTGGCTGCATTAGCTTTCCAGCTCGTGTAGGCTCTCTTCTTATGCTTGTATGAAAGGCTAGTTAGCGCAATACTGGCATTTTAATTTTAATTTGTGCAAGAAATCATATATTCTGTCCAACCGCTACAATTTTCAGATATGAACTATTAGCTTTTAACCTCTCCCAGCGTACATTCACAACAAAAGCCGGTATTACATTTTATTCTGAGAAATATTTCATCTAATAAAAAATGGTTGTCTGAACGAGAAATATTATAGTATGTCTCTGATGAACATATGACTAGAATTATATCGTGTAGTTATAGAGGTATGATGATTCTTCTCTTTGAACATCTACACTACAAATTTAGCCAACATTCGGGCAAACGGGTTTGCTGTTACAATGACGTTTCTGATGATATCCTAATATATAAGACTGGATTGTATAGACATTAAATGATCTAGACATTCAAGAGATACAGGGTGTTCAAGATAAAAGTAGCCCAATTTACAGGCTTTTATTAGTCAAATGGGCTACTTTTATCTTGAACACCCTGTATTATACACCTATTGGCGTTGATGTAGAAACTTTGTTCTCAGATCAATCCCGAGGAAACTTGCATATTTTAGTATTCTTTAAATAGTCACGGTCATCCCACCTTTAGTTACCTTCGATTGTTAAGCTATGGAGTACCATGATAGGCTGTACTATGTTCAGATAGTGCAATCAGGATCAAAGTCATATTTGGTTAGTATACTTTATTCAAATCCAAATGAGACGTATTACTTTCTGGTGTAAACTATATGTAAAGTGGTGCTGGCCATGGAGCAGCTTATAACGACTAATCACGTCTGTTCTGTGTTGATTAATTAATGTCTCGAGTCCCTAGCATCTATGTCTGGCAGCTCCTAGTTTTACTCTTATCTCCTACACTCTGGATAGGGATGCAAATGCATATATGTCTTCATGTCATCTATAAAATGGGAGCAAAGAATATTAACACTGCAACCTACTGGACATGTCGTAAGAGGTGACTGAGGTAGAAACATAGGAAGCTTCCCTAGTAAATAAAAAGCGTCGCAGAAATCGGATGTGCTGGCCTACTTGTAGGTGCATAACTGGCACAACATACAATCTCTCTTAAGCTCGGACCACATACAAATCACAAAGAGTGATTAACAAATGGTCGATATGGAGTGTTCAAGAACGAGAATATCATCTATACGACCTGTTTCTCTTATGGCATTGGTGATATCTACATTATCCATTGATTGTACTTCCTCGAACATTGCTGTATCAGTCAGGGGATCTGCACATTCACTGCTTTCTACCCCCGCATATGCTGGTACACAAAAAGAGATTAAAAGGATCTTTCTGGATGTGTTAAATGAGACAAGTCCATTCTGCCTTGTACAGTTTGTCTTGAGTTTTCTTGAGCATATTCATTGAGTCGTTCAGTATACACGCGTGTCTACAGCTTTTCACATTGACAGTTTTGTCTCTTGCGTTTGCAGTAAATCCCACTATATACTCCGCTTTCCTCGAATTACTGAGCCATCGATGTATACAGCAGCATCACCATCCAGTTTGCATTCATTGAAAATCACATTGACCTCCATATTTACTATAATAGAAACATGCTCTGCGCAGCTTCTGTGAAGTGTGATGTGGACGGAAATGATAATTTTGGTATCCACATAATTTAGTAACCATTCTTCTTTCTTCTTTTGTTGTCACACTGTTACTGGGCTGTTGCCCAGTATGGTGGTTTTCTGTTTTGGTCTTCATCTGCTCCATTGGCTTGGGTGATATATATTTTTGCGTTTTGACAGGATTATGCAATGACATATTTCCATCTTTTTCGTGGTCTGCCTTTCGCTTTTTCCCCGTATTTTCTGTTGTAGAAGACTTTGTATACCAGCGCTGTTAAACGCGGGCACCATGGCGCCCGTGCCATACATTCATTGCACATTATTTTTTTCTGTCGACTTTAATTTTACCAGATTTCAAATAAGGCACTTTTTGTCAGTTTTTTTGGTAGCAGTACCATGAAAATGATCTTTCCTCTTTTGCAATCATGTTTTATCTACTGCCCCACAGCTCCCTTTTAATTTTTCCCTGGAGAAAGCGTCGACATCTCAACTGTATAAACTTTGTTATTGCTATTATTATTATTAGTTAGTAGTAGTATTGCAATCATCACATAACACCAGTGCCTCCAAAACCATCAGTCAGATGCGCTCCAATATATGAAAACGTTGGACGGCACTGCAGTGGGGTTTGGTTGCACTCTTATCAAGTGGCCAAACAAACTCAATCTTTGTTTCAAGCTAGATTCTCTACCAACTTTATTTCTTATGCTGATGTTGGTGACTGTCTTTTCTGGTGTTGTTGGTAACTTTTCGTACGCCTCGCATTTCACATGTAGTTATTTTTGCGACTGTGCTTTGCTCATTGTCCATGTTTAGTTCTGGTAACGCAGAGCAGGCATGAAAATGATGTTGATCATATCTTTAGCTGTTAGTGAAATATTTGTGTGCCTTAACAATTGGGCTAGCTGAAAAGGTACAGTGGTTAGCTTTTATACTTAATGTTGTGTCTGTTTTATTGGACCTTACTCGGAAGTGCCACAACAAGTGGACCCAGTACGGTTGAACGTGTACATTACGAGCGTCATCATTCTTTCAAATGAGAGCTGCTCGGTGTTTGTTTAAGTGGGTTGTATTGTACCATTTCATCAACCGCACAAGCATCCCACAAACTAACAAGCAATCTTTGCACACTTGCAGAACAAGTTGGTCTCCAGATTTATTCTTCAAAGACCACAATTATGGACCTCACAGACTGGACAGACAACATCGTAATAAATTGCCAAACACTGGAGAAAGTTAAACATTTTACATATTTGGGTAGTAAGTGTCAAACAACGGAGACACGATGAAAGAAATAAACTCTCGTAATGCTATATCAGCTAGTGCCTTCACTAAATTAACGAATATCTGGCAATCTCAAGACCTTAGTATATGCACAAAAGTTAAATTATTTAGGTCATGTGGGATTCCTGTACTGACCTACGGTTGTGAAAGTTGGAAATCAACAAAGACAATTGATAAGAAACTGGACAGCTTTGAGAATAAATGTATCCGAAAATTATTAAAAGTAAAATGGAGTGATTTCGTTTCTAACAACACAGTGAGAGATAGAACACACCAACAACCCGTATCAAATATTATAAGAAAACGAAGGTGGAAATATTTAGGTGATGTTCTTAGATCAGACGAAAAGAGACTAAATCGATAAGTCCTTATGTGGTCACCAGTTGGAAAAGAAAACGTGGAAGACCAAAGACCACTCTTCGAAGAACCATCCAACAAGAAAGTAAACTATTGGGATGATACGAGAACTCCAACTGCTAGCAACGAACCGCATCACATGGAGATCTAAAACCTCTGCCCTATGTGCCGCCTTTGGCACGAAAAGAACAAGCTAACTAACTATTGTACCATTTGCCGTTTAATGAAAGATTCCACCCTTTGGCTGCGTTCAAGTGGGCACTAATTTTTGCTATTGACCAAAAGGCTGAGAAGTCTTCCATCTTCTGTAAGTATGCGTTCTATGTATTTGAATTCCTACACTTGGTTGATTGTAGTGCAATTGAAATGGATGTTCAGTTTATTTTGTTCTTTTCTATACGCGTTTTTTTTCTGTTTTAGTGTTAATGATTTTCATATCAAAATTCATACAATTTTGGTTCAATGTGTTAAAAGCACACATTCTCAGCTAAAATTAAATTATATAGGTTTACGAGTCCAACATGAAAAGCTAATCATATGTCTACAAGAAATAGGCCTAGATGGGGATGATATCAGATTAATAAGTAACATATACTGGGAACAGACAGCAATAATAAAATATGAAAATAGCTACTTTCCATACATAGACATAAAGAGAGGAGTGAGACAAGGATGCATACTGTCACCAAGCCTATTTAACATCTACACAGAGAAAATCTTCAAACAACTAGAGGGAATGCCAGGACTCAAGATCAATGGAAAAATAATAAATAACTTAAGATATGCAGATGACACAGTATTGGTAGCAGAAAATGAACAAGATCTACAAGAATTAGTGGACCAATTGGACAGAACTAGCAAGGAATATGGATTAGACATTAACATACAGAAAACAAAAACTATGGTAATCAACAAGGAAATGGAAAAACCTAAAATGAATATAAAAATACATGGAGAATTACTACATCAAGTAAAAAGCTACTCCTATCTCGGTCAGATGATAACAGATGATGGCAGATGTATAACTGAAATTAAAAGAGAATAGGAATGGCCAAGGATAATTTCAATAGTATGAGAAAGTTACTGACATCCAAACAAATCACAAACAGGCTAAAAATTAGAATGATCAAATGCTATATATATCCTATATTAATGTATGGCTCGGAAACATGGACAATGAACAAGCAGTTAGAAGACAGAATTGATGCATTTGAGATGTGGATATATAGAAGAATAAGCAGAGTTTCATGGACAGAAAAACAGACAAATAAACAAGTTTTAGGAAAACTAGGCATGAAGAAACAATTATTAAGAGAAATAAAATTCAGACAAGTAAAGTATTTTGGGCACATAAAAAGGCATGACACCATGATAAAACATTTACTAGAGGGGAAAGTTGAGGGAGAAGAGCAAGAGGAAGACCGAGAGATAAGTGGGAAACTTTAAGAAATGGACAGGTTACAGTCTGGCAGTGTGCAACACCAAGGCGAAAGACAGAGGATGCTGGAGATTCATTGCAGCCAACCTTCAATGTGGAGACGGCACCTGATGATGATGATGATAGGTTTACATACCAGGTGAATAACATCTTCGGCACGGTCCATCCATAATTTACTCTCTTCATTCCATTAACTTTAGGTGTAGTCAGTTTTATATACTATAATTATTTATCAATGGGAGAAAAGTCTAGAAGTTATATCATAGTCTGATATAAAGTTTCTCTGGTGTACAAACAAAATACACTCATTGCTTCGTTTTATATTCTCGCCATTTTTATTTGTCTGATGCCAAATGTCAGGATGGCCAGTGCATATTTAATGTAAGAGAGAACTAGCTCCTAGTATATTACCATAAGTAGAGGCTGTTCAACGTCAAATTTCTGAATTAAAATTGATAGTCTATTATTTAATATAACCCACTAGTTTGTGCGTTATTTCGATAATATTTCAGGGTCCTGCGTCTCTCTCTCTCTCTCTATTTCTCTCTATCTCTTTCTTTCTCGCAAAATACATACTTACAAATAAAAGACTTCAATCATAACTACGAAGCTAATGTGAATGAGAAGTAATAATAGTATAATTCAGATATTTATCATACTTTTCTAAAAACAAATTATGAATTGAATATTCATTTTGATCAGAAAAATGTTCTCTATATAGAGTGTGCGTCATTTCATTAGTATTTTGCAGTTAGGGATTTGCATCTCTTCTTTATTAATTTGTGATAATTTATTCTAAGTGCTTTCATTCATTAAAAAGTAAAAAATTAATGTTTAGTTCATACAATTAAAATAGCGTTTTAAAAAAAATCAAATATTCGATATTTATGTTGATCGCAATACGTAAGCTCTGTGCTAACATGGTTTGTTTTTAACTTAATTTTACATTGACGTTAACGAATTGTTTGTTTTTAACTTAATTTTACATTGACGTTAACGAATTGTTTGTTTTTAACTTAATTTTACATTGACGTTAACGAATTGTTTGTTTTTAACTTAATTTTACATTGACGTTAACGAATTGTTTGTTTTTAACTTAATTTTACATTGACGTTAATCAATTGTTTGTTTTTAACTTAATTTTACATTGACGTTAACGAATTGATAGGAGACTTCATTTATTGAAAATTAATGCACACTTCATTTTTTGTCTGCAACATTTTCGACTAATAACTATATATCAATCTGACATGGATACCACTACCAATAGGAATCCATTCATCATGTTCGGTATGTATCAGACTTGATAAAGACTGCAGACAAGACAACTCAATGGTTGTGAAGGCAGAAGTTCAGGCGTTAACGTATGAGATCTCATCTGAGAATGGTGTAATAATTTATACAGATGGGTCATTGATTCGACATGTGTGGAGGTCAAGGGTGTTTACTGTTCAAGACAGAGGGGATGTTGTAAAGGAAGACAGTGGTGGTTTGGTCGTGACTACAAGCAGTCTCACTTTGGAAATCATGGTAGTACCTAAAACGATGGTCTGGCTAGAATCACATACTTTCTTGGTGACTCAATAAGTATGCTGGGGAAGATTGAACAGAGTGGGATCGGAGACAATGGAAAGAGTCGCTTAAGATGCCTAGGCTGTTAAAAATCAGTTTTATTTTTGTGCCAGGGCATGCAGCTCTAAGGGAAAATGTAAGGCGAAATAGGCTTGAAAGTATAGAGGTATAGCTGCTGTACAAAGCTGGCGAGCAATGGACAAGGCTGATATTATAAATTCCCTAAGGGAGAGAGAATGTGTACATTATTCAAGTAATAGTGGTGATTCTACAACACTAACCGCATTTCAAGAATTCCAAGTCAAATGTGGTGTAGCTAGACAAGAACACTATGCTGGTAGCCAAGGAAGAATAGTAAATCAACACAGAACCGGTGTCGTTAGTCGGCACACGGTGAGTGACATACTGTGGAAGATATCGGATCACTTATGGACTAATTGGTTCTACGCTCATGATGATGATCCGACGACTAAACTAAAAAACTAAACTATCAATCTGACGCTTTTCTTTGTTTACATTATGACAAATGTTAACAGTCTATATTTTTAAAAATAATGTTCAAACAAGTACAAAGAATCACAAGAAAGACAGTGGTTGATTTAGCCTGGTAAAATCTTCACAAAGAAACACAGTTGAATCAGTTATTGCATTTCAGCATTTGATAAAGTATATGTCGTTCTTTGATGGCATTTATCACTTTATTAATTTTATCAATACACTAACAATGCACTGATATCAGGTCATCTGACAGAAATTCGACGAAACTAGGAATTCAATATATCCTGGCTAAGCAATTATATTTGGTGTTCTTAACTTAGGAAGCACCTTCTAGTTAGCTCCACGAACAAATGAGAACTTTATTTACATTTTACTGTACGTATTTCATACTAGTTATCTCTATCTTTCTCTCTACTCAGTGACGCCTCTGACGCATAGGGCAGCAACAAATGCACTTCATTCTTCTCTATTCGTTGTTGTTCTCCGTATTATGTTCCAGTTTTGAATCATTTCTTTCTGTTCTTGTTCCACTGTTCTCGCTCAGGTTGTTTTGGGTATTCGTCGTTTCGTTTACCATCTGGTGTCCATTTCAGTGTAGTTTTCGTGGCAGAGCTGTTTCCATGCGTATCACATGTCCGATCCATCTACTGCGTCTCTTTTGGATGATGATGCTGCTATTATCTTGTTCACACTATGCAAGCATTTCTTGGTTAGAGATAGTATTTGACCAGAACACACGGAAGATCTTTGGCAGACAGGTTGTATGGAGGGTGGCGAGCTTGGAGATGTATTGTTCTATCATTCTCCAGCATTCTGATCCGTATAGTAAAGTTGATAGCACACAGTTGCAGTGTAAATTAAACTTGGTTCTCATGCTATATTGCGCAGATGTTCAGAAAGTCTGAAGGATCATGAATGCAATAGGTACCTTAATTTAACAGTAAGTTATCAAGTAAATTGATAATTAGCAGTTGACATGTCCCGTGTCCTGCTCTGATCCAATGAGATGTCAATAAATAAATATTGTTTTTACACATGTTCTTAAATTTGACGTCCCAAAACTTCAAACGATCTGGAAATCTAACCGGGACGACGCGCACTGGCCGGCTCTGTACATGAAATGTTACCTGGATGACCTGCATCTTTTCAATCTTTTAACTAGCGGCAGATTAAGTCCAGTAAAAGTGTATGTTCTATGCTAAAATTCAACAATTGGTAGAAAATGTGTTTGCTTTACTGTTTAGTAATTGTTAGATGGTAGAGAGAGAAGGGAGACGTTAGGGATGGTAAGTGAGAGAGAATGAAAAATTGGAATATCTGTTTTAGCCGTAGAAAGTAATATTTGTTTCGTTTTTTTTACTTCAAAATTAGCTTTCAACAATCACGGATGTATTATACATCTGTAAATGTGTGTTCTATTGAGTGTGTTCTATTGAACATACGTATAGATGAATAATACATTCTTGGCAACTTCTGAACTCTTCTAACAGTTTTTTCGGAGTGTTAACCACAGTTACTTTCTGAGTTGCAATCACAGTTACTTTTTGAGTTGCAATCACAGTTACTTTTTGAGTTGCAATCACAGTTACTTTCTGAGTTGCAATCACAGTTACTTTCTGAGTTGCATTCACAGTTACTTTCTGAGTTGCATTCATAGTTACTGTATATATCTGAAGGGATCACAGTAACACAAGCAAACTATTCCTTATCATTAGTTATATATATATATATATATACTTTGATTGTCTTAAATACTGAGTCTCGTGTATTTTACATAGTTTTGTGGTTAGTTGGATGTTTCGGTTTTGACAGTCTCTTGATGGCGAAGGGTTTACAGTCACATCACGATTTGTCTGTCATAATCGCTGACACGTGACCAGAACCTTGGCTTAGTCGGCACAGTCCCGACACTCGCTCGCAGAGATGCAGAGGATGTAATCATTGGCCGATACATGTCTCAGGAAATCAAATAAAAATTGCAAATTGAGACAAATAACGCATCTGAGACAGATATTAGCAAGAGCATAATGAGCTTGAAATGGAAAAATTGGTTAGGACTTTAAAAAATAGCTCTCGGAGAAGAAAAATGATCGTTTCCAGGAAACGGACATTTTGGCTCATCATAAAGACGCCTGAGGGTAAAAAAACCCAGGAAATTATTTAAAGCTAATATCCTATTTTACATAAAACGATGCTCTAGTCATACTAGGACAGTGTTAGTTGTCAGATCACGTCTGATGTGTTGTTTTACTGCTAGTACCAACAATTCTTGATTTCTTTTCATTTAGTTCACTTTTGCAAAACAACTATTTTTGAAAAAAATTTTTTTATCTCGGTACCAGGTTTAAATTACATTGCATAATTCATATAATACATATATACATAAATAGACGCACGCACACATATAATATACTACATACATATGTATAGAGACACACGCACATTAATATCAGTTATCAGTTATATGAGGACTATAATTATAGCACTCCGACATGTCCATAGGTGCTCCGATCTCCGCCTCACCAAATCCGGCAGCGTCCAGCGAAACAACACACCATTTCGATGTTGATTAATCAATCTCTTTGCATATTTAGTATGTCGTTCTTTTCGGGCTGCACCAATATTGACACCCATCTCTTTCAATCCGGTCAGCGAGTGGGATTCACAGCCCTGAAACTCCTGTGTTCGGAAAGACTCTCTCAATGCATGAAGAATGTCACTTCGATCCATGGCAGCTCCCTCTGATATTGTAGCCAAGCCAGTCAATCTATCACTTCGTTCATTACCCCGAATTTTTGCGTGCCCAGGGACAAAAATGAAGGTGATTTCTCTGATCACTGTCTGTACCAGTACCTCCACCCAGTTGCGTCTCACCATATCTGATTCGACTTTACGAATCAGGCTCAGGGAGTCACTGAGTATGAAAACACGAGAGTAGTTGTGAGATGCCAACCAGTTCACCGCCTCCGTAACCGCCCGAACCTCCATTGTCAAGCTACTTGTGGTTGTTGCGTAGGCCCCACTGGCCTCTCTTATTATTTTTCTTTCTGAGCGTGCTGAAAAAGCCCACGCACAGCGTTGTTGGCGAATGACTTAACCATCGGTGTAAATAACCACATTTGTATCATTGATAATGTCATTCAAGAGAGCCTCCACCTTTACGTTTAGCAGTGATAGATTATTTTGTTCGCAGTTTTTCTTAATAGATGTAATAACTGTGAAAGCAGTCTGAAATTGAGGTTGCACAGCAATCCATTCCTCTCCTGTTCAATTCCGGAAGGATCACATATTTTCCTAAGAGTATCCTCCTCCTGTCTCAGCCATGATCTGCCTCTCTTGAGTCTACACCCTTTCTCCTTAATGAGTTCTTCATGGTGAGGATGTTCCTTGCTTGCGAGATATGATCGAACCCTCCAAGTTTCAATTCTGTTAGCAATAGTTGGGAGGTCAGAAGGAATGGCATGGAAACTCCTGGTGTATCTTTGGTCCATCCCAGAATGATGCGCATAGCCTCATTCTGAATTATTTCCAGTCTCACTGTTTGCGTAGGACTAATTGTTAGGAGAGCGCATTCATATTCTATACCTGACAGAACAATACCTTGATACAAATGCACAAGAAGACGTTGCTCAATGTTAGCAGCCGCCATGATTCTCAGTGTGGATAGTGCGTTGCGAGCCTTGGCAATAACTTGGTCAATATGATCCCTAAAACATAGACTGTGATCAAATTTTACACCCAAATAACTCATAGATGCTGTTCGGGTGAGTGTCCATCTAAAGTGACATGTGGTGTGTCAGACTTCACAATGTGATTATTTAGGGAGAACCATGATAGCAAAGCTTTGATATGGTTTATCGTTGCACCAGAAACATCACACCAGGCCATTATGCGGTTCAATTCTTCCTGGAGTTAATTAGCAATTTCATCCCTGTTTCTCCCTGTCTGTACACCATGATGTCGTCTGCAAATGACAGTGTTCGTCCCCTGCCAGATAATTGCTGCTTTGTAATCATTATGGTGAATACATTGAATAGTACTGGAGATAGTGGGGACCCTGGGGTAAAAAGTAAAGGAACCCTTTCATACCTCGTGGTATATAGGGCAATACAGTGTTAGACCTGTATTTTTCATTGACCTTCGGCACACGATGGGTTATGTGGTCAGCATCACGCCAGCCGCCTTTACTTTCCCAGAGCATGTCTGGTACCTAGTTGAGGCTGGGTCGACCTGAGAGCCGTCGCGGTCGGGAAAAATTCCACGCGCACTGCGGGAGTTGAACCCAGACCACCAGCCTTGAGAAGCGAGTTCACTTACAACTACGCTACCGCGGCTCTACCCCTGGGGTAGGCCGGGTGAAATTTTTTTTGTCGGCACAGAGTACGAATTAACACACCTGAGTGCCACTATTCTCTCGAACATTAATATACTACATATATGTTTATACACACACGCACGCAAACTCACATATAATGTAATACATATATGTATAAAGACACATAAACGCACATTTAATATACATATACTGAAAATAATTGTAATAGTTGTTCTATTCAGCAAATCGTCCATGGTGATCTCAACAGAAATGTCTATAGTACCCTGCCAAGATCGCGATACTGTAATGCTGAGAAATCAGCATTACAACCATTTATCAACTACTACGTGATTAACAACTATGGTTGGCCCCGACCGAGTAGAGTAGTCACATGTGTTTTATTAACTTTAACCCCACTAACAATTTGAATGTTGAACACTTCAAGCTTGAACCAATGAATACTCTTCTAATTACAATCATTCATTCACTTGCTATAGTGTCAACTGATAATGTGTTTGGCTTATTTGTTGATGGATAACAGATTGAAACTCAGGGACATTTGAAATATATGTACTTTGAAGTTACTTGATTTATACAGCTAGAAAATCATAATAGACCGTACAGTATATATGTATGTGTACGGGGTGTGTATGTATGGTGTGTGTATATATATATAGGAGAAAATTTAAAACGCCAAACTCTGAAATGATGAAATTTGACAGCATTTTCCTGCAAAGATGTGTAGTTCACTACAACTATTTTCAACATAATATGTACTTTCTTTATATATATGAGACTGCAGTAAAACTATTTGATTGGCAAAACACGTAACACAAAGTACTGTAGTTTTACAAATTACAAAAACAATGACAAAATACAACAACATTTCGACCAACAAGGCCTTTATCAAGCAAACGAACAACAGGAGTGACAAATTTAAAAAAAAAAATGGACGACCAAATACAAACGTTTCTAATGAAAATCTGGGAATAAAATGAATAACGAAATAAATGTAACACATAAAACACACATAAAAACTAGAAATAGAACGAAAGAGAAACAATGAAAGATCTAGTAAATATATAACTTGAATACATGCAACATATACCCATATAGTTTACAAGGCATGGAAAGAGAAAGTAATAAGAAGCATAAGAATGTAATACGTTGAGCCCACGTGGTTGCAAGGTACCATACAAAGAAATCAACCGATTCGCCAGAGCAAATCGACTGCGATCATCCGAGGAACATGATCGGATGGCTGTGACCTGGACATCGTGAGCTTCTAAATGGCCAGTATCATTGAAATGGGTGGCTACAGGGGTCACAGAGCATTGGCGTATGTCGCGTAAGTGTTGGGCGAATCGGTCACTGAGTCTCTTGCCTGTCTCGCCAATATAAGCTTTGTTACACCGCTTACAGATAGATAATGGCATAAATAAGATTACGGGACTCGCATGTGAAAATATCGTCAATAATAAACATAGCTAAAGGAAAAGATACAGTACGCGTCTGTATCACATAGGCACACGTGTTGCAACGCCGACGGCCACACTAGACAGTGCCAAAGTGAGTCTGGATAATGGACTTTAGGCGACTGTGTACCAACATATCCTTAAGACTTCTGTCACGTCTGTAAGCCACCAAAGGATAGTTGGGGAAACAGAACGGGTCTCAGGATCTGACTTAAGGATAGACAGATGACGGAATAAAACATTTTCACCAGTGAACTATGGGGTTGGAAAGTTAAGATAAGTTTTACTCCGTCAGAGTTAGTAGTCCTATGCTGGCTGGTAAGGGCCTGCTGGCGAGTGATTTTCTGAACTCGATGCATAGCCGAGACAAGCACCTTCTCCGGGTATAGGCACCTGCGAAAGAAATCAAGCATCTCGCGAGCTCTCAAGAAAATCATCGTCCTCGCTACAAAGGAGACGAAGGCGCAAGAGCTGCGAGAATGGCAAAGAGTCACGACAAGCCCGGGGATGAGAAGAAATATAAAGGAGAAAACTATGGGCATCAGTAGGCTTGTAATTTCCTGATGTAGTGATAGTCGATAGGCGTATGGTGATAGTAATGTCAAGAAAGTTGACACAAGTAGTGGAGATGTGAGAAGTAAAACGAATAGAAGGGTTGAAAACATTAATGAAATTAATGAAGCGTGATAAATCGGCTTCAGACATATCAGTAATGCCAATACAGTCATTAATATATCTGTGATAGACAGTACTTTCTTTACCGAGTTATGTTTTAGGTTGGTTATTAAGACTTAAACATTTCATAATATGTTATATCACTAGGTCATTGAGCATGCGCGGAGGTAAACGGGGACAAACCTAGTTGCACTATTTATGAGCGGGAAAATTCAATAAAAAATCCAATCCAAATGCCGTTAATGTTTGAACCCACAGACCCATTTAGTCCCCTCCCTTTTTTATCACCCAAACAGCAATTTGTTATTTTTCAGTAAAGTATAATGGAATTTATAATTTATAACTAAACAAGTAAATCAACCAATTTGCATACCACGATATCTATTTGTGAATGACGATGTTAGACCAGGTTTTTTTGTACATACTGCACACGGTGGATGAGGGTGGTAAACATCAAATCGGCTACTTTTATTTACAAGTAGTGCTACGGTGCCCAAATGAAACTGGGTCGTCCTTCGCTGGTAAATCCCATGCGAAGCTGAGTAGCAAAGCCAATATTTATATATTTCTGTTGTACCTGCTCTTTGTACGGAATTTAGTTTATAAATCTAGTTCACAGTTGCAATTGTTATCCTTTTCCGCTGATCTTCCAAGTCGTTCCTCTTTAGTTTCTTCATAACTCATCTTTTCCCCTCTGTCTCCACGTTTCTGGCCCTTATTTTTCTTTTCTTATCATTTTCCAACCACATGTATCTAATTTCATTAGTTTCGATAGATCAACGAAATTGTATCATTTCCGACATTTTTAAGTGTCAAACGGTACGAGACTGAGCATATTAAAGAAATATGTACCGTCCTCTCGATATCGGCTTAAATAACAATTGGCAAATTGAATTTTTTCAGATTATAACTTTTCCAGTGACCAGATGTGTACTATTTATTTTTTAAATCACAAAATATATTTGGCCCGAGCGTGAATCAAACGCATGGTCTACTGCATGGTAGAATGTGCACTTATCAATTAAGACAAGCGAACCTCTTAGTAAATGTGTTTAAATACGTTATAATAATAGTTGTCATCATCGCTTTAACATGTGACCGGCAACTGAAAACATGTATTCCCCTTTTTAGGTTTTTAAGTTTTCATGCCCATTTCTTTAACTGATTCCGTACCGTGGAACACTCAAGTGTAACTATTTCTTATCTGCTTGGACCACGCGTCGCTCAAAAGACGATTACTATTTTGTTGATTTTTTATTATTTTTTGTTCCGATTGAAGATTTATAGTAAATGGAAGCTACTTAGAAGTGATGTGTAAACGATAACGAATACATAGCAGCATGGCTTATGCTAGAAGAATAATTGAAACGGAGTTTATCAATCATTTAGGATACCCTGTGACAGTAAAAAACTAGCGATTTTTATGAATGTTCATGATGCTACTTTGTGAACAGTTAATAAACCATACACTCCTTCACTATTTTCTTAACGTTTGTGTATTCATAAATGGATTACATTTATAAAGAGAGCAGTCAGACTGATTTATTCCACATAATGTTCCCCAAGGCCATTGAAAAGTTGGATTTTCGTTCTCACAATTTCAATTATTTTTTTAATACATGCTAATATTTTGTAAGCATAGTCAACACAACATTATATTTTTAGACACAATAAATATTTTATGAAAGTACATTCATTTATATTTAATTTGATATAAAATAAGTTAAACTTTAAATCATGTTTAGAAACAATATTTTAGTTTAGCTAAAGTATGTGTGCAATATTTTGGAAACTAACAAAATAATTCCGCGCAGAGGTAAAAAAAACCCGGCAGTGAATCAATGTCGGAATGTAGATTTAGAGACGAATCGATAATCCGGTTTATAATTTTTGTATCGTCCCATCTATGAAAGCCACCCTCATGACAAATTTCATGTCCGTAGGATGTCAATATATCTTGAAACAATGGAACACATATACAATTACATTCAACTCATTCTTACATATATATATATATATATATATATATATATATATATATATATGTATATATATATATATATATATATATATATATATATATATATATATATATATATATATGACCGGTGTACTACATTTAGGAACACGGGCGTTATACCCTGCACTTACATGACAAACATTGTCACAGATTTCCGTGGATCCACTCTATGACCTATGCTGCTCAATTAACATCAATAAAGAAAAGGTAGCCCTATTTAAGTCTACAGAGGTTGGGCAGGAAATTGTTTTCTGAATCTCACATTCTAGGTTCTAGATAGGGATGTAGCGGATACGGCAAAAAAAAAAAAAGATCGAAGCAATTAAAAAAACATACGATATCGTGTTCGTGTAAGAAATATGTATCTCACTCACTCTCTCTCTCTCTCTCTCTCTCTTTCTCTCGATTTATCTATCTGTCTGTCTGTCTATCTATCTATATATCTATTTCTCTCTCACTCTCTCTCATGTGAATTCTGAGAAGGCGTGTAGGTTGTGGTACTATTTTAATAGCATCATTCTGAGGACGGACATCACTTTTAATGAAAAGCTAGACATACTGCGCTATCTTTGGATAACCTTTGATAGCATTATATCTTTCAAACGTCATGCTGAACAAACAATACAGTGTTGCAAACATGGACTGGCAGCTTTTAAAGTTAGACTAACCTCACATCGCTAACAGCTACTGCCTGGCCTACCTTTACATCAACTTGCAATTACTGATTTTGTATTGTTATAGTTTCTGATGTTCTAGATGATCCTGGGGTGTTATTTAGTCATGCTGATGATGATGTTCCATTGGATGACAGTGTATCTTTGACGATGTCTCTTTCATGCAACTATAATATACTAAACGAACCAGGTGGATTCATTTCATATACATTTATTTGCTGTTATAATTTGTGGACAATACACGAACACGTCTGGTCGTGCCCAATGTTTATGTCGTCTCTCCTGTGTTTACTACCGTTTCTACGCCGTCACTACACAACTACGTCGATTAGTTTTACTACGTCAGGTCTCGTTTAGTGTTGCCGTACTGCTTATAGTGGACATATGTAGATTTAGTGCGCAAACACTACGGTCAGCTAATAAGAATATCTAAATATCTACCAACTACACAATAAAACTAACTGTCTGGTTCATCAGCTGCCACTTGGGGGACTGGCTACTACAGTATCATCATTTTTATCGCAACATGGGCACATTGAACGTGTTCAGAAAAAAATCATGTATTAATATTTCCCTTCACTAGATACACTATCTTCCACAACGCAACAAAGATAGACACAATTCAACTTACCGGACTGGGCCTAACATTGCTGTAGTTTATTAACTGAAATCAACCAATTTTCTCATGGCATCCCTATATTGTTACCAGAGCAATCTTACTAGTGACTGCGGCTAGATGCGCTTCATTCAAAAGCCTTTCCCATCCGTGTCGCTTTTAATACGCCGACTCAATTCGAGGATATCATACCGGTTCAAAGAGTTTCATACAAGCACATACTTTAGAATTTGATGCTAATACATATGGGAAGCAAACGTCAAACTCCCGATAGCTCACGTGTGGTGCCGTGGTCCGCTAGCGAAGCAAAGAATAGTACCGCTGTGACATACAAGGCATATTGTAAGAGGCGTCTGAGATAGGGACCTAGGGAAGCTATCGTAGTAAATAAAAACCGTCACAGAAATCGGATGTGTTGGCCTACAAGTAGACGCATAACTGGCAGAACGTACAATTGCTCTGTTTGATAACCACTAGTGTGTATTAGATCGTATGTGTTATATACATATTTGTCAGTGTATGTGTCGATGTGTTATTTTTTGTGATATATATATATATAAAACTAGATCTTATCTATTCAAACATTGCTAAAGAAAATTCAACTGGTTTTAATCTGCGAGATGATTTTCAAACTGCTCATCTCCAGGGAGATATAAGTTTATCTGCATTTCCTTTCCTCATATTCTCCCATATTTTGAAATCCGTCTTATATCAAGAAAGCACTCTACATAAAGTTGCAGACCAATGGAGAAAAAAAGATATATTCGAACAAGTTATTAAGCTTCCATTTTCATATTCCCACTTGTACAGTCGTTACTTGATATTGTAGAAATCAGGTCTCGTCGGACAAATAAACACTGAAAAGATAAACAAACAAAAAAGAAAAACGTATGACCAACTGTCCATTCGTATTTGTTTCTATAAGTAATGAGAGAGTGCTTTCATTTAATTAATTATCAGAATAGTTTGCCATTTGTTTATTTTGCATTGGATTCATTCCATTTCTGTTTTTTTTTTTTTTAGTCTTATTTAAAAAATCTTACTTCAATACATTCAGACACAATTTATGTGATGGATTTCGATGTAAAATAATTGCAACAAGAAAGTGTATATGTGTAACATTGGGGTAATGTTTATACCAGGAGATAACAATGAATAAAGCTATATTTGTAGTAGAATGAAAGCAAGGAAGGAATGACCAGGCCATTCTTAGCAATTCTAGGGAAAAAAGGTATACTCAAGAAAATTGGACGTAAACAAGAAACGTGTTATGTAGTAAACATTACGTGATATTCGTGTGCTATTCGACGATGAACTGATTAAAGGTTTAGTATAACACAACGCATTTTTGGTAATGATGAGGAGTTAAAGACAAAGATAGGAAAATTCCATATTTATTACTTCATAGAACCATGTTTGAGAAGGGATGACGCGATTGTATATGCGCAGCCTGGTAAACACATGGAGAAAATTATTTGGATTGGTATGTTGAAGCACATGATGACATCTAGTTAGACCAATGGAATTCGTAGATTATTGTTAAGTGTAGTATTTTGAGATAAACAACCCCGATCTAGAATTTTCGGGAGGATTTTAGATTGCATAATGCCAGCCTGGTATAAATACGGTGGAACGGAATTCGATAGAGACTGAAAAGAGGCAGAGGCTAGGACAGCTGCTCAAGGAGAGCAGACCTTGTACATCTCTGTGGATGGAGCTCGAGCAGAGCAGACCCGGTGTTATTTGAAGAGATCCAGTAGACGTGGAAGATCTGACAACCCATTAGGATTTTCAGGTAGGCATATCTAGATATTCAATAGTCAGTTATTGTAGAGGATAGAATTTCGATCTAGAGAAATATAGTAGCAGTAGCGGAGACTATGGAATGTGTGAGTTGGATTGAGTTTGATTTTTCTTCATAGAACAGTGTATTTTTCTGTCAAGCCCTGAGATCTCTCGAGAACCATTGATTTATGTGTGATTTTGTATCAATTTATATTCATGATTAAGTTCTCAGTAAGAATAGCTGAGAGAGGAATTAAAGTTTGATTGACATTTAGCAGGTATTTGGTGCATTTATGATTGATTTGGAGAAAGAGAGGTTCTCTGTTCTTATAGAAGTAGAAATAGAAATCTTAACGCACAAGTGGTTACCGGGGCCCACACTTGGGGTGTAAAGAATAGAACCTGCCACACATGTCGTAAGAGGCGACTAGGGAGGTTTGGCTGAAATCGGATGCACATGTCCTAAACGTGTAAAAGTCTATGCGTTTAGGGGCCTACCAACCAATGTGTAACGTATACACGTTCTTAACAAAGATCAAACGTATCATAAAGAGTGATTAAAATTGGTCGTAAAGAACGAAATCAAAGAAGAAAAAGAAGAAATTTTCAAAACACCTGCATAAATCTTATTCTGGCATAGAAAATCTTCAAGACACCTGCATAAATCTTATTCTGGCACAGAAAATCTTCAAGACACCTGCATAAACCTTATTCTGGCATAAAAAATCTTCAAGACACCTGCATAAATCTTATTCTGGCACAGAAAATCTTCAAGACACCTGCATAAATCTTATTCTGGCACAGAAAATCTTCAAGACACCTGCATAAATCTTATTCTGGCATAAAAAATCTTCAAGACACCTGCATAAATCTTATTCTGACATAGAAAATCTTCAAGACACCTGCATAAATCTTATTCTGGCACAGAAAATCTTCAAGACACCTGCATAAATCTTATTCTGGCACAGAAAATCTTCAAGACACCTGCATAAATCTTATTCTGGCATAAAAAATCTTCAAGACACCTGCATAAATCTTATTCTGGCATAGAAAATCTTCAAGACACCTGCATAAATCTTATTCTGGCATAAAAAATCTTCAAGACACCTACATAAATCTTATTCTGGCACAGAAAATCTTCAAGACACCTGCATAAATCTTATTCTGGCATAGAAAATCTTCAAGACACCTGCATAAATCTTATTCTGGCACAGAAAATCTTCAAGACACCTGCATAAATCTTATTCTGGCATAGAAAATCTTCAAGACACCTGCATAAATCTTATTCTGACATAGAACATCTTCAAGACACCTGCATAAATCTTATTCTGGCACAGACAATCTTCAAGACACCTGCATAAATCTTATTCTGGCTTAGAAAATCTTCAAGACACCTGCATAAATCTTATTCTGGTATAGAAAATCTTCAAGACACCTGCATAAATCTTATTCTCACATAGAAAATCTTCAAGACACCTGCATAAATCTTATTCTGGCACAGAAAATCTTCAAGAAACCTGCATAAATCTTATTCTGGCATAGAAAATCTTCAAGACACCTGCATAAATCTTATTCTGACATAGAAAATCTTCAAGACACCTGCATAAATCTTATTCTGGCATAGAAAATCTTCAAGACACCTGCATAAATCTTATTCTGGCATAGAAAATCTTCAAGACACCTGCATAAATCGTATTCTGTCATAGGAAATCTTCAAGACACCTGAATAAATCTTATTCTGGCATAGAAAATCTTCAAGACACCTGCTGAGAATTTTATTCCGGTGAAAATACCGGTGGTGCAGTGGCCAATTAATTGACTGAGAAAAATATTCATCAGCGTTTTTCAGAGTGGATGATATGGTGGCTGTTTACAGCTCTGATTTAGGTGTCGTGCCCAGTGTTAGAGGCATAAGAAGAACACTCTCATAATAACATCACGCCTCCTGCTACATATGTCACACTCAGTTTCGGCTCGTCATTAAGGGACAGTGGGGTCGGGCCCCACCACAAATAATGTATAACGTGTATTTATTATTTTATAAAATAAAATATAGCAACCCAAAACTATGATTTATCTGGAAATAATGTCTGGCCCCACCAACAAAAATGATCACGAGCCGCCAGTGGGTTCAACGTTAGTCGTTCTTGTCAAGGACCCTTTATTGATCATAATAAGAATTGTAAAATTGATCCCATAGAAGAACGAACGCGAAAAAGAAGAAGAAGAATGTGTATAGAACATGGTCAATACATTTGTTTTATAAATTACCAGGTTTTCTTATTCATGACCTTTCTGATTTGCATTTGTGTCCAGGAGTATACACAGGAAAGTGTATACAATCAGACAAGGTGTCCATAGCAAGCAGTTGTGAAATATTTGGCTGGTGTCCTGTTGAAAACGACAGGTGAGTACACACATACTAATGAGCAGTGGCGGCTGGTCATTAAGGGCCAGAGGGGCCGGACCCACCAAAAATAATGTGTAACGTGTATTTATTATTCAATAAATTAAAATAGAACCTAACCCAACGCCATGATTTTCCCGAAAATGTGTGTCTGGCCCCACCAACAAAAACGATCACGAGACGCCACTGGTCACACTGCATTGGGAGAACTTTCATCGGTTTTATACGGTTTACTCGCCCGAGTGGTTACCGTGGCCTACATTTGGGGTGTAAAGAATAGAATCACTGTTAACTGCCACGCATGTCGTAAGAGGCGACTAAGGAGATTTTACTGAAATCGGATGCATGTGTCCTAAACGTGTAGAAGTCTATGCGTTTAGGGGCCTACAAACCAATGTGCAACGTATACACGTTCTTAACAAAGATCAAACGTATCATAAAGAGTGATTAAAATTGGTCGTAAAGAACGAACGCAAAAAAAAAAATACAGTTTACTGAAGTTCTTCTTGATAGAGTTATTTTAATCTTCAAATGCAGAGAATCAATATAAGGTAAAGAAAATTATCTCAGAAATGTTGCAGTTAATGTCTCATGATCTTTAATGGATTGTTTACAGTTGTTTCTTTTTGGTGCCGCTTAAGTCTTGATAGATATCTTATATTCTACTACAACTTTATCTGTAGAAATGATGAAATTAAAAACCTAGTTTTATGTATATTTGTTCTCCCTTTTATTGTAGATTTCTTCATATGTCATCATATTCTGTAAATCACTCATTCTCCTGTGATATACAACTTCTTCATCCTTCACCATAAGGGAGCAGGGTGGAGCATAGGTCTGCAACAAAGGCCTTCCAAGCCCTCCTATCTAGTGCCATCTTTTCCAGATCTCTCCACTCTTTCCCTATTTTCTTGCATTCCGTCTCCAACTCACACCACCTGATGTTCATCATTCTTTCCTTTCCTCTATTACCCTGGAGGTTTCATCGGAAGGCCTGTCTCGTGATACTGTCAGGGGATCTCCTCGGTGTGTGTACTATCCATCGTCACCTTCTGCCTCTTATTTCGTGTTCCATTTGCCGTTGTCTTGCTCTATCCCACAGTTGGGGTCATGTTATACCATCGGAGATGGAGTATCCTGTTCAGGCATCTATTGATGAATGTCTTCAACTTGTTGGTGTTCCCCTTAGTTGGTCTCCATGTCTATGTGATTTATAACACTAACGAATAGATCGATCGTTCGTTCTTGGTTTTCAACATTGTGCTTGCAAATAATACAGAAACTACGACTTTCTTTGATTTTCATGGAAGTACAACAAATTATTGATATAAACATATTATGAGAATAGAGCACAATCAGCTGCCGCTTCATCTATGATATAGTAGGCAATCATGTATAAGAGAATGACGAAGATCCAGATGTAGATGGATATGCAATATTTCATACACTCTTCAAGCACACGGATTCACTAACTATCAATGCCACATGCTCGGAACACAGTAGAGAAAACTTCGTTATATTGTAAAGTAGTAAATGTAGACGGACAATGTAAAATATAAATTTGTCAAGATTATAACATTAAGACCGATGCAATCAAAGACATAAAAGATGAAGGATAACATTACAGTGTAATTGAACATCTGATTAGGAGAACGAGGGGTGTAGAAGCCATAGAAAAAAATGACCAAATTGCCACGTCCTAACATTATCACGTGAACCAGGACGCTTCCCAAAAGCAAAAATGTAGTCCTATTAAAAGCGCAAGAAAAGCTTTCAATTGTTAATCTGAATAAATTGGCTGCTGTGGATATTTTTCTGCCTTCTAACGACCATTTGAGCGGAGGGATATCCTTCGATTTGATGACCTCACGGAGTGAGAATCTGATATTATGTTCTCTTTACCTTACCCTACCCATTCTCCTCACACAGGTCATCCAATTTTGAAATTGTGAACACACACAAAGTTTGCTTCAATCTGCTCATTGCTAAAGCAATCTGGCATCCGTCCATTACAAGCTTTGCTAGCTTCATTTTTCAGTATTTATCTTGGGAATATATAAACAGTCTCTCATTTTCTCCTACAAATTTTGTTAATTTTCTAGAGTTCATATCCGGACAGTTTCATCTTTTTTATCTTACCTCTCATTACTAACAATCATATGTGGCCATCTCGCCCTACCTCTCCCTCTTTTTCCCCTCTCTCTCTTTCTTCCTTCCTCTATCATTATATAGTTATTCATGATGACGTTAGCGATCATGGACCTTTACTAATGATGGCATCCAACTTTGTTGTTATATTTCTCCAATATTTCACGCTTAGCTATATATACAGGGTGTTCAATTTAAAAGCAGCCTGTGAATGGAGCTAATCTGGCATATATGTATTGAAATAAGAATGTTCAGTTATGACGTAGTATAGGTCAAGGTTGTGTGATGGTGTGTAATTGTAGTTCGGGAAGGGGCGATGAACAAATGTGACGTAGGACAAGCTAGTCAGAACCGGTTTAAATAGTAAATAGACGAGATGCAATGCGCACCTGGCAAATTTATATTTATCACTGGGGCTGCTTTTAAGTTGAACACCCTGTAGTATATGTTTGTTGCTCGTAGTCTCTTTTTTCCACTAATATTTGACTACCGTCACAATATACTGAAATCCGTCAATTATAATTCAAGAACAACACTATATATATATATATATATATATATATATATATATATATATATATATATATAGCTACTTGTTTATTAACTGTTGTCAGGAGATGTGAATAAGTCGTTTTAAGAATACTAAGAGAAGTAACGGAAGCAATTAATATGATCAATATATAAATAGTGAACAAGTATTAGGGCTTCGGGAAAAAACAAATTAGCAGACATAGTATTCAAACCACACACTCTTGTTTCTTAGGACACTTACTGCACATTGTCCTCCAATACGAGTGCTTTTAAGAACACGCCCAGCTAGCTATTTCAAGAAATAGCTTTACTGAGGAGTGTCTTTCATAAACGTTTAGTCTGTAGAAAGAAATAATTTCATCTGTAACTTACTGATGTGATACAAGTGCATAGAGTACCAAGTATGATTGTCGACACAACTCAGCGTAAATAATATCTTATATAATTGCAGTGAGCTTCTGTAACTCATCGGTAGTGAGCTCGATCACAAACCCAAGCGTACTTGGTTTAAACCCCACGGTGGGCAAGTTTGGAAACAAATTCGTTTTTGTGGGATTTTTAAATAAGGTAAAAATAGACCTTACCGTTCAGAAAACAATGACATACTACTGAACGTATAAGTGGTGTCTAGAAAAGCAACGACTCGTTTACTTTGGTTGATGGCTACATCCTGTAAGGGATGTGCCATGTTTTTCTTCCATATAGTTGGAGATTGTGAGTGTCATAGAATAGCGAAATAAATTAATTAAATCTTCTTCTTCTTCTTTTTTCGTCACACTGCTACCGGGTTGTTGCCCAGTGTCGTGGTTTTCTGTTTTTGTCTTGCGCTGTTCTGGTGGCTTGTGTGATTGTTATCTTTGCTCTTTCACAGGATGCTGCCACGCCATCTAACCATCTTTTCCGTGGTCTTCCTCTTGCCTTCTTTCCCGATGTTCTGTTGTAGAAGACTCTGTATACTGTGGAGTTTGGATGCATTCTTATTAAGTGGCCAAACCACTTCATTCTTTGTTTATCTATATAATTCAAGCACGGTTTTGTGCCAACTTTCTTTCTTATGCTGATGTTGGTGATTCTGTCTTTTCTTGTGTATCTCTCTTTTGAGCCAAATAGGAAAAATGTTTGCAAAAATATTGGAGCGAAGAGCAAGACATATATTAGAGCCCCAGTTAAGCAATAGCCAGTTTGGGTTTAGGAGGGTAAGAGCTGCACAGACGCAATATTTACACTAAGACAGATCTGCGAACAAACAATTGAATACAATCAAAGTAAACAGCTTATATTTATAGACCAAGAAAAGGCATTTGATAGAGTAAACAGGTGCAAACTATGGAAGATCCTTGAAGAATATGGCGTCCAAGGACAACTATTAGGTAACATCATGGCCTTATATCAAGATAGCCAGAGTACAGTAAGAACTACAGAAGGAATGACCGACTGGTTCTCCATTACATCAGGTGTTAGACAAGGTTGTGTCCTTTCACCACTACTCTTTATCGCATATATGGATAAAATAACTCAAGAGTCGAATTCAGATAATGATGAAATAAATGAACTACTTTTTGCAGATGATCAGTGCCTGATACATCAAATTGAACAAGATCTACAACATCATATTGACACTTTGAACAATAATTGTGTGAAACATGACATGAAAATCAACAACACTAAAACAGAAATAATGAATATGGGAAGAAAACATAATAATCTAGACATCCATGTCAATGGCACTAAAATAAACCAAGTGAAAGAATTCAAATACTTAGGAAGCATATTCACAGAAGACGGAAAACTAGATGGAGAGATAGAGGCTAGAGTACAAAAGCAAATGCTGTAACCTACCAGCTAGCCCCATTGTTAAGGCACCCAAAAATTTCACAGGCAGCTAAGAAACAAATGATCAACAGCATTTTTATACCTACTTTGTGTTACCAGAGCCAAACATGGACATTGAGCAAAGCGCAGTCACAAAAAATAACTACATGTGAAATGCGTTGCCTGAGAAAAGTTACCAACAACACAAGAATTAATTAAATAACAACAAATAAATGCAAGAAAATCTATAAATCTATAAATAATAGTAACATAAATTATAGATTATACTAATGCAGAAGAGACACAGAAATACACTTGTCTTTACAAATAAATAATAATTACTCTGGTACCGTTATACGTTACATAGGGCCTGCAAGTAATTTCTCCATACCGCTCTATCCTGTGCAACTCAATCTCCTCCATGGAACTGAGACCGATATTTCCTGCCTCTCTCAGCAAAGTTTGTTTCAGGGTCTCCCTAAGTCGACCTCTCTTTCTTGAACCCTTTGCATCCCACTTCAATGCCTGCTTTGATATTCGTTGATCATTTCTCCTCAAGGTGTGCCCAACATATCTCCATCTTCTCTTTCTTATAACAGTTGTCACTAGTGGTTGACCAGACATATCTCTGATTTCATCACTTCTCCCGAACTCATTCCATTTTATATTCATTATTTTTCGCAGACATCTATTTTCAAATGCATTCAACTTGCTTTCTATATCTTTAGTCATTTTCCAACTCTCGCTAGCATATGTTAGGATTGATACAACATTTGAATTGAAAATTCGTAATTTAGTTTTAATACTATATAACTTGCAGTTCCATATTTTATTTAGACTTTTAAAAGCTGATGTTGCTTTGCCAATTCGTATCATAATTTCTTTTTAACATTTCATGTGCAATCAAAATTGTTACCTAAATAGGTGAACTGCTCTGCTATTTTTATCATTTTAGATTCCAGGGTGATATCTGCATTACTTGCCATAGGTGTCTTCATTATAATTGTTTTTTCATAGCTTCAGTCCAACTTTTGATGCTATAGATGACAAGTTGTCTGTTTTTCTTTGCATATCTTGGTTGTTTCTACTTAACAAGGCAATATCATCTGCAAAATCCAAATCTTCTAGTTGACTATTTTCTACCCAATCGATGCCAGTTTCGCCCCTGCAACATTTTCGCATCACCCAGTCAATGGCCACTCCAAACAATAGCGGAGATAGAATACAGCCTTGCTTTACTCCGGTTTCAACCATAAACCAGTCGTTGTAATAAGAAAGTCGCTGTTTGTCTTTACAAAGTCAAACTAAAATTGAATCTTGCGGAATGATAACGGTCATAGAGTCTCATAACTTTCAACCTTCGATACAACTTGTATGTGACAGACCTTACATGTGTTCTGGCCAAATACCATCTCTAACAGTGCTTACACAGTGTCAACTAGAGAATATGAGCATCATCATCCAACAGAGACACTAGAGATGGATCGGACATGTGATACGAATGGAGAATAACTGTCACGAAAACTGCATTGAAATGGACACCAGATTATAAACAAAAACACGGAAGACTCAAAACAACCTTGAGGAGAACAGTAGAGCAAGAACTGAAAGAAATGAATCACAGTTAGAACAGAATTCAGTAGAAGGCTAAGAATATGGACGCATATTGTGCGTTTGTTGCTTATCTAAGCACCATTGGCGTCAAAGTCTAGAACATAGATTCCCAAACTTTTTCGGCCCCTCGCCCACTTTGCACGACACAAACTTTCTAACGCCCCCCTCCCTATTATAAAAGTTTGCCAACGCCCCCAAATATTTGCATGCTCTATTTTCTCTTTGACATATAAAATTGATATATATTTCTGTAATACATGGTCAATTTTCAAATGATTATATGCATGAAATAGAAAATCGATGAATAAATGGATCGTGTAAGACGGGCATACGCTGAATTAAAATGCAGAATTCAAATTTTTATGATTATTCAATCGCAAAATCACGAAAATAATTTATCTTAAAATATTTATTATTAATTTCTTCTTTAAGGAGCTACCGACCCCAATCGCTTGAACACCCCCAAATTCTTCTGAACCCACTATCGCCCCCTCCCCCCTAGAACGCTTCATCGCTTACTGGAAGGCCTTTACCACCCACTTTGGGAAACGCTGGTCTAGACAGATAAATATATAATCTCATATCAGATTGAAGGCACCTTTGAAGAATTCGTACACTACTTATATGACACTCATTGATACATATGTAAAATGTATATATGTTATGTATATCTTTGATTCTTATTGTTTTATATTTGGTATTTTCAATATAGATGGAGACCGCAGTAAAACTATGTAGAATGGAGAAACACGTCATAACAATGTACTCTAGTTTTGCAAAATACAAAAATAATGACAATACACAGCAACGTTTCGAGCAAAAGGCTTTTATCAAGCAAACGATACAACAATAGTGACGAATTTCACAGCACACTACATATAGACTTTGACAAAGATATTATTACGGTCAAAAAATGAATGAAAATATTTGATTAAAAAAATGAATAACGAAATAAATGCAGAAAAACTAGAAGTGGAAAAAGAAGAGAAACAGTAAAAAATCAAGTAAATATATGACTCATATACATTTGTCATGTACACATATAACATATGGATCATGAGAAGAGAAAGTACTAAGAAGAATAGGCATGTAGAGCGTTGAGTTCATGAAGTCCCAATGTACGATATAACGAAATAAAACGATTCTGCAGAGCAAATCGACTACGATCATCAGAGGAACATGATCGGATGACCGTGATCTGGACGTCGCGAGCTCCCAAATAGTCAGCCCCGTTGTAATGAGTAACTACAGGGGTCACAGAGCATTGACGTATATCGCGTAGTGTTTCGCCGATAGATGCCTTAGCACATCGCTTGCAAGTGATAGCGTAGATTATATTTCGGGACTCGCAAGTGAAACCATCTTCAATAACAAACGTGGCTTTAGGAAAAGATACAGTGCGGGTCTATATCACATATGCACACGTGCTGCAACTTTGCGAAAGTGTCTCTGGCCTCCCTAACTGTGCCCATCACGCCGTCACCCACCCATGAATACAAAGAGAATGATATGACCTAGACATAGCGTAATGGTAATCTTGTATGACATACTCAGTTTATACTATGACGTCATTGGCAACAGTGTTCTCTTCAACAGACATTGGTGTTCTCTTCAACTAGCACCAGTGTTATCTTTAACTGGCATCAGTGTTATCTTTAACTGACATCAGTGTTTTCTTCAACTGGCATCAGTGTTCTCTAATCTTCTCGTTTACCGTCATTTTGGGTATTTATTGCTCCTTGCACACACTTTCGAGTGCAATAAGGTCAACAACCTCATTGGAAAAACAAGAGTAGGAATCCATTTGTCATTACGATCAATGTCTGCAGGTTCATATACCAGACGGACAATGTCCTCTACTCTCACAATCCACTATTGTCCCCACTTTAGTATGTTAATTTCTCTACACCAAGTTCCTCGTGTAATGTAGCAGACGTATCTGTACTTATCTTAAGAAACCGTTTTTGCTCGCCCCAATTTAATCTTATAGTTCACGGTTGAAAAGTCCAGGAGATAATTGCCACAATATGTGTATTCTTGGTGCATAACAGCTCAGCACCAGTGGTGGACATCGGTTAAAGCGGGGCAAGTCATGGGTTGGCCGTGCCGCAGATACTGTTCAGCTGGTATGCGGGCTCAATAATATTGACTATGGAGAAGAATGGATACCGATGCCTCCAATATACTGGAACATTTTTTCAACCATCATTAAATTTGACAAAGGTTGCAGAGAGGAAATCCACGGCGTTGAATGCAGAAGTCCAAGCCATCATCGATGAAAATTGCAATGCAGACGACGTTGTGATCTGCACGGATGGATCGGTAGTTCGTCACGAAAAGTCGTCATGGGCCTTCTCTGCAAGCTCATGTGGCAGAATGGTCAAGGAAGCCAGTGGTGCATTCAGTATGACAACAAGCAGTATGACAATGGAGGTACTGGCAGTGACCAATGCACTGCTCTGGCTAGAGTCACAAAACTACACTCATGCGTGCATTTTGAGTGACTCATTGAGTATTATCCGAAAGGTGGAGGCCAGTTCGGTGCGCAGACAATGGACTGAATCACTGCAGGCGTCAACAATTTGCAGAATTACACTTGTCTTTGTTCGGGGCACATGGGTGTCGTTGGCAATGAGAGAGCAGACAGGCTGACTGGCTCTGCCGCTATATCAGACGGCCAGCCAATGGACAGAGCTGACATCGTGAACGCCCTCATAGAGCGTGGCCGCAGAAGACCTTCATCTAAACCAATCCACGTCAACTACTAGATTGCGAGAACTGGGTTTGAAGATTGGTGTGGCAAGAAAAGAACGGTACAACAGTTATATGAGTAGGCTCATCAATCAAAATAGAACTGGTACGGTCAGTCGATGGACGCTGTTGGAGATATTGCGAAGGGATCGGAGCACCTATGGACATGTCCGGAGTGCAATGAAGATATTCCAAACTGAAACTGAAACTGATAACAAGATAGGCCTCGTTCGAAATTTTCTCCAGCCTTTCGGTGTGCAGATGGCTAAGTAACATCATTATTATCATCATCGAGTGCAAGGGCAAGTAAAGCTGAGACAAATAATGTCCACTCAGTAATTAGTTAGTTTGAGTCTGTTTCAGTTTCAGTGTGGAATATGTTCATTGCACTCTGGACATGTCCATATGTGCTCCGATCTCCATCGCAATATCTCCAACAGCGTCCAGCGACTGACCATACCAGTTCGATTTTGATTGTGAGCCTATTCATACACATGTTATGCTGTTCTTTTCTTGCTACTCCAATCTTCAAACCCAACTCCTGCAATCTAGTAATTGACGTGGATTGTTTTAAATGAAAATCTTATTTACTGCCACACTCTATGAGGGCGTTCAAAATATCAGCTCTATCCATTGGCTGGCCATCTGATATGGTGGCAGTGCCAGCCAGCCTGTCTGCTCTCTCATTGCCAACGACACCCATGTATCCTTGAACGAAGATAAGCGTGATTCTGCAAATTGTTGACGCATACCAGCTGAACAGTGTCTGCAGCACGGCCAACCCACGACTTGCCACGCTTTAACCGATTTTATCCGCTGGTGCTGAGCAGCTCGTGCAATGGGTGATCCTTTTTAGCATTTATTTTGAGGTACGCACGTGCTCTAGCTATCTTGAGTCTATACTACATGGTCGGGAAGTCCAGGAGAAACCTAATCTCCACACAGGGTGTATCCCGTGTACAACCTAGGATGATGCGCATAGCTTCATTCTGTATTCTCTCCAGTCTTTCTTTCTATTTGCGTTTTACTAACAGTGAGGATGGCCATTGCATATTCAATGGTGGAAAGAACCAGCGTCTGATACAGGATGATAAGCAGCCGTTGCGTGATATTAGCAGCCGCCATAACTCTTATTGCCGCTAAATCGTTACGTGCCTTCACAATGACATACTCAACATGTTCCCTGAAACACAGGCTACGGTCAAACTGCACACCCAAAAATGTCATCGATTTAGCTCCGGACAAACCAACACCGCCAAGTTCTACAATATGCGTACATGCGTTAACAGTGTGATTCTTGAGTGAGAACCATGTTACTGTCGCTTTTGTAGGGTTAACTAGTGCACCAGACATCACACCAGTTTGTGATGCGGTCAAGTTCCTTCTGTATCTCACCGGCAATTGCATACCTGCTTTTACTCTGTCTATACACTAGGATGTCATCAGCAAATGACAAAGTTCTATCTCTGCCATCGAGTTGTTGTTCTGTGATGGACACCGTGTTTATGTTGAATAAGACAGATGAAAGAGGAGAGCCCTGTGGTAATCCGGAATATGCAGTCATCGGTTCAGAAAACCAACCACCCCATCGCAGTACAACCTTCCTTTTGAATAGCGCAGCAGCTATCCATCTTATGTATAGAGGGTGTTTGAGTCTATTCTGTTTCAATGTATGTAGCTGTTTCCTTTTTACATCTCGGGGTCGCCGGTTACGATATGCGAGAAAAGACAAACGTACTGTTCTTCGCTTCCCCAAAAATAAGACTGAGATAGCGCAGGCGTATTCTAATTAAGTTACCACCAATTCATATTATAACTGTAGTGTAACCCGAGGTGGAATGTCATTGGCCGCCATGATTTTTATCATAAAAAAGTATGTGTGAGCTTTTGTTGTGCCGCAGTACACACGTTCTCTGAAACGCAAATTGTGATCATATATTATTTCTTTTAGCGTATTGATGATTCGTGTGACAATTTTTCTCATTTGAACTTGACTACATCTGTCTTGGAACATGGAAATATATATTATTCAATGAGAACCAAGTCTGGAATGCCTTTTTATGATTGGTCAGTACTTCGGCGTCGACGCACTAGAACGCAATATAATTCAGCTCATTGTACAAGTCACTAGCGATCGTAGTTCAGTATTTTCCATGTCTATACTCCAAACGACAACGTGCTGTACCCGCCAGTTAGTTGTTGTTTTGTAATCAAGGCTCCGTACACGTTGAATAATACCTGGGACAGTGGAGAGCCTTTTTTTTCGATCCAGAAGCATTTGAGCTTTACAGCTCTTTGACTCGGTGTCACGGACATCGTAACCCTTCGGTTCGGTGCCACGAACATCGTAATCTGGAGAACATGTGGCTTTTCTGACAGCCCGCGGAAATAAACCGCTCTCACAGGGGACTTGTCACCCGTCGTCCAACGCGCTACGAACACGCTGGGCAGGCGGGCGAGAGCCTGGGAGAGTTATTATCGCAGATGTCTAACCACTCCATCTAAGCACAACCATCTTTACAAACAGTGCCGATGGAATTCATCTGCCCTTGACGGGATCCATCTGAAGCAGCATGAGTAATGTTTATGATGTATCCGCAATGAACTCTGGTGTACGTATTCTCGAGGCTGATTATTGATGTACAAGTTTCAATCCCGTGCGGAATCCTTCCGAAACATTATGTGTAAAACAATTTCATTGCGCACTGTATGTTTATTGTTTCTATAACTACTGAGTGTTACTTTATACACCATCTTTTATATTTGGAATGTAACCTGGACAATAACATATTGCCAGTATAAGTAATATAACACAAATATATAACATACAATATAACATAAGTAATATCTCCAAGACATATATTAGTACACTAGTTTATAACAGTTCATATATAAGAACAGATCATTTTTATTTTACTTACCAACTACATTTTCTAAATGCTAATGCTTTTTTGTGTGTCATTGTTATTGTTGTTACTGCTGTTGTTGTTTTGCGGCTGGTGTTAGAGCACTGTTCATGTCCGGGATTCCCGGTTTCAACCCAAGGTAAGGCTAAGGAGTTGTTTTTTTCTGTTGTGGGCATACAACATATCCTAACCTCAACAGTTTCGCCGGGACTGAGCTAGCCATGCGACCATTAAATTCCACAAACATGTCCCACTGTGCTACACCGGCAAAAAAGTGATATTACAGTCAGTAACGACAGTGTGTCCAGCTAGTTATTATAGTACTCATTTATCTATAATTACAATAATACGTGTACTGCAGCATTATATTGTTTACTCTAATGTTGTTCTATCTTGTGGAATCTGATGTAAAGTTCTCGACACAAATTCAATACTTCCATGATTAGTATCTCAAAAAGTCTCTGATAGCAGAGACTGGCTTCTTGACCTATATACCACAGAACTTATTTTCTAATACAAATAGAGCACAACACATTCTCTGTCGCTTTACAAATAAAGGTACAAAAAGCGTCGGTTATATGAGACATTTTCCTTGGTAGAGAAGACAACCACCTGATGTCCTTAAGGTTAAGATTTGTCCGTCAAACGGCAAGTTGAGCAAATAATAAACAAGCAGATCGAAGGCAACGACATATCATTTTTACATAGTTCCGAAGCAAATGTTATATATAATCAGAACTAATATTGTCATATAAGTGGCGTTATTGGGTTTATTAATTAACTATTTCGCCCATTAGGAATAATCATAAGCTTCATTTCCATCCGACCGCCATCTACATATGAAAAAAAATAAGATAAGAAAACACAAAGCATTAGAGACGGTAACTAGTGCCGGAAGGTAATCTGGAAAAATAAATAGATGAGTATGAATGAATTGAAACATATTATAAATGATTAAGATTTCTTATTTTCTTCACTGACTTTCAGCAGTCAACTTGAATATTCTTGTAGAAAGTAGAGGTCCTTCTCAGGTTTTCAAGATCTATAAAAAGAATGAGTGAGATGAGAGTGGTAGGAGAAATGCAGTCATTTACTCTAGAGAACATAACAACACAAGAGAAGTGTTTGTAATATTAACCACAGAAACCAATAATACATTAGGCTGATTATGGACAGTTTTGTATATTAGTGATACTAGCTAAGTTGCATTGGAGACTACTTGACATTTACTTTATACAGATGACATCTACCGGCAAAGAGTGCCGAGAATCCATACATACATTCTGCACTTGACTTACTCACGTATTCCTCTCCGCTCTTCGTGGAGCATATGTCATCAACAGTTGTTCGCCACTTTCCCCGGTCTTGTCTGTCTTTTTATGGCCTCCAAGAATAGCTGAACACCTTTCAGTTCCTCAAGAAGACTTCGTCTCCAGGTATGTTTAGGATGCCCCCTTTTCCTTTTTCTCTGCGGGTTCCACTCAAGTACTTGTCTAGTGACATTCAACTGTGTCTTTTGTAGGGTATGCCCAACCCATCGCCATTTTCCCCTTAGCTTGGGTCATCATTGGTTAAGAGTAGAAAATGGCGACAGGTCGGGCATACCCTGCACAGTAAAAATGAAATTGTTATAGTCTAGTGCAAGAGCCAGAAGACAAATATCGTGTTCGAAGACAGTCGAAGAGTAATAAGACAAATATCGTGTTTGAAGATAGTCGAAGTGTAATAAGACATATTTCATCTTCGAAGACAGTACAAGAGTCAAGAGATAAAATCGTGTACGAAGACCGTGCAAGAGTCATAAGACATATATCGTGTTCGAAGACTGTGCAAGAGTCATAAGACATATATCGTGTTCGAAGACTGCAAGAATCAGGAGACAAATGTCTTGAAGACCGTGAAGAGGAGACAAATGTCTCGAAGGCAGTGCAAGAATCAGGAGACACATGTCTTGAAGACCGTGCAAGAGTCAGGAGACAAATGTCTTGAATGCAGTGCAAGAGTCTGGAAACAAATGTCTCGAAGACTGTGCAAGAGTAAGGATATGGAAAAAAAAGAAAGAAAACCATAAGACGTTACAGTAAGAAAGATGAAGAGCAGAATTTTTTTTAAAAACACAAGGAAATTCAGAGTCAACACTCATGAAGTATATGTAGAAGTAAGCACAGAATAGAAGAAATATCATGAGACATTTTTAAGTGTATGTTATTTAAAGCATGAATTATCAGAATCGACTAGAGAACAAACAAAGTATGGATGAATTCACAAACAAGTCAGAAGAAACCTATACTAAATAAATTGTGAAAGATTTGTATAACAAAACTAAGAAACTATTAGTGAAATACGAGCAATGTATTGACTTTATTAAAAACAAAAATGGAAAGTAATCAATACGAGAAACGAAATGAAGAAATGAGCAGAACATTTCGACGAACTTTTAAATATGCGAACACGAATAAGATCATATAGAGATACATCCTGCAGAAATAAAATGACATGTGCCTGTATGATAAGTAATGATGAAGATGGTATCCTTATAGTGTTGAGACACAACGGGTATAGACCCGAGACGAGGGGAAAGTGTCTATGGGTTATTGCCTTTTCCATGCACGTTCTATTTCATCAAGTTGTCCGAGTCTGGTTTCATTAGATATTAATAGTTTGTTGTCTAGCGCAGGCAAGTCTTGTATCAAGCGTCTTTATAATGAAGGAAAGATCTTCCCAAATTATTTTGTCAATTGTCATATATAAGAAAAACAGACAACTTGTCATCTATCTTGCTCTCTCTCTCTCTCTCTCTCTCTCTCTCTCTCTCCAGTGATCGTTCTTTTTGGCCATTTTTAATCATTCTAATTGTGATATATAAACAGTCTTTGCCATGAACGTAATTTTACGTCACAATCTTCAGTACCATTTGAAACTCTGGTGCTCGTCCTTCGGCGATGTGTTCAATTTCATCCAGCGTTTACTGGGTTCGTTCTCCGTCAGCCTTTGACTGTCCCCAGCCGACCTGCAAGGCAGCAGGTTGCTATTTTCTTTTAGGGTAGCGACCACAGACGATCTTCCTCCCGGGTTGTTGAGCGTCATCTGCTCAGGTTACCGGTATTTTTTGTACTACTTGGCTTATCTACCGTCCAGTTTTGTGTGCGGTTTGCTCCGCTAGCCTTTGATTGTCCCCAATCTAACTACAAGGCAGTAGTAGTTCACTGTGCAGGGAACGCGCACTGGATTCAAGCCTCTGTTGGGCTTTCCAGTTTTCTGCACATTTGGGTGGTCCGCTCACCCCTACGCTTGCCACGCCTCTTCGACGTTCCACCATCAGCGCCTTGCACGTCTGCCCCACCGGTAGGCCCACCCGTGCATTGTCCACATGCGTGCTCGCTCTGCCCTGGTGCCTGCCCACCATGTCCATCAGTTCGCACCGTGCTCACATTTACCATACCTCTAGACTGACCGGTCACGGAGCTCAACTCGGGCTCCCACCTCAGGGCTCAGAGTGTCGCCCTATGTGGGCCCACATGCAACTCAGCTCGGCCCGGAGGTGACGGTTCCCCACCTCCGGACCCGAGTTTCGCCCCACGCGGACCCACGTCTCCTTTCTGGATGCACCTCTCATCTCTTTATGTTTATATGTTCAGCTTTTCCCATCGGCCGGGAGAGACGTGTATTAGTAGTCACTCTGTGATTCCGCTCGCCTGTGTTGCGGGCGGATCTCATCCAACGTTACTGCATCAGCATCTCTACCTACACCAGAGTAGATCTCCCTCGATCCCTACCCGCTTAGCCTGACAAATACCAATGTATGTTACCAGGGTCACCACGTGGAGATGGGGTAGGATCTTGATTAGTGCCAGCTCACTAATCTTGGCTCGGCGTTGTTCCTAAGCGCCTTTGACCCCACTTGTCATCTATAGCATCAAAAGTTGAAATGCAGATAAGCTATGAAAAAACAAATATAAATAAAGACACCTAAAGCAAATAATGCAGAAAGCGCACTGGAATCTAAAATGATAAAAATAACAGAGTAGTTCACCTATTTAGGTAGAAATTTTGATTGCACAGGAAATGTTAAAAAGAAATTATGATCGAAATGGCAAGGCAACATCACCTTTTAAAAGTCTAAATAAAATATGGAACTGCAAGTTATATAGTATTGAAACGCAATTACTTTCAATTCAAATGTTTTATTAGTTCCAACATATGCCAGCGAGAGTTGGAAAATGACTAAAGATATAGAAAGCAAGTTGAATGCATTTGAAAATTGCGGAAAATAATGAACATAAAATGGAACGAATTCAGGAGAAGTGATGAAATCAGAGACATGTCTGGTCAACCACTAGTGACAGCTGTAATAAGAAAGAGAAGATTGAGAATATGTTGGACACACCTTGAGGAGAAATGATCAACGAATATCAAAGCTGGCATTGAAATGGAATGCAAAGGGTTCAAGAAAGAGAGAACTACCTAAAGAGACCTTGAAACGAACTTTGCTGAGAGAGGAAAAAAGTATCTCTCTCAGTTCCAGATAGGAGATTGAGCGAGTTGCTTAGGATAGGGCGGTATGGAGAAATTGCTTGCATGTGCTATGAAACGCATAACAGTACGAGGAATTATTATAATAGTCATAAATATGTACAAAATACCCTTACCTGCTCAATCGTCTTCTATACCTCAGATCTAATCCAATCATCATAGGTGGCGTCGTTGAATGAAAAAGGTTACTCTAAAAATTCCAACATATTTCCATACGTCATTTGTTACTTTGCCACTTCAGCAGATTTCAAGTATTCGCCTAAGGTAACTCATGCATTCTTCTGTTCTTGTGAAGCGTGTATTATCCATGATTCTCTGACATCAAGTATGCTGCTCAACACGCATGTCATGTGCACATTGGCAATGGTATTGTTAGATAGTATGTCTCTACAATAACCTGGCTAAGATTGTTGTGGTCATACCGTTTATCTTGTGCAGATTCGCATCCAATGCAAGGTTACCAATGATGACAATGACGAGATAAATGAATCGGTTTACGACCCACAATTCTTCAACCATAGATTTGAAAGTGCGCAGGCTCTGCACCCTGGGTCCTCACGAAGGTTTTCTTTCAACTAGTGGGCATTGTAATATCTTCACATATCATTACATTGGTTTTCTTTCGACTAGTAGGCATTGTAATATCTTCACATATCATTACGTTGGTTTTCTTTCAACTAGTGGGCATTGTAATATCTTCACATATCATTACATTGGTTTTCTTTTGACTAGTAGGCATTGTAATATCTTCACATATCATCACATTGGTTTTCTTTCAACTAGTAGGCATTGTAATATCTTCACATATCATTACATTGGTTTTCTTTCTGCTAGTGGGCATTGTAATATCTTCACATATCATCACATTGGTTTTCTTTCAACTAGTAGGCATTGTAATATCTTCACATATCATTACATTGATTTTCTTTCTGCTAGTAGGCATTGTAATATCTTCACATATCATTACATTGATTTTCTTTCAACTAGTAGGCATTGTAATATCTTCACATATCATCACATTGATTTTCTTTCTGCTAGTAGGCATTGTAATATCTTCACATATCATTACATTGGTTTTCTTTCTGCTAGTAGGCATTGTAATATCTTCACATATCATCACATTGGTTTTCTTTCAACTAGTAGGCATTGTAATATCTTCACATATCATTACATTGATTTTCTTTCTGCTAGTAGGCATTGTAATATTTGCACATAGCATCACATTGATTTTCTTTCGACTAGTGGGCATTGTAATATCTTCACATATCATCACATTGGTTTTCTTTCTGCTAGTAGGCATTGTAATATTTGCACATAGCATCACGCTATCTTTCTTTCGGCTAATTAGCATTGTAGTATCTTCACATATCATCACACATACTATGCACAGAAGAAACAAAGAAAAAACAGACACAAGTAGTAAAACTCTTGTAAGAAAGAAACGAAAACGAGCTAAGCATCATCCAAAAGATTTCACAATAGTGCACATTGACACATTAACAGAGATGTTATACTAATAATAGTGTACTACAAACAGTTGTGGATATATATATATATATATATATATATATATATATATATATATATATATATATATATATATTAGCAACATAATGATGAGGGAAAGAGATATATGTTTAGTTATACTATCAAGGAACGTTGATTTGAAAGAATACATCAATTATGGAAATAATAATAATAATTTATGTATCCGGAATAATATAAAAAAGGAACAGATTGAAAAGATATGAGCGATACCCTAAATAAACAGCAGAGAAAAGAATAAGCTAGTTTCAGGAAAACTAGATCCTGCATAGACTAGACAGTTCTGCTTCTTCTTCTTCACCCTTCGCCCCTAGGGAAGCACAGGTCAGCAACCAAGGCCTTCCAAGGCTATCCAACCTCACCTTCTGCTCCTTATCTCTTGTTCCACCTGTCGTTGTCTTGTTCCGCCGTGTGGGGCCGGGGCCCGCAAGGGAAACAAAGAATAGTACCACTGCGACCTACAATGCATGTCGTAAGAGGCGTCTAATGTAGGCACTAAGGATGCTAACCTAGTAATTGAAAAGAAGTGCAGAAATTGGATAAGCTAGCCTACTTGTAGGCGCATAACTTGCACAACGTACAATCGCTCTGAGGCTCAGATCACATACAAACCACATAGAGTGGTTGACAAGTGGTCGATATGGAGCATTTGAAGAAGAAGAAGTTGTCCTGTTCTCTACCAGAGTTCCCTGTTTGTAGTCCTGTCATACCATCGCAAATGGAGTATCCTGCGCAGGCATCTATTGATGAATGTCTAAACATTAACACTGCAAATATTAGCAGAACAGAACTTTGAATAGAAATCACATGTTTACATTGGACACGTAAAATATGACAAGTAACGACTGCTATAAGAAAGAAGTGAGGGAAATATGTTGGGTATGCTTTAATAAGAGATAATCCAAGAATCACAAAGCATGCATTGAAGTGAACCAAATGTTTCAAGAAAGAGAGTACGCTCTAGGGAAACCCTGAAGCCTAGAGAAATACTGAGAGAATAAAGAAGTATCAGAGTTAATTTTCATAGAAGATATTATACGAGTTGCCCTGGATAGAAGGGAATGGAGTAATTTGCTTGCAGATCGTATGTAACGGTACGGAGGAGATGAAAAATATTAACTATGAGAAAAAGCATTTAATAATTGTGATTGAGAAATAATATGGTAATAACTTGAGAAATAACTTAAATCATTTATTAGCTATAAAGTTCAATTATACTAATAAGAAAAATATTCCAGAAAATTACATGTATAATTCTGACTAAAGAATAACTCCCACAAATATTTGAGATAAGAACAAGGGTGAAACAGGAATACTTCATGTCACTATTTCGTGTCTACGATGTGAAATGAATGACGAAAACAATATTGCACAACAGAAATGAAAATCACTGAACTATGTGTAAACAGATGAAGGGTTTATTGGTTACCATTTTTTTATCCTGCTACTTTTTACCTCATATGATTCCATATCCTAGATAATATTAGCACACAAGAGAAAGTATCAAATCAAGTGAATGTGAACAGGCACAGAGTAAGAACACATATTATGAGAACAAATACTAAACACACTAACCAGAGTACAGTAGATAATATATCTCTCATTACGCTAATTCATAAAAATCTATAAATATTGGCAGCAACATATATTAGAATGGAGGAACCAATGATATCAGAATACGAGTATAAAAGATGAAAGAAGTACACTCAAAATTGCATGAAAATCAAATGAAATCAATTTCACAACTAAGTAAATGATCGGTAACTCAAATGTTACTTTAATCAATATTTACCAAACGGAAAAAAAGAAAATACGTAAACAAAAACGGCTGCAACGAAATAGTTTCATTAATAATTGTTTGCGAAATATAAGATTTGAAATGATATTGCAAAGTTAATAGAAATTACCAAATAAACACAAGTAGAGCGAGCATTTATTCAAGGACGATGTATTTAGGAAACATATCGCAGGGTACCATATAACAAAATAAAACGATTCTCCAGAGCAAATCGACTACGATCATCAGACGAACATGATCGGATGGCCGTGACTTGGACGTGGAGCTCCCAAATGGTCAGATCCATTGAAATATGTGGTTACAGGTGACCTCATGGACTCAACGCTCTACATGCCTATGCTTCTTAGTACTTTCTCTTCTCATGCTCCATATTCTATATGTGTATATGTAAAATATATATAAGTTATATATTTACTTGATTTTGTATTGTTTCTCTTCTTTTCCCACTTCTAGTTTTTCTGCATTAATTTTGTTATTCGTTTTTAGTCACAGAGTTTCATTTTCTCTCCGCTTGAGTACATCTCTGTCGTAGTCTATATGTAGTGTGTTGTGAAATTCGTCACTAATGTTACATCCTTTGCTTGATAAAGGCCTTTTGGTCGAAACGTTTGCTGTGTATTGTCATTGTTTTTGTATTTTGTAAAACTACAGTACTTTGTTATTAAATGTTTCGACATTTGTCATAGTTTTACTGCAGTCTCCCTCCCCCATATTGAGTTTAGGTAGACCAACAATAATAAATCAGATCAGATATGTTGTGAAATCCCGTGGAAAGAGAAACAATCTCATGGAATACACTTCTCTGAGAGCTAGTGAAAAATGTCAAAGTTACTGGAAAGACATGGAAAGTACAGCTGAAGACAGAAAGGATGGAATGTATGTTGAAAACATCTGCTCCCTAGGGAGCTGACGATTTACTATATTAAATGAGGTAATATCATCTAAAGATAACATGGGTGACTTTCAACAATATTTCTAATGGATAGTAGAAAGAATGATACTGAAATAAACATAGTGCATATATATTGAATGAAGGTTAACAATGAAAACTGAACTTAAAGAGCAATATGATTATAGAAAATGTCAGCATTATTTTCAACAGGATAACACACATACACAAATGGGACGCATAACTTTTCTTATATATTATGTGTTTTTTATTAAACTTTCGTACAACATTCATTGCATACGCAAAGTAGCAATAACAAGAGAAAATAAATGGAGGTTCGATATTTGAAAAATATTATGAAAATATTTTTGACCTTTTGCTACCTACGTAGAAGAATAATTGTAATTGGTGAAGTATTAACATATTGCATTAGTATGTATATCTGAGCATATGTATGCGTGTGTGACTGTATGTGTTGTTGTATACTTGCGTGCATACGTGTATATATGCTTTCATGTGTGCATAATTTGCATGTGTGTGTGTCTCACGCTGCTGTGATCGTGTATGTTTATATCATGAATTTGTCCGTGTGTACATGTGTGAAATCGTATGTATATTGTGTGTGTGTGTGTGTTCGCACGTAGATGTATACGTGTATGGGTTCCTGTGTAAGAACACGTGTTTGTATGTCTGCATGTATGATCTACACAACAGATTAAGAGATGCAAAAAGTGTTGTATATATGAATAGAGTAATTATATATATATATATATATATAGCAACAGAGAGAAGGAGAGAGAATGAGAGAGAAACAGGGCAGCAACAATCAAAGCTATGAGAGCATGCTTATTCCTAATGGCAAATGACTTAGATAAACAGTATATTTCAGCTTCTAAGAAAACTCATATGTTGAACATAAAACCATGGAAATGTCCTTTATACCAAGTTATGTGTGAAATGCCTGTACGTTTCCATTTATGAATATATGACTATAAAAATGCTGAATTGCTAACATTAAGAAATGGTCAAGACATGACATCTCATCCTCACGCTTGTTCAACAAGTTGAAGAAGACAGATATCTACGGCGGGTTTTTGGTGCTGGTTTCTTCATCGCGACACTTCTTCAAACCTTCTTGCGGATTATGGATCTTTTTATAATATTGACAATTTATGTATACAGTTAAATGGTGTATACGCGAGGGACTTATATATACATATATATATATGTATATATATATATATATATATATATATATATATATTTGGCTGCAATCGGATGCATGTGTCCTAAACGTGTAGAAATCTATACGTTTAGGGGCCTACGAAACCAATGTGGAACGTATACACGTTCTTGGCAAATATGAAACAAATCACAAAGCTTGATTAAAATTGATCGAAAAGAACGAACGCAAAGAAGAAGAAGATATATATATATATATATATATAGAGAGAGAGAGAGAGAGATTACATCGAGAAAAAGAATAAAGTGGTTTGGCTACTTAATAAGAATGCATCCAAACTCCACAGTATACATTGTCTTCTACAGTAGAACATCAGGAATGAAGGCGAGAGGAAGACCACGAAACAGATGGTTAGATGACATAGCAGAATTATGTCAAAGAGCAAAAATAACAATCAACCAAACCACCAGAACAGCGCAAGACAAAAACAGAAAACCACAACACTGGGCAACAACACGGTAGCAGTGTAACGACAAAAGAAAGAAAGAAGATTCTAACAGGCTTAGTTGGACGCAGGAATATTCTGTCCTGAATATTGAAAATTGTTTATTTAGAAGTCGAAGTCCTACAATTGAATTACCAACTTGTACATGTCTTATATCGCATAGCTTATGTATTCAATTCAAAATAAAAATACACAATTTGGAAATCTGGAAATGTCTGCATGAATTTTTGATCAGCCATCTCCTTGCATTTCCAACGGTAAAAAAACACATGTTTCGCCCAACATACTTTTTTCAATTCTGAACACCATTCTCGTTTAGTAAATAAAGTCTCAACACTGACCAACTGAAAGATTCTCGATCACAAACCCGTTCTCCCGACTTTTCCAATATATTTATATACAGATAAAATATTTTCAACACAAAACAAGACATGGCACGCTGTTTGCAGAATGAAAATAATATATTTATTCAATTACTCCAAAGAAAGAACAAAGACGATATCAAACGAATTAGAATGATTTCAAGAGGTGGCATTCTATCGGAATATAGAACAATTACAAAGGACATCAAATACTGGATTAGAGTTATCAGGGCGGCTCGTCATTAAGGGCCAGTGGGGTTGGGCCCCACCAAACATTTTAAACTTAATAATTTTAGAAATTATGTGTTCATAATTATTACTTTCAACGTGATACTGATGAGCTTTGAAAGTTGATATATAGCGCTAAAGCATCACACAATCTGAATTTTCAAATTCAGCAGCTTTCCTCCCTAATTAGTATACGCCACTGGTCACAAGGGCCAGTTTGGATTTTTCCCCCCAAACAAAAAATGAGTAACGTGTAATGATTATTGTATAAATTATTTCTTCATAAATATTACTTTAACTTGACACGAATTAGCTTCGAAAGTTGAATATATAACACTAAAATATAAATATTATATCATAATAATATAAGTCATAATAATATGTAAAATATCATTTTAAAAATATTATCTAATACAGTCAGAATACAGTCACGCATATTGCACACTATTTTTCGGAAGTTCATTTTAAAATCTTCCTATCTACGATGTAACATTGCGACCTTTGACCTTTGCCGTCTATCTGTAGTGATAATTGTCAAAACAATTACGTCATAAAACCCTTTAATCACGTCATTTGTATGCATGTGGTCGCTAATGTATTTTTATACTTCAACTCATTTCTTGATTAAGTAGTCCTTTTAAATATCGATTGAATCACGTATTATATATTTTTTTAAAGTATAAAAGTAATACTGAAGCTAATTAAAGAAAGAAGAAAGCTAAATCAAACGGGGTTAAAACGAAACAGCACTGAATATAAAAACTGCTCAAGAGAAGTCAAGAAAGAAATCCGAAAAGACAAGAAACAACACATAGTCACATCATGCAATAAAATTGATGAATTCAGAAAACAAGGGAAAGAGAGAAAAATGTACAATGAAATTAATATAATGACACGTGACTTCAGTCTATCAATACAAGTTATAAACGTTAACAATGACAAAACTTTAACAGAAAAGAAAGATGTACTAGAAAGATGGCGTGAGTACTGCAGAAACATGTTTGAAGAGACAACTAAATATCCACATAAGATAATAACAGAAAGCGAAGAGACAGAACCAGAGCCCATGTTGAATGAAGTGCGCCTGGCCATCAAAAGCCTGAAGAGAGGGAAGTCACCAGGGTGCGATGATATACCAGCGGAATTGATTCAAGCAGGTGGGAAGGCCAGTGTTCGGGTATATCATAAATTGTGCACAAAGATATGGAATAGCTCCTCCTAGCCAAAGGAATGGAAAAGATCAGTATTTATACCTATTCCAAAGAAGGGAAACATGAAACTATGCACCAACTACAGAACTATTGCCCTTATAAGTCACGCCAGCAAAATCCTACTAAAAATCATAATGAAGAGGATGGAACAAAAATTAGAAGATGAAATACACGAAACACAAGCAGGTTTCAGAAGAGGTAGAGGCACTAAAGATCATATTTGTAGCATGAGACTCATTATTGAGAAATGCAGAGAATACAACATAGACCTGCATGCATGTTTCATAGACTATAGCAAGGCTTTCGACCATATACAACACCAGAAAATGTGGAACATCATCAAAGACATGCACTTTCCAACACACATAATACAACTCATAGAATCTCTATACCACGAAAAACAGGCAACCATTAAAATAGGAGGTGAAATAGCTGAATGGTTCGAGATTCAAAAGGGACGACAGGGATGTATCTTGTCACCATACTTATTCAACATATATGCGGAGAACATCATGAGGAATTTAAAAGACGATGCCAACTATGTGAATTACGACCCTCTCACTATAGGCGGCAAATGCATACCAGAGCTTAGATACGCAGACGATACAGTATTATTATCCACCAGCAAAGAAGGTTTGGAAAACCTAATCATGACGACCAAGAAACATAGTGAAGACCAACATCTATATCTGAATACACAAAAAAAAAAATCATGTCAACTGACAAAGCAAAAGGCTCACCTAACATCAAAGTAAACAATGAAGAAATCAAATGTGTAGAGAGATACGAATATCTGGGCTCAATAATTAACAATAACGGTGACTGCTCCAAAGAGATCTCAAGAAGACTGGCAATAGCAATCAAGAAGTTAAACACAATGAAGAACATGTGGCAAAGCACCAGCAAAATACTAAAATTAAAAATGTTGAGAGCATGCATTTTCCCAGTGGCTACTTATGGTTGTGAATCATGGACTATTACACAAAAATTAAGAACGAAAATCCAGTCCTTCGAAACTAAATGCTACAGAAAGATCCTACGAATACATACGAAAGAAAAAAGAAAGAACACTGATGTCCTGAAAGAACTAAATGTTAAAGAGAATTGGCTGATAAACAACATACTATACAGAAAAATTACATACTTTGGTCACATCAAGCGTCACGATGGCCTGGAAAGAACAATACTAGAGGGCAGGGTCCCAGGACGCAGAGGCAGACCAAGATGAAGATGGCTACAAGATATTAAAGAAACCATAAACATGACCATCGACGAAGTGGGTGAACTGACAAGAAACAGAGTGAATTTCAGATGTGTGCAAAGAGAGCAACGTCCTATAAAGGATACGCACCTTGAAGATGATAAAAGTAATATAAAAATAGTATAAAATAATGGAAATAAGTTACTAATCATCATAGAATAGTTTTAAGTTTATCGCCCGTTCCATCAATATACATGTATCTACGAGAATGTACTTTCACTTTCACTTTCGTGCCGACCGGTCAGAGTTCACGAGTGGCGAGCGTACAGGACAACCTGGTTTAAGAATCACGGAGTTCGTGGTAATTGTGTGTTATGTTTTTTTTTTTTTAAAACAGGGTTTTGTTTGAATTGGGAGCCCTTAAAAGGACCGTATGAGGGACTGTGAGTGGTTGTATGTTACTGTGGGAATGGTATCAGCAGTAATTGTTAGGAAGGAGTCACAATTTCGGGATTTAGTCCAACGACGCCACATGAACTCATTCATATATGAGTCCAAGAGATGGCGATGTGTCTCATTTTGCCTCTTGTTCCTTTCCTTAGCAGTTTTCCACAAGCGTTCGATGGTCTGGTTATGTGCGCCTATGTTTTGGTCAACAAAGTTAACTGAGTGGTTGACTGTTTGGTGGTTCAAGCCCGGAATACTGACAACTGTTCTGTACGCTCACCACTGGTCGGACATGACCGTTGTACCTTGTCAATGTGCGCTCACCACTGGTCGGACATGACCGTTGTACCTTGTCAATGTGCGTCTTAATGATAGGTAGAAGTGTTTCAGCTTTCCTATCAGGAACACACACCATGAAACATTCACCTGTCGCGGCAAATACCCCCGAACACCCACTGTTGTGGCAAAAACTCGACCGACATGATGTTTCCTTTGACTGTACAGGCTGTCATCAATTTCGACAATCTGACAGATGTCTGCATTAGTGGGTTTGCACACACCTCTCGTAGAATGCTCTTCCACTTAACAGTTGTTTTGCTGCTCATATGCAACTGTTCTTCACATAAATATATTGTTGTCCACTCCTGAGATCAGGCGTACTAGAATAAAATGACATCCCTGTAAGTCAGATTTGATCTTTGCAACCTTGTGCCATGTCTGACGGTGATGTACCCTTTACTGGTAATGCGATAACATCTCCACCGGTCTTGTCTTTCCGTCAACGACAATATCATATCATGGTTATTGGAAAATTTTCTTGAATAATGTAAAAAAAAACCAACAACGCTATTCTTCTTGTCATTAACAGCTGCTGAAAGAGACAATAAATCCATCGCCATCTTGACGTATGTACCGAGTAGGCAGGGAATGACGAGATTTAATGACGGAATTTTACGCCAGTACATTCTTCTTCTTCTTCTTCTTCAGCGATCTCTGGTCATGCGCTTAATTTACTGTGGACCACAAACTGGGCAGACAGCTTCAGGTCTGTCAGGTTTCCCCAAAGCTTAGTTTTCAGGTCGACTGGGTGTGGCCACATGTTGCTTCTCAGCTCACACAGAAGAGGACAGTCTTGCAGGATATGCTATGGGAGCAGGATGGGGCCTCATAAGGTGACAGTGCAGAACCCACCGGCGAGTGGTAAATGCTCTGCCTGCAACCAACCCATCCCCAGCTATGGGACAAATAGCACTTGTCCTCTCTCTCTCTTGAGGAGGACATCCTTTTCTTGTCTTGTCTTCTACTTCTATGACACTTTCCCTTAAGCATAAGGGATTAAACCACAGTGTCCAGGGAGCACACCCTGCATAAAAGCCTGGGTTGGTGAGCCCGGCAACAGAAGGCTGAAGTCATCTAGAGTAGGACGACTCCAGACAAACCCGGGAAGACATATCTCGTCAGCAGGGGACTGCAACTGTCTAGAGAACAACCTCAAAAAAAGATGTCCTCAGAAACGGAATGTGTCAGCCATTATTGGCGGGAGGAATCGACACATACGAACAACTCAAATGGCCATGCGCCAGTACATTAATAATGGGGACCCTCTGCGCTATATTTAGAACAACATTCGAAAACAATCTAAATTTAGAAGAACCCAATTTTAACGATGAGTCACAGCAGAGCCAGCTATAAACTTATGGGCCTTCGGACTCAAGTAAGAATTATGGGAAATCAGACCACAACTACATCACGTGACCTCAAATTCAAGTATTGGAGTATATAGACGAATTCATTTTAAAATGAACACAAAATGCTAAATCGAAGTTATATTATGCAACAAGTTAAGTTTAACAATAAGGAATATCAATATTATGAATATTTTTCACCCATAAATAACCATAGACTCACAGAATTGCGTAAAATTGCAAAAAAGCTTGCAGTGTTCTATCAAACATCTATATTTTCCGGCCCTATTTTCTGATCTAGGTCAAGGAGCCCCATCCAGTTGTCTGGCCAAGTTATCTAGAGTTGGCTGTAGTCACAGCCAACTCTAAATAACTTATTGGATAATATAACATTAATTTAGCATTTTGTGTTGATTTTAAATTGAATTCGTCTATACATACCAATACTTGAATGCGAGGTCACGTGGTGTAGTTGTGGTCTGATTTCCCATAATTTACATGAGTCCGAAGGCAATAAGTTTATAGTTGGCTCTGTTGAGTTGAGCAAAACACTTAAAAACATTTTCACAGTAACAAAGTTACAAAGTACTAGAGATTTACAAAAACGATGACAATACACAGAAACGTTTCGACCAAATTGCCTTTATCAAGCAAAGAATATAACAGAAGTGAAGAATTTCACTTCTTTCACAGTGCACTACAAATATAATGAAAATCGTGAAATATCTTTTACAGGACGTATCCATCAACCAAAGCAAACGATTCGTTTTCTACGTTTACCGCAGAGATTATATATTACAAAATCCCCTAATATGTAGCCGCTCCTGTCGTTTGATGTGTCCGAAATATGTAATAGGTCCTTGGTTTTATATTATTTAATAGCCAACTCTCTTTAGTATCAAGCTGTTGCAGAACAGAAGAATTTGTTCTTTTCCTGAAAAGGGTAATAACTTCCCATAATAAACAAATAATTGTAAATACTCCAAAAACCACGATTTTTCCGAAATGTTGCCGGGCCGCACCAAGAAAAATGATCACGAGCCGCCACTGAGATTTATAATATATTAACTATAAATGGAAATCCTACTTGATCATTTATGTATGTGTACGCACATATATGTATATGCGAGGGGGTGTGAAGAAGTAGAAAGGGACAAATGGTACAGTGATTTAGGAAATGCCTTCAACACTTAGTCGCCAGACAGATAACATATTATAAAAGTCATTTTGTTTCAAATAACATAGCAAAGTCAAGTATATAGCACATATAATAGAAAGCAAGCAACTAAAACAAAGGACGCTTGCCATAGTTGCTTGAATCCGAGGTTTGTTGTTCGTTGCGTGACATGCAACGCACGCACACATACAGAACATACACACATAAACAGCCACTATTTATATATATTCTAGCTGGCTTACTCCAGCTATTTCTATAAAAATGCATGAACCATATTCATATGTATATCGCGGTTATTCAACTTAGTTTGTATAGTCTTTTATTTCTTTCTCTCTCTATCTCTCTCACTTTCTCTCTCTAACATTCCCGCGTAGTCGAGAAGTGCCCTCTACGAATAGAAGAGCAGATGGGCTGACTGATGAGAACAAAGCACAGAGCATGAGCGACTATTGATCGGTATTTGATTTGACACTCACCATTGATTGAAATAATCTTATGTTTCTAGACACGACAGTTGGAGTAAACGTTTCCGCACAACGCACAGCTCTTGCATGTAATGATCACATTCACATGGCACAGTATCCCAGACTTGTATCTCTCACTTCTTCTACAATAGACAGATGCTCACTTAGCTTTACCATTTGATATTAGTTACAGTTCGATTTTGTTTAGTTATTATATTTCTTTTTGTTTTAGAAAAGCAGAAAGTAAATGAAACTGCAGTAAATGCATGAATATATCTTCTAATATTATATAAATTTTACATCCAGAGATCTGATATCATTGTTTCCTTTTTTTTCTCCATCTTGTTAATGTACATAATAGTTGGATGGTAGTCTTATAGTATCCCACATAATTTTAATTAGCACATTACTACGTTGATGAGATTTTACAACAGAAAGTAATGTAATGTTGCAAAGTACAACTTCTTATCAAATAAATATTTCAACTAGAAGATAATGTAGATCAGAGACACCCACTGTACAAGAATACTAATGATGTTGAGGGCACGAGAATCAAGCGCGGGTTGTCGTGGATGGTTCAGGCTGAAAGAACAATTAGTCAGGTGTCCACAGTTGCGGTCCTATCAAAAGTGAAGAATAGATACGGAAAGATATTAGCTTGGCCAACTACAACAACGTTTTCACTAAACTTGGAAGGTAATGTAGAGATTGGGGCAAGATGATGGCTGAACTCGCAATTAAGAAGTTGATAAAAGATGATGCACGTGATAATAATGTTGTTGTTTATACCGATGAGTATGTACATCGTGGAGAGAAGTCAAGCTAAAGTTTCTTGGCTAGCGCGTATGGTTAGTGTTGTTGCAGAGCGAAGTGTAGCATACAGGACAATTACTTCCAGTATGAGGATGGAGGTTAAGACCGTTGCTGCTGCCCTCTAAAGGCTATATGTGAATACGTTTAATGGAACCATTACTGTATATGACTCTCAGTCGATACTTTGGAAGGTTTAAAATGGCAGGTGTCGGTATGAGTGGAGGCCGTCTAATATTATGTATGCCGCTACAGAGGCTTACGTGGATCTGCTGTCCTGGACAAGCAAGTGTTGCGACATTGAGAGAGCGGACATGCTTGCATCTACAGAATCGATTGTTGGAAAGTTGAGGATGGGTAAGGGGGATGTTCTTTGGCTTATTGACAACTGCCTGTTGGAGGAGCACACTGAAGTAGATGTTGAATCGATCTAGCGATTTAAAAAGTTTGGAGTTACCCGTTGTACACGTAGAACGTGATGCCTGACGGATAGAGTGAGAAGCCTGTTTAACTAGTCAGCCCCATGAATCATCGTTATGCATACACTTCGCATCTGTTGGGGGAGAATAAGCACCTATGAGGTTGTCAGATGTGCTGTGACGTCGCTTCAATAATTTGTAAGCAATAATCAATAACCAGAAGATTTTTACCAATCATCTTATCTTAACCACATTTGCCGTGAAGTGACGTGGGGAGAGTTAGTTTCTATATTGTGCCAGGTGTGTTGCGCTTGACGTTGTCAGTCCATGCTTTTGCAGGGGCTCTGAGATGTTATCTATCCATCGTGTTCTTGGCCTGCCGCGTGCTCTGCGCCTGAGTGTCGAGTATTATAGGCATGTGAGGGTAGTAAATGTGGTTCCATTCTCATTAGATGGCCGAACCACGTAATTCTTTGCTTCTCGATGTACTGTATGCATGGTATAGTACCAACGATGCTTCTGATATTTTCGTTTCTCACTCTATCTCGCCTTGTAACGTTGACAGCTTTCCGTAGACATCTCATTTCACATGTTGTAATCTTTCTTTTTGTATATTAGTCAGCGGCCATGTTTGGCACTGATAGCAGAGAGTTGGAATAAATATGCAGTTTATCAGTTGTCGTTTGACTGCCATGTTAATGCTTGGATGTTTTAATAGTGGTGACAGTTGGTATGTCACTGCATTTGCCTTCTGGAATCTAGTCTCGATTTTTTTGTCCATCTTTCCATCTGCTGTGAATATACTCCCGAGATATTTGAATTCTGGAGTCTGTTGTATTTTTACATTATTCACGTGTATATTTAGTTGACCTGTTGACCTACTTATTGTCATGACTTCTGTTTTGGAGGTGTTAATTTTCATGTCATATTTTTCGCATGTCGCTTGCAGTGCATTTATGTGTTGTTGAAGTTTGTGTTCGTTGTTGTAAATTATACTCTGATCATCTGCAAAGAGTAGTTCGTTAATTAAATTGTAGTTGTTATCGAGGTTGTTATCTGTCTTGGTTTCTTGCGTTATCCTGTCTATGTAAATATTGAAAAGTATAGGCGAAAGCACACATCCCTGCCTTACTCCTGATGATAATTCAAATTCGTCTGTCAGGCCGTCGCTTGTTCGTACTACGCTTGAGCATTTTGGTATAGCGCTCTAATATTGTCTAATAGTTGGCCCTGAATTCCATATTCACTTAGTATGGCCCATAGTTTGTTTCTGTTTATTCTATCAAAGGCCTTTTCTTGGTCTATGAATGCTAAGTTGAACTGTTTGTCATATGTTTTACCAATCAAAGAGTATATATGTCAAAGTTAATATCTGTGATGCTCTATTACAAAACGAGACACACGGGAACAGTCAACATATTTAAAACATGTAACAAAACGACACGAATGTGCGGAAAAGAAAAAATATTGAAGAAAAAATAGAGCGATACAATATATGTGGACATACGAAAGAAGAAGGAATACATCTTGGAGTATAAACTAACAATGCGGTAAGTTCATGAGACCACAAGGCACCCTATATAAACATTATACAACTATACTGGGAATGTTGCAGATGGATAAGACTAACGTACTACGTTTGTTAAGCGAATGTATGTTAGATAAGCAAACGACAGTCGAGGACAGATCTACACAATTTTGATGAAGTTATGAATGAAGCGTTGTACGAATATGAGAAGATATGCAGATAAGGGGTATCTTTAACTAGCAGTCCACGGGAGCCATCAGCATGCAGAACTCTACGACATATACCGAGGAAACTTCGACTATTTGTCTGACCGATGTGCGATGTCGTCGACTCAGTAACAAGAATACAAAGCAATGCATAAAGTGTTTTACGATGACAAATATTACCATATAGTGTGCAGAGGTTAAAGGTCAATCGATCCATTTTCATTTGCTATGTTTGACTTTTGACACTGATTCTGATTATATGTTGTTTGCCTGTTATTATTCGTGGGTTGTCCGCAATTTCAAACAGTCATCCATCATTCACAAGGAAAATCGTTCATTTGTGTTCATCTAATAATCGTTATAATCTCTATGTTGCCATTTGCCATCAAAATTATAGCAGTTAACGACACACACTGAATTGATTTGACACGCGTTGAAGTTTGTCCATCCTTTTTTTGTTTGTTGATTAATATTACCTCTGTGTACTTGTACATATGTTAGACAAGGACTATCATCCGATTCGAGAAACAGTTACAAATTACGACTGGTTAAGAAGACCTCTTAACTACAGTTACAAATGTATCGTGAGGTCGTATGGTTCTTAATTGCGAGTTCAGTCATCATCTTGCCCCAATCTCTACAATACCTTCCAAGGTTAATGAAAACCTTGCTGTTGTTGGCCATTTATCAAGATTATCGGAACTATCAAATAGTTTATTGAAGCTATTGTCAGGGTGGAGTGAGATCGACAGAAGAAAGGATAGGAGCACAATAACATGGAATGGATAGATCTATCTGTAGAGCGGTAGACCATGGATGGGAAACCCCGACCCAAGGACCAGATCCGGTCTTAAGTACACAATTTTCAGCTGATACAAATCCAGAAAGTACTTAATCGTTTCACTCATTATATACTAACACAAAAATATGTTGATTTCATTGATACAAAATGTATTTGAAACAAAAAGTTTCGTAAGAGTTTTATAATGTTAAACAAAACTAAACTACAACAAATCGCACAATGTTGTTTCTGTCTAGCTACGAACTATATACCCAGAGACACTTTGTATAGTATTCATTTTTTATATTAGATGATAGTATAAATACACGTGAACTCTCTAGCGCATTGCATTAACCTATACATTTACGTCGACATTTATCAGTAAATACATCATTGTTACCAACTTTTAGCATTATCTTTTGATATTTTCACTTGATCTCAATGAACAGACATTTCAATTTGGTAACGTAATATTAGTCTCTTACTTCAAAAAATGTACTGTGATTTGTTTGATCAAATATTGCTAATTAAAAAACCACATTTAACATTTATTTTGTTGTAACAAAGTTTTGCATGTATAAAATATATATTTTATTAATTAACCTGTGATTTCTTCATATATTCGTTCACTGTAATGTACCAAGCAAGAAATGGGCAGTTAACATTAGGTGTCTTTTATTTCTTGATACATAATACTGTATGTCGTTTGACTATTCCTCAAGAAAAACTGACCTTCATAGCCACATCAAGTATCATCTTTTTAATTAATTATATTTTAATGTTATTTGTAATTAAGCGTTCATGTCAGTACGAGCTATTGTTATTATTCGATATTGGTGTCATTTATAGAGTGAGTTTTTGTGTGTACGGCTACGTATTTATGTATCCGAGCTTCATATCAAAACAAGGTTTTCCATTCCTGCATTCCTGCACTATACATTTTGCAGCCTTTGACATCCGCATTTAAGAACAATATTCCAGTGATCGAGTTCAAGATGTCTACACGGACTTGTTCGGAACAAATTTGAATCGTTTCTGAAGCTAATGTGGAAGGAATCAGGAGCTGACCACTTTCAGTTAGCATAAAGAGACTGTGCGTCTATGGTGGCGCAATAAATCTATAGACAACGATTATGTTTAGTTCTTCAGCTGATACACAGAAAGACTATTGCATTCCGACTGTCTTTGATGGAATATACTTTAGATATGTGTTATTGTTATTTACACAACAATCTTGGTTAGTTATTGATGGCATATCATAATCTGAATATCATTTACACAACAATCTTGGTTAGCTATTGATGGCATATCATAATCTAAATATCATTTACACAACAATCTTGGTTAGTTATTGATGGCATATCATAATCTAAATATCATTTACACAACAATCTTGGTTAGTTATTGATGGCATATCATAATCTAAATATCATTTACACAACAATCTTGGTTAGCTATTGATGGCATATCATAATCTAAATATCATTTACACAACAATCTTGGTTAGTTATTGATGGCATATCATAATCTAAATATCATTTACACAACAATCATGGTTAGTTATTGATGACATATCATAATCTAAATATCATTTACACAACAATCATGGTTAGTTATTGATGACATATCATAATCTAAATACCATTTACACAACAATCTTGGTTAGTTATTGATGGCATATCATAATCTAAATATCATTTACACAACAATCTTGGTTAGTTATTGATGGCATATCATAATCTAAATACCATTTACACAACAATCTTGGTTAGTTATTGATGACATATCATAATCTAAATATCATTTACACAACAATCTTGGTTAGTTATTGATGACATATCGTAATCTAAATATCATTTACACAACAATCTTGGTTAGTTATTGATGGTATATCGTAATCTAAATATCATTTACACAACAATCTTGGTTAGTTATTGATGACATATCATAATCTAAATATCATTTACATAACAATCTTGGTTAGTTATTGATGGCATATCATAATCTAAATATCATAATCTAAATATCATAATCTAAATATCATAATATAAATATCATAATCTAAATATCATAATCTAAATATCATAATCTAAATATCATAATCTAAATATCATAATCTAAATATCATAATCTAAATATCATAATCTAAATATCATAATCTAAATATCATAATCTAAATATCATAATCTAAATATCATAATCTAAATATCATAATCTAAATATCATAATCTAAATATCATAATCTAAATATCATAATCTAAATATCATAATATAAATATCATAATCTAAATATCATAATCTAAATATCATAATCTAAATATCATAATATAAATATCATAATCTAAATATCATAATCTAAATATCATAATCTAAATATCATAATCTAAATATCATAATCTAAATATCATAATCTAAATATCATAATCTAAATATCATAATCTAAATATCATAATCTAAATATCATAATCTAAATATCATAATCTAAATATCATAATCTAAATATCATAATCTAAATATCATAATCAGACACATTTTTTGTTTCAAGAATAAATATATTAACAAGAGTAGTAGTAAATCAAATATGTTAATATGAAAGGTACTGTATGGTGATGTTAAGGCACCATGCTACAGACGATTGGGTCATTTAGCCTTCAGAAATCGATTTTTGAAATTCATCATATGTTAGTATTGCATCTCTACTATCGAATTACGCAAAGAGTTTTTATTTGTGATCACGAAATATGCTTCAAAATTATTTTTAAACGACACTACCCTCTAAAAATTCTTTATAGAAAATGTCTACAATTGTCTTTGTTTGGTCCATAGATACAGTATATGGAGCTCAATAAACCAAATCGTGTTATATATCGTTGTAAAGCTTGACCTGAGTCGTAACAAATATTTTAGATTTAATTAGGCTAGGCAATGACTGTATGCTGTAACGGACGATTTCTCGGACAATTTAGTCAATTCACATTAAATTTGTTTAATGCAGTTTTCTCCCATTTGTAAATTTCGTTAATGTGGGTAATGTACGTTTTCCACGGCGAAAGAAATCTTCATGATAGCAATATGAGATTTGGCCCTGATATATAACTATTAATATTGAAGGGACTAGACAATATACAATCCACCTTTCTCAAGCAAATAAATTTATATGAATTTGTTAATGAGCCAGTGGGTCTTATAATTTTTGGCCGTCAATTGGGTAGGTCTTATTCGTTGCACCCCAGAGATCAGTTACATGTTACAGAATAATTTAAAGTTCTCAGCGGGCCAGAATATTTGTATATTTAGGCATTGCGGTCAAAAGAAATTGCTATTTTCATTTATTTCTCTCTACTTGGAGACCGTACGACAATTTTTACAATCCAAGATGGCTGCTATTTCTATGGCAACCCGATAACTTATTAATGCGAAAGATATATAAATTTTCATTTTAGACCAACCTAGTAGTAACTGCTATGTATCACCTACTTTTACTGAGAGATAAAAATGTTGAGAAATCCGGTAGCATGAGCCCTTAATGTGAAAGGTATGGTGATACTAATGTGAAAGGTAGTGTATGGTGATGTTAATGTGAAAAGGTAATCTTCTTCTTCTTCTTTGCGTTCGTTCCTTACGACCAATTTTAATCACTCTTTGTGATATGTTTGATCCTTGCCAAGAAAGTGTATACGTTGCACCTATGGTAGGTATGGTAGGCCCCTAAACGCATAGACTTCTACACGTTTAGGACATGTGCATCCGATCTCAGCCAAACCTTCTTAGTCGCATCTTACGATATGCGTGGCAGGTAACATTGGCTCTATTCTTTACACCCCAAATTTGGGCCCCGGTAACCACTCGGGCGTGAAAGGTAGTGTATGGTGATGTTAATGTGAAAGGTACCGTATCAATTATGATGTTAATGTGAAAGGTACGGTACTAAAGGTGATATTAATGTGAAAGGTACCGTATCAATGATGATGTTAATGTGAAAGGTACGGTACTAAAGGTGATGTTAATGTGAAAGGTAATGTAGGGTGATGCTTATGTGAAAGGTTCGGTATTAATGATGATGCTGCCCGTCTGCCCAGCGTGTTCGTAGCGCATTGGACTACGGGTGACTATCCTTCGTGTGTACGGTTCAATTCCGCGGGATGGCAGAAAAAGTCACAGATTCCCCAGATTTACGGTGTTCGTGGCACCGAACCGAAGGGTTACAATGTCCATGGCACCGAGCCGAAGAGCTGAAAAGCTCAATTATGATGCTAATGTGATATGTACTGCATTAATGGTGATGTTAATGTGAACGGTAATTTTGTGATGGTGATGTTTATTATAGTAGATGAAATTGCATTACTAAATGGGTGTAATTTAGTTATTTACTTCTAAGTTTCTTGTGACAGTTTCACACTAATTACTGTAACAAATGTAGATGTACGCTCTGGACAACTAACATTATGACATAATTTACTGCAGTCTTCCGCCTATTTCAACATTATGACAAAGATTTACGTATTAAGTATCGGGTATGGCAAATGTGCTACAATAGTCTTCATGTAATTTTCTCCGTACTTTGCAAAAAAGAAAAAGAAAAGAAATTTCTATTCAGAATAAGGAGTTAAATTCTACTGAAAGACTTATCATTGCATGATTACAAGCTTGGCTATTATACATCCATTAACGTAACTTTACTATGACTTGCGAACCGTCAGTAGCGTGCAGTAAAGCGGACTGTTGACCTTTTTCTATCATGCAGTAAACCGAACTCTCAGCCTTTCTATAGCATGCAGTAAACCAGGCTCTCCAAATGTCCCTAGCATGCAGTAAACCGGTCTTGTGAGCTTTCATCAGCATGCAGTAAACCGAATTCGCCTGTGTTCACTACCGCACATTTAACCGAATTGTAAAGCCTATAATGGTGTCCAATATGTATGCTTCTTTTGAACTCTTCTAAAGTCACTTTAACCGAATTAAGATTTTTCTAGATTTCTGGAAATATTGCTACATGTAACAGTCTACTTCAGTTTTGCGTTTGTTTGTTCTTTTAAAAACTTCAGCTATGGTGTTATCTTATTTGCAAAACAAATATACATGTTAGACATTAATCAACAGTTGGTTTTTTTTTTGGTGGTTTTTAAAAAATGATATGAAAGGGGTCAAAGGCGCATGATGGGGTGTGCCAGGATTAGTGAGCCGGCACTAATCAAGACCCTGTCCCCTACCTCCACGCGGTGACTCTGGAAACAGACTTTGGTTCCGGTCTGGCCAATGGGGGCAGGGATCGGGGAGACCTACTGGTAGTGGTAGCAGTGCAAGTATGGAAAAGCAATGCCAAAAAAATGCACGAATCTCCTGCCCGATGTCCAACAAAATATTGCCCAAGTTCCGAACAAAAAGAAAACGTCTATGATATAATCAGTGAAACGTCTATGATATAATCCCTACTCCTCCGGAGTAAGGGCAGAATACAAATTGCCATCTAAGGAGCAAGTGACTCCATACACAAACTCGAAGTGTAAGTCAAAGGTCCCGTCACAAATTACCAGTTTCTTTGCCGATGGAGAGATTAGTGTACAAGTGAACATGAAAGGATGAGAGTGCATCTAGTGACGAAACGTGTGCCCACATATGGTGAAACTGGAAGTCCTGAGGAAGGGGGTGTAGGCAAACATTGTCAGCTGTGGGGCAAGAATAAATAAGTAAGTCAGATGCGTAACGAATAAAAGTCTACCCTCGTGTCGGTACGAGGAAGATTTGCAGCTGACTCCGTATCAGTGGCCTGACGCAGATACATTTACCGGGCAAGGTTGGCCGAGCGCACAACATAACGTTGCGTTTTAGTGCATAACGAAACTGCCATCTCTGGGAAAACAGTGTGCAAGGTACTGTTGCGATAACAACTAACATTCCCCGAAGAACTGAGGCGGGTGATGTCTAAAGGAAATGCGAAACACGTACAAACAAAGTCCTATAGTTTTACAAAATACAGAAACAGTAACGATAAACTGCAACGTTTCGACCAAAAGGCCTTTATCAAGCAAACGATACAACAGGAGTGACGAATTTCAAAGAACACTACAAATGGACGATTACAGAAACATTCAAACGTATCTAATGAAAAACTGGGAATAAAAACGAATAACGAAATGAGTGCAACACAAAACTAGAAGTGGAAAAGAAGAGAAACAATAAACAATCAAGTGAATATACAACTTATATATATGAAGCAAATACGCCCGCGTGTCCAGCGTGTTCGTAGCGCGTTGGACTACGGGTGACTAGTCCTCTGTAAGTGCGGGTTCAACTCCGCGCACTGGCAGAAAAGCTACAGGTTCCCCAGAGTTACAGTGTTCGTGGCACCGAGCCGAAGGGTTACGATGTCCATGACACCGAGCCGAAGAGCTTTCAGCTCAAGTGCTTCTGGATCGGAAAAAATGAAGCAAATACACATATAAATTGCAAGCCATGAGATGAGAAAGTACTAAGAAGCATAGGAATGTAATGCGTTGAGTCCAAAATGTCGTAAAGTAACATATAACGAAATAAAACGGTTCTCCAGAGCAAATCGACTACGATCATCAGAGGAACATGATCGGATGGCGGTGACCTGGACATCACAAGCTCCTGAATGGCCACTATCATTGAAATGAGTAGCTACAGGGGTCACAGAGCATTGGCGTATATCGCGCAAGTGTTGGGCGAATCGGTCACTGAGCCTATTGCCGGTCTCCCCAATATAGGCCTTGTTGCATCGTTTGCAGGTGATGGCTTAGATAATGTTACGGGACTCGCATGTGAAACTGTCTTCAATTACAAACGTGGCTTTTGGAAACGACACAGTGCGGGTATGTATTACATAAGCACACGTGTTGCAGCGTCGACGGCAACACTGGATAGTGCCAAAATGACTTTATATATTTGGCTTGAGGCGACTGTGAAGCAACATATCCTTAAGACTTCTGTCCCGTCTGTAAGCCACCAAAGGATAGTTATTGAAGACTGAACGTGTATCAGGGTCTGGCTTAAGAATAGACAGATGACGGAATCAAACTTTTTTCACCAGTGAACTATGAGGGTGGAAAGTTACGATAAGTTTTACCCTGTCAGAAATTGGAAGTTCTATGCTGGAAAGGAACTGCCAGTCTTGGGTCGACTGGGCAAGGTACGGTTGCAGTCACAATTAACATCCCCGGAAAAAACTGGGGCGGGTGACGGTGGCGAGCGCAAAACCTCAGTTACGTTGCTATCGCCGATTGAAACGATCCTCTACATTATTTGTGCGTGGCCCCAGTCCGGTGTTTCCCGAGGCTAGGGAAAATGCGAAGTAGAAACTGCAAATTGCCACGTACCGACACGCGTCTCGAAAAGGCTGAGAATGTTCCTACTCCGGAACAAACTCAAAAGTGAACAGTAAAGTAAGGTCGACAATGTAAAGATCTAACAGGCTGTACGGATCCGAACACTGGCGAAGACCGATACTTTAAAAGGTGTGTTATACGGGTAAGACGCCGTACGAGGACAAGATCCGTGAAATGTTCCTAATCCGGAACGACTTAGAAAGGTCAGAAAGGGCGATAGCAGTAGTAACTCACTGTTTTGGCGTAGATCATAAAGCCCATGTATACGGCAAAGCTTATCGAAAAGACGAAGATACGGGCCGAAATAGTTGGCAGAAAGGATCGTACCCTAGGGAAAGCTAACCCTAGTAAATCAAAAGCTGGCATAAACCGGGTGGGCGGACTTAGTCACCATGGGCGCATAATCGACCCAACATAGATCACTCCGTTCTTGTCAAAGGACCAATTATATATCACAAAAGAATGATAAAATTGGCCGTGAAGTTGAACGTTCGAAAAGAAGTAGTAATGATATGAAATATCTTATAACATGATGGTAGGATATCAACTATACATTCTGCCTTTTTTCTCTTATCATAGGTTGCCTTAACAACGTCATAAGAAGACATTTCTAGAACGGGCTCTTGTGTGTGCTTCGGATATAGTGTCCTGCACTGTCTGTTATTTATGTGGTTCATCTTGTGTGCTACGATCTGTTGCCCTGTATCTACTGTATAAAACAGCATTGCTCTTTGAGACAAACTGTTGGTTAATCTGCTTATGTGACCGAACAATTTAATCTGTTGTTTCTTGATGAAGTTCAGTACTGATGTTGTAATAACGTTTTTCTGTTTTATATATTCCTAAAACAGTTAAATATTGGTGGGAAAGATCTGAGACTGATCAAGAATATGTACTGGCAACAAAGCGCAGCGATAAGACAAGAGAATCAGATTGGAATCTATCAGGCGATACAGTTAGGAGTACGACAAGGGTGCGTACCTCACTAGACCTGTTCAACATATACAGTGAAAACATCATGAGATCTATAGAAGAAAAGACAGGAATAACAGTCGGTGGACAAAATATGAACAATCTAAGATACGCTGATGATACAATTCTCATGGCTACAAATAAACAAGATCTACAAGTCCTGATAGACATATTAGTGAGAGAAAGTTAAAAGAAAGGATTAAACATGAATATAAAGAAAACAGAGGTTATGGTTGTCTCCAAGAAACAGGAAACACCAACATGAAATATCAAAATAAATAACACAACACTAAAACAAGTCCATCGATTCAAGTTAGGAGTAGAATAGCTCAAGCGAAAGCAGCTTTTATGAAAATGAAGAACACAGTATGCGTGAACTCACTACCAATGACATTGCGAAAACGAGTACTACAGTGCTATATTAAACCAATACTTATGTATGGAAGCGAATCATGGACAATGAACAAACAATCAATACGATCATTGGAAGCCACAGAGATGTGGTTTTACAGAAGAATGCTGAAAATTCCATGGAAAACAAAGACAACAAATGTGGAGGTTTTAAATCAGGCCTGCACACAAAGAAACCTTATCAAAAGAATAAGAATCCGACAATCAAGGTTCTTCGGGCATATAATGTGAAGAGAAGGTTTAGAACATTTGGTGACTACAAGTAAAATTCAGGGAAGGAGAGATCGTGAAAGACAGAGGGAGAAGATGTTGGATGGCCTGACATCATGGTTCGACAAAAGATCGATGTCAGACTGATTACATGCACCAATCAAAGAGAGTTGTGAAGAGGCATGATCGTCTAGACCGGCAGGCACGGCACTTGATTGGTTGAAAACAGTTATTTCATGATATCTTCAGCATTCTGCGCAGACACCTCATCTCTGTCGTGACTAGTGTTTTTCTGTCTATTGATGTCAGCGTCCAGATTTGGCACCGATAGCGTAATGGCGAGATAAAAATCGGGGTGTACATTGCTCTTTGAATGATCATGGTGACATGTTTGCATTTTAAAATTGGTACAATTTGTCATATGATTTGATTTGCTTTATTGGTCATATACACCAATAACTCCATAAATATATAATGGTGCTGTTATATACACACACATAATTATTGCTGAATGATATCAAACTGATTTATTTGGAATATGTTATTTTGCCCATACTGTCTCTCTCACTATCTCTTAGCACCCCTCCCCTCCCCACCTCCCAAACCACACCTCCTTACTCTCTCTACATATATATCTATCTTGACTCCATGCTTAAATTTTAGATTCCACTGCTTTATAAGTTTGCACACAGTTAAAAAGAAATCTTTTTGACTATTTATAATGAAATATATTGGGGAATGCAGTTTTAGGCCTGTATTTTTCATTGACCATCGTCACACGATGGGAGATGTAGTTAACAACACACCGGCAGTGATTTTCTCGAACTCATTTGGGGCAAGGTCGACCTGAGAGACATTACTGTGGGGACAAGGTCGACTTGAGAGACATTACTGTGGGGCAAGGTTGACCTGAGAGACATTACTATGGGGGCAAGGTCGACCTGAGAGACCTTACTGTGGGGACAAGGTCGACCTGCGAGACATTACTATGGGGACAAGGTCGACCTGAGAGACATTACTGTGGGGACAAGGTCGACCTGAGAGACATTACTGTGGGGACAAGGTCGACCTGAGAGACATTACTGTGGGGACAAGATCGACCTGAGAGACCATTACTGTGGGGACAAGGTCGACCTGAGAGACATTACTGTGGGGACAAGGTCGACCTGAGAGACATTACTGTGGGGACAAGGTCGACCTGAGAGACATTACTGTGGGGAACGAAATGCAACTCCCACTGGAATTGAACTCGGATCACGCCAATAATTAACGAGTGCACTTTTATCCATTTCTACCATTCTATATTTAGTCAAATATACTCATACCATCTTTCTGTCAGAATAAATTGTCCCATTACTACCTGACTTAAGTGAGAATTATGGTTTCATCGACTGACTCAATTTATATTTGATTAGCTAATTATCCATTCACTTGGTTTTCGTGCACAAATTAGACTGATTAATACCATTCTAGTTATCGCACAAGCTGTATTTTACTTGTACTTTTATATAGCTATTGATTCGTTGGTTTATTATTTACTCTTGCACATTTGTTTCTCTATATTCTCTTATAGAACTATTTGCTATACAGTTGGACATATAGAGATCACCTATTCCATCATTAATTCTACTGAAAGCACTCATTTCAAATGGTGTCTTCTATTGTAGCGAGGAGTTTGATGTGGCAAGCAAATAATGATGGTGACATTCAATTAGGAGAAAGAACTTACAGAGTGTCTATCAGAGAAAGGTATATGAGCCTCTGCTTCCTATGACAAGCTTTATATCAGCACTAACATAGTGGGGTTTCAACATTTATAAGAGAAAGATATATGAGCCTCTGCTTCCTATGACAAGCTTTATATCAGTGAGCTAACATAGTGGGGTTTCATCATTTATAAGAGAAAGGTATATGAACCTCTGCTTCCTATGCTAAGCTTTATATCAGTGAGCTAACATATTGAGATTTCAACATTTATAAGAGAAAGGTATATGAACCTCTGCTTCCTATGACAAGCTTTATATCAGCGAGCTAACATAGTGGGGTTTCAACATTTATAAGAGAAAGGTATATGAACCTCTACTTCCTATGATAAGCTTTATATCAGCGAGCTAACATAGTAGGGTTTCAACATTTATAAGAGAAAGGTATATGAGCCTCTGCTTCCTATGATACGCTTTATATCAGTGAGCTAACATATTGAGATTTCAACATTTATAAGAGAAAGGTATATGAACCTCTGTTTCCTATGATACGCTTTATATCAGTGAACTAACATATTGGGATTTCAACATTTATAAGAGAAAGGTATATGAACCTCTGCTTCCTATGACAAACTTTATATTAGCGAGCTTACATAGTAGGGTTTCAACATTTATAAGAGAAAGATATATGAGCCTCTGCTTCCTATGATACGCTTTATTTCAGTGAGCTAACATATTGAGATTTCAACATTTATAAGAGAAAGGTATATAAACCTCTGCTTCCTATGATACGCTTTATTTCAGTGAGCTAACATAGTGGGGTTTCATCATTTATAAGAGAAAGGTATATAAACCTCTGCTTCCTATGCTAAGCTTTATATCAGCGAGCTAACATAGTGGGGTTTCATCATTTATAAGAGAAAGGTATATAAACCTCTGCTTCCTATGATAAGCTTTATATCAGTGAGCTAGCATAGTGAGGTTTCATCACTTCTGAGACTAGTGGTCAAAGCCTGCTACTTGTTAGACATTTCCATGACAGGTTCTTGCTTGCTTCATTGGTACATTCATGTTCTGAACCTTCAAGACTCGTTTATTAGCAATGCTGTAAAAAATAAATGCCGTCCCTCAGTTTTCTTGCAGTACTGGCAGATCTCTGATCAATAAAATATTATCATTATTATTACTAGTCTTATTTTGTTTTGTTGAAAAATCGGATCAGCAAATATGGCGTAGTTTACATCTCGCCTTTTGCAACTAATCACGAACAGATTTAAAACATAACTGTGATACATTCGTAATATCTGAAGTTGTCGTTGGGCAGTGTTTGGTAAACTTTTGGATATGCAAACATTGAACAACAAATTTCATCTTCTATTTCGCTGAAGAAAGAATGACTCCATGAAGCTGTAAAAATTCAAGATATGTTCTTGTGTTTAAGTTTATTTAATAAAAATCTAATTCATGCTGCTTATAGCTACGCTTACTCTTAGAAATAAATTTATATACATGTATTATAAATATTGCGAAAAACGCAATAACAAAGTACTGTAGTTGTGCAAAATACAAAAACAATGACAATACATAGCAACGTTTCGACCACAAGATCTTTATCAAGCAAACGATACAACAGGAGTGATGTATTTCACAGCACACTACATTTAGACTATCACAGAGATTCCAACGGTCATAAAATGAAAATATATGACTAAAAAAGATTAACGAAATAAATGCAGAAAAACTGGAAGGGGAAAATGAAGAGAAACAATTTAAAAAATCAAGTAAATGTATAACTTATATATATTTGACCTTTTTCGTCTTTACAGACGGTCAATTGGCAAGTGTTTCACTGTGACAACTTCTGGGTTTTCGCTCGTATCTCTCATCTTTCAGCTCATCCTTAAGTCCCTCTTCAAAAAGATTCTGCACTTGCGCAATGTTGTTTTCCATATATCTCGATCATCAGCCAGTTTTTCCCATTCGCTGGGACCGATAGAAAAGTTATTCATTGAGACATTTTAGACATCTTTATATCTGAGCAGTGGTCTGCATTGGTGCTTCTTCCCCTCCGAAAGTTCACAGAACAACATTTGTTTTAAAATGCGGCCATTGTCCATTCTTCGCACATGCCCTAGCATCTAAGTCTTCTACTGCTGAGCATGCCCATGATGGAAGGCAAGTTTGCACGTTGCAGTACATCAGAATAGGTTATCTTGTCGTACCACTTGATGTTCATAATCTTGCGGAGACAACGAAGGTCAAATATGTTAAGTCTTCTCTCGTGCATTGAGTAGGCTGTCCTTGATTCTGAGACATATAGTAAAGAGCTAATTAATCTTCGTCTGCAATGTTAATTTTGTGTATTTCCACGCCATCTTTGATAGTTTGCCGAATGTAGTAGCTGCGCTGCCTATTCGAGCGTTGATTTCTTCATCAAGAGAAACGCTGGTAGTGACTATGGACCGAAGATAGCAGAATTTTTTAACTGGTGTTAGATGGTTACCATTTAAAGTGATATTTATTGATGTGTTATTTCCCTGACATAAAATCACTGTTTTTGGTGACACTTATAGTCAGAGAAAACAGGTCTCATGCACTGGCCAAATTATTTATTAGGGATTGCAGTTTAGCCTCACTGTGTGCAACTAAGACAGCATCGTCAGCGAAAAGGATTTCCTTGAGAATTTCTGTTGTTTTTGTTTTGGCTCTTAAGCGATCCAAGTTGAAGAGTAGGCTATCAGATCTCGTGCAGATGAAAACATCTCCATCAACATCCCCGAAGACGTGGTGTAACAAGACTGTGAAGAAGATGCCAAAGAGAGTAGGGACAAGGACACAGCCTTGTTTGACTCCATTCTTAACCTCGAAGATATCAGAAATGCTACCATCGAACTGTATACTGACTTTCATGCTCTCATGTAAGGAGACGATCAGTTGGAGCAACTTTGGGGGCAGCCGATATGTTTTAATATTTTATAAAGTCCTAGTCTGCTGACCGTGTCAAATGCTTTTGTCAGAACTACGAAAGCAATGAGCAATGTATTTATCTGCTCTCTGCATTTCTCTTGCAGTTGTCGAAGAGTAAATATCATGTCAGTTGTTGACCGTCCTGCTCTGAATCCACATTGTGACTCTGGAAGAACACGCTCTGTCAATTTCTGTAGTCGTTTTGAAAGGTCTAGTGCATAGGAATTGCCTGTAACACTTAAAAAAAGAGAGATGTCTCTGTAGTTGTTGTCTCTATAGTGTCCCTATCTTTGCATCCCTCATGTCTTGAGGAATTTTGCCCACTCTCCAGAACTGTACAAGAAGATTGTAGAGGGGGTGGGGAGAGGTTATCCTTGTTATGTTTGAGGTTTTCTGAAGAAATTGTATCTAGTCCTGACGCCTTTCCATTTGAAAGTGTGTTGATTGCTTCGGAAAGTTCCAACTTTGTGGGTTCGGCGTCCAGCTCCGTTAGTTCATCATGTTTCGGTATGGTCTGATCTAGGGAAGTACTTGCTGCTTTCTCCCCCGAATAAAGATTAGAATAGTGTTCCACCCATCTTATATAACTTACATAACGTATATACATTTAACATATACACATTTAGAATATGGCGCATGAGAAGAGAAAGTACTAAGAAGCATAGGAATGTAGAGCGTTGAGCCCATGAGATCGCAAAGTACCATATAACGAAATAAAACGATTCTCCAGAGCAAATCAATCGACTACCATCATCAGAGGAACAAGATCGGATGGCCGTGACCTGGACGTCGAGAGCTCCCGAATCGTCAGTTCCAGTGAAATTAGTGACTACATGGATCACAGAGCATTAGTTTATATCTCTCAAGTGTTGGCCGAAATGGTCACTAAGCATTTTGCCTGTTTCACCGATATATGCCTTGTCACACAGCTTGTAAGTGATGGCGTAGATTATATTGCGGGACTCGCATGTGAATTCATCTTCAATAACAAGCGTGGCTTTAGGAAAAGATACAGTACGGGTCTGTATAACATAAGCACACGTATTGCAACGCCGACGGCCACACTGGACGGTGCCAAAATGACTCTGGACATTGGACTTTGAGGCGACTATGTACCAACATATCCTTAAGACTTATGTCCTGTCTGTAAGCCACCAAAGGATAGTTATTGAAGACTGAACGTGTATCAGGATCTGGCTTAAGAATAGACAGATGACGGAATCAAACTTTTTTCACCAGTGAACTATGAGGGTGGAAAGTTACAATAAGTTTCAATCCTGTCAGAGTTGGAAGTTCTATGCTGGTTGAAAAGAGAATCCTGTAGAGTAATTTTCTGAACGCGATGCATAGCAGATGCAAGCACATTCTCCCGGTATAGGTACTTGAGGAATAAATCAAGCATCTCGCGATCTTTATCAATAAAATCATCGTCTTCGCTACAAAGGCGACTTCAACAAAAGAGTTGGGAGAATGGCAAAGAATCACGACAAGTCTGGGGATGTGAAAAAGTATAAAGGAGAAAACTATGTGCATCAGTAGACTTATAAACTGATGTTGAGAAAACTATGTGCATCAGTAGACTTATAAACTGATGTTGAGAAAACTATGTGCATCAGTAGACTTATAAACTGATGTTGAGAAAACTATGTGCATCAGTAGACTTATAAACTGATGTTGTGATGGTGGATATGTTTATGGTGATAGGGATGTTAAGAAAGTTGGCGCAAAAAGTGGAGATGTGAGAAGTAAATCGAATAGAAGGGTTGAAAAAGATAATGAAATATATGAAGAGAGACAATACAGACATCGATGTATCTGTGATAAACGGACGGAAGATCTCATCAAATACAAATGTTGACGAAAAGACAGAGTCACCAACATCAGCATAAGAAAGAAAGTTTGCACATAACCTTGCTTGAAATACATTGAGAAACAAAGAATGAAGTGGTTTGGCCACATAGTAATAATGCATCCAAACTCCACAGTATGCACAGTTTTCTACAAAAGAACATCAGGAAAGAAGGCAAGAGGAAGACCTCGAAAAAAATGGTTAGATTGCATAGCAGAATCCTGTCAAACTGCAAAAATGACAATCACCCAAACAACCAGAAAAGCGCAATACAAAAATACAAATACCACGACACTGGACAATAACCCGGTAGCAGTGTGACGACACTGGACAACAACCCGGTAGCAATGTGACGACACTGGACAACAACCCGCTAGCAGTGTGACGACACTGGACAACAACCCGGTAGCAGTGTGACGACACTGGACAACAACCCGGTAGCAGTGTGACGACACTGGACAACAGCCCGGTAGCAGTGTGACGACACTGGCGACACTGGACAACAACCCGGTAGCAGTGTGACGACACTGGACAACAACCCGGTAGCAGTGTGACGACACTGAACAACAACTTGGTAGCAGTGTGACGACACTGGACAACAACCCGATAGCAGTGTGACGACACTGGACAACAACCCGGTAGCAGTGTGACGACACTGGACAACAACCCGATAGCAGTGTGACGACACTGGACAACAACCCGGTAGCAGTGTGACGACACTGGACAACAATCTGGTAGCAGTGTGACGATAAAAGAAGAAGTTATGTAAACTTCTTTACAGGTTCATACTGTGTTTCAATATCTCTAACGAGTTTCAACCGATTATGCAAAGTTCGTGGTCTGTCGTCATTTCCTCCAGCAGATCAAGCAAGGAATCACTCATACAGAAGATGATGTAGAGGAGAGAAGTGAACACAAAAGGCGGGCTGGACAGAAAAGGCTTAGAACAAAGACAGATAGACTTGGCCATGAATATTTGTCCACTCCCAGTGAGCCCACTGAGATTGAGTTCAGGCTATCTTTGTAAAACATTGACTTCCTCACAAAAGTCTTGATACTTAATACTCCTTTCCTGAAGCTCTTAAATTATATGAAATTTAGGTAACATTTCGTGATCAGGTATGGCGAATCTATAATGTGTACGCCTATTTGGACTAACTTCGTAGTGCAGATAACTGGGTTTTTCTTCAGGAACTCTTGAATCTTAAGCACACAATTTCTTATAACTGGTCATTTCAAAGCTGGAGCGAAAAAGTGGGGCAAAGATACTGAAAATAAACAGGGCATCACTTTGAGTGAGGCTCTAATAAGCTTTGACATGTTTACTGTAATCACTTCACTCAACTCGATCAGTTTCCAGACCTGAGGACACAGATGGTGTCATCGATCTGGTACTCATTCTTCTACTGAGTTCCTAGCTAGCGCACATGGTTGCAGAGCGAAAAGAAGCATGTAGGGCAACAACTTCTAATAGTGCTATCTTCAAGAGAGGCCCCAGTAGAAAGAGCCTTGAGTCGGTTGGGTTCTTGATTCTGTCTAATCCGTGACGGTGCAGTTTGATAGAAGTGTATTAGTAAAAGCATAAAAAGAGAATAAAGGTGGTGGAAAAGGCTAATTCGCATAGTAGGCTTATAAAATATTCGAAAAAAGATACGTTTTTTGAGTTTTTAGTGATAAAAGATATGTCGAACATATCGCTGCAGCAAGCAATGATAAAATAAAATCAAGGAGAAAAAATAGACTTGATACTGGACAGTTTCAACTCATGACGCAGAGGAAAGTCAATAAATGAATAACATAAATGGCTACCAGCACCAGAGACATGAAATAATGAAATGCCATAATTGTCTGCACTAGCAGATATTGCACATAAGACATAGAGAGAGATATAAGAAGGTATATCTCTGTGATCAAGCAACACAAAATATCGTGCACTTATTTCAGTCGGTCTGCCCCATGTATACAGCTTTGATGAACTAAATATGGTCATACTTACACATCCGTAGAAACACAGTTCTATGGGAAGGTGTATGACATACATCAAATCGAAGCTTTCATATAGGTTTCATATCTACTAATATAACCATAACCGGCAACAGCAAATGTATGAATTAGAAAACAAACAGAATGAGAAGAAATAAAACATTTATATTCCGAATGACTAAGAAAGGTTAATTATCTTTGTAGTGTGCAAATGTTAGAACAATTTATTCACTACAAAGTTTAACCATTTGTTATGTAAATAGTTCAACAAAGGTAAATACGGGTCGATAGCATTACATGTTATAAGTGCAAAGTTTACGTTTTGTAATCAGTTTAACCCTACTTAAACAGATATATTACAATATGTGTATTTGTTTTTATCATATTTGAACATTATATATATATATATCTTTCTTATAACCAGTTTCATATATATATGTATATGTATATGTATGTATATATGTATGTATATCAACGAATATCAAAGCAGGCATTGAAGTGGGATGCAAAGGGTTCAAGAAAGAGAGGTCGACCTAAGGAGACCCTGAAGCGAACTTTGCTGAGAGAGGCAGGAAATATCGGTCTCAGTTCCATGGAGGAGATTGAGCGAGTTGCCCAGGATAGAGCGGTATGGAGAAATTACTTGCAGGCCCTATGTAACGTATAACGGTACGAGAGAAATTATTATTATTATTATTATTATATATACGTTTAGTTTCGTACTACATACAGACAAATTGTTTAATTCTTTCTACTTAGTTTGCACTATAAAAAGACAGTCACTTAAGTTATATGACTCCAGAGAGAAAATCTTCGTTTATTCGTTCTCTCTATCCTATCAAGTAGGTCTCTTGTGTCTAGAGGGTGTCCTCATGAAAGTCTAGGGAATCCGTATGAGAGCATTATTAGCCTAAGTCGCAGTTACGATGAGAAGGGCCCACAACATGAAGCGACACTCACCCGTTGCCGTGGGCGCCTCGGAGTTGAATGTCATTATTAGCCTCGACTGTTTTAATGAGAGATGTTTCTGCTCCAAAATTGGTTCCAGACTCGGAGTAAAACAGTCATGTTGTAATAAGCAGACTCACGGCAAACTAGCTATGATACAATGTGCCTGTCACAGTAACGGTTGTAACTATTATATTGTCGAATATACAACAAGGTAAGACATATACTATATGTGCACACAGAACAAGACAACATGTGGTGCTAATATTGGATATGTCTATTTCCTTATCACAAAAAGTAATGATCCAAATAAAATAATAAGACAAATAAGTAATTATACAAAAAAATAATGATTACCAAAAAGTAATGATATAGATAAGGAATGATACACATAAAGTAATGATATATATATAAAGTAAGGATACAAATAAGAAATGATGCAAATAAGGAATGATACAAATATGGAATGATATAAATAAAGTAATGATACAATTTAGGAATGATATAGATAAAGTAATGATACAAATAAAGGAATGATACAAATCAGGAGTGATGCAAATAAAGTGCTGAGTGCATTTTGTAGTGGGTTTAACAATATGTTAAGTGAGTGGTGGGTACACACAATAATTTAGTGAGTGAACAGCGGATCAATAGTCTGAATGGATGCATTATAACGACTACATCTGGATGTATTATAACGACTACAGATGACGGATGAGTTAGTGATGTTGATGATAGTTAAATACTGCAGATGATAGTTGTCGACTTTTAGTATGTTATTGATTGTAAACGTGGCTTAGCGATTTTCGACTTCAGTCAAAGAGTTGTAGACATTGTTTAATGATTGTAGATGTGAGTTTTTGATTGATGATATGAGTTAGCAATTTGGAATGTGAATGCGTGTAAATGTGAATATAAAGCTTACAGATATGAATTGTGATTGCAGCTATGAATTCATGATTACAAACGTAGGTTCTTGTTCTTTCCCTTTTTTCCCTCTCTGTTCTGCCTTTCCGCTTTCAGGGTGGACGAAGAGTGCACATAAGCTTCCCGAGTGCACTTCGCGTGCGTTATTGTGTTTTCAACAGTCTCTGATATTTCTACGACCCATAGTTTGCGTAGTCAACCTTTGGTCTTGAAACCATTGTATCGGAATAGTAGTGTTCGCTTGGGTGTACTGTTGGGTGGTGATCGTTTTACATTGCAGAGCTATTTGGTTTCTTGTTTCTTACAATATATTTACTAGATTTTAAATTGTTTCTCTTCCGTTCTATTTATAGTTTTTATGTGTGTTTTTTGTGTGACATTTATTTCGTTATTCGTTTTTATTCCCAGATTTTCATTAGAAGCGTTTGTTTTTGGTCGTCCATTTGTTTTTTTAAATTTGTCACTCCTGTTGTTCGTTTGCTTGATGAAGGCCTTGTTGGTCGAAACGTCGCTGTATTTTATCATTGTTTTTGTAATTTGTAAAACTGCAGTACTTTGGGATTACTTGTTTTGTCAATATATTTGTACAATCCCTGGTGCTGTTTCTACCCAGATTCTAATAGTCTCTTTTTTTTCATCGTTTCTCTCACTTTTAGTATTTTCCACAGATTTGTAATCTCTTTTGTAATGTGTCCTTTTTATTTGCCGTAAGTGTCCACTTTTGAGACCGATAACACAGTTGAGATAAAGATGTTATTGTATAAATCGTATTGTTTGTGTCAAAATACATGTTTGCAATTAAGTATAGGTTTCGTGTAGCCAATGATTTTGTGATTATTGGTATTTTGCTAAATTTTGTTATTAGTGATACATATGAATCTGCTACGTATATTGAGCTTCCCAAAAACTTGAAGACTTTTACTTGTTTTAGTTATTGGTTTGTGATGAAAATGTTTGTTTCCAGCTTATCGTGAACTCTTCTCATTGTTTTATATTAGCCCTATATAATCCCCTGCCACCGGTGGCTGGTCCAAGTACAGTTTTATCTGATTAAGTTAAATGAGTTAAACGATGAGCTAGTTTTATCTGATTAAGTTAAATGAGTTAAGCGATGAGCTAGTTTTATCAGATTAAGTTAAATGGGTTAAGCGATGAGCTAGTTTTATCAGATTAAGTTAAATGGGTTAAGCGATGAGCTAGTTTATCAGATTAAGTTAAATGGGTTAAGCGATGAGCTAGTTTATCAGATTGAGGCTAGATGTAAGTTGATGATTGTAAATATACGTTCATTACTGTAGATGTGAGTTAATGAAGGTTTGATGTGAGTTAATAAAGGATTGATGTGAGTTAATGAAGGTTTGATGTGAGTTAATGAAGGTTTGATGTGAATTAATGAAGGTTTGATGTGAGTTAATGAAGGTGTGATGTGAGTTAATGAAGGTTTGATGTGAGTTAATGAAGGTTTGATGTGAGTTAATGATTGTTAGATGTGAGTTAATGATTGTTAGATTTAGTTAATGAAGGTTTGAGTGAGTTAATGAAGGTTTGATGAGTTAATGAAGGTTTGATGTGAGTTAATGAAGGTTTGATGTGAGTTAATGAAGATTTGATGTGAGTTAATGAAGGTTTGATGTGAGTTAATGATTGTTAGATGCTTGTTAACAGTTGTTAGATGTGAGTTAATAGTTGTTAGATGCGAGTTAATAGTTGTTAGATGGGAGTTAAAAATTGTTAGATGTGAGTTAATAGTTGTTAGATGTGAGAATAGTTGTTAGATGTGAGATAATAGCTGTTAGATGTGAGTTAATAGTTGTTAGATGCGAGTTAATAGTTGTTAGATGTGAGTTAATAGTTGTTAGATGTGAGATAATAGCTGTTAGATGTGAGTTAATAGTTGTTAGATGCGAGTTAATAGTTTATTAGATGTGAGTTAATGAAGGTTTGATGTGAGTTAATGATTGTTAGATGCGTGTTAATAGTTGTTAGATGTGAGTTAATAGTTGTTAGATGTGAGTTAGTAGTTGTTAGATGCGAGTTAATAGTTGTTAGATGTGAGTTAATGATTGTTAGATGTGAGTTAATAGTTGTTAGATGTGAGTTAATAGTTGCTAGATGTGAGTTAATAGTTGTTAGATGTGAAATAATAGTTGTTAGATGTGAGATAATAGCTGTTAGATGTGAGTTAATAGTTGTTAGATGTGAGTTAATAGTTTATTAGATGTGAGTTAATTAAGGTTTGATGTGAGTTAATGATTGTTAGATGCGTGTTAATAGTTGTTAGATGTGAGTTAATAGTTGTTAGATGTGAGTTAATGATTGTTAGATGTGAGTTAATAGTTGTTAGATGTGAGTTAATAGTTGCTAGATGTGAGTTAATAGTTGTTAGATGTGAGAATAGTTGTTAGATTTAGATAATAGCTGTTAGATTGAGTTAATAGTTGTTAGATGCGAGTTAATAGTTGTTAGATGTGAGTTAACAGTTGTTAGATGTGAGTTAATAGTTGTTAGATGCGAGTTAATAGTTGTTAGATGGGAGATAAAAATTGTTAGATGTGAGTTAATAGTTGTTAGATGTGAGAATAGTTGTTAGATGTGAGATAATAGCTGTTAGATGTGAGTTAATAGTTGTTAGATGCGAGTTAATAGTTGTTAGATGTGAGTTAATAGTTGTTAGATGTGAGATAATAGCTGTTAGATGTGAGTTAATAGTTGTTAGATGTGAGTTAATAGTTTATTAGATGTGAGTTAATGAAGGTTTGATGTGAGTTAATGATTGTTAGATGCGTGTTAATAGTTGTTAGATGTGAGTTAATAGTTGTTAGATGTGAGTTAATAGTTGTTAGATGCGAGTTAATAGTTGTTAGATGAGTTATGATTGTTAGATGTGAGTTAATAGTTGTTGATGAGTTAATAGTTGCTAGATGTGAGTTAATAGTTGTTAGATGTGAAATAATAGTTGTTATATGTGAGATAATAGCTGTTAGATGTGAGTTAATAGTTTATTAGATGTGAGTTAATGAAGGTTTGATGTGAGTTAATGATTGTTAGATGCGTGTTAATAGTTGTTAGATGTGAGTTAATAGTTGTTAGATGCGAGTTAATATTTGTTAGATGCGAGTTAATAGTTGTTAGATGTGAGTTAATGATTGTTAGATGTAAGTTAATAGTTGTTAGATGTGAGTTAATAGTTGCTAGATGTGAGTTAATATTTGTTAGATGTGAGTTAATAGCTGTTAGATGCTTGTTAACAGTTGTTAGATGTGAGCTAATAGCAGTTAGATGTGAGTTAATAGTTGTTAGATGTGAGTTAATAGTTTATTAGATGTGAGTTAATGAAGGTTTGTTGTGAGTTAATGATTGTTAGATGCTTTAATAGTTGTTAGATGTGAGTTAATAGCTGTTAGATGTGAGTTAATAGTTGTTAGATGTGAGTTAATAGTTGTTAGATGTGAGTTAATAGCTGTTAGATGTGAGTTAATAATTTGTTAGATGTGAGTTAATAGTTGTTAGATGTGAGTTAATAGTTGTTAGATGTGAGTTAATAGTTGTTAGATGTGAGTTAATAGTTGTTAGATGTGAGATAATAGCTGTTAGATGTGAGTTAATAGTTGTTAGATGTGAGTTAATAGTTTATTAGATGTGAGTTAATGAAGGTTTGATGAGTATGATTGTTAGATGCGGTTAATAGTTGTTAGATGTGAGTTAATAGTTGTTAGATGTGAGTTAATAGTTGTTAGATGCGAGTTAATAGTTGTTAGATGTGAGTTAATGATTGTTAGATGTAGAATAGGTTAGATGAGTAAGTTGCTAGATGTGAGTTAATAGTTGTTAGATGTGAAATAATAGTTGTTATATGTGAGATAATAGCTGTTAGATGTGAGTTAATAGTTGTTAGATGTGAGTTAATAGTTTATTAGATGTGAGTTAATGAAGGTTTGATGTGAGTTAATGATTGTTAGATGCGTGTTAATAGTTGTTAGATGTGAGTTAATAGCTGTTAGATGTGAGTTAATAGTTGTTAGATGTGAGTTAATACTTGTTAGATGTGAGTTAATAGCTGTTAGATGTGAGTTAATAATTTGTTAGATGTGAGTTAATAGTTGTTAGATGTGAGTTAATAGTTGTTAGATGTGAGTTAATAGCTGTTAGATGTGAGTTAATGATTGTTAGATGTGAGTTAATAGTTGTTAGATGTGAGTTAATGATTGTTAGATGTGAGTTAATGATGATTATGAGTTATTCAAGATTGTGAAAGTAAGAGCAATAAAGATTAAAATGACAGAATGTGTGCAATCAAGATAAGTGCATTAGAATTATATACCAGTAATATTCTTCTCTCTCTTTTTCTCTCCTCCTCTGTCCCTATCTTCTCTCTCTCCTTTCTCCTCTCTCTCTCTCTCTCTCTCTCTCTCTCATATATATTATATATATATATATATATATATATATATATATATATATATACCTATGTATAAAAAGCCGAAAGTAATTATATTTATTTATTTCTACAATTCTAAATCGTTCCACCATTCCGAATCCAATATTGCTTAGTTATCTTTTAGTAATCTTAGAAATATACTCCATACTTGCATTGTGGCACCACAGCCTTAACCCTTGACTGCGTTCCCACAACATATAAGAGAGATATCTAAAATATGCGAAATGCCAAAGTTGTCATAAATGGACCGAAATGAGCTCATTTAAACCGTCTCAATACGACACACAAAGCTGCGATGTCAAAACATATCAACCATTTCAAACATATTTTGGGGTCAAAGGTGCATGGGGACAACGCCGCGACAGGATTAGTGGAGATGGCATTAATCAAGACCCTGTACCCCACCTCCACGTAGTGACCCTGGGAAAAGACTTTGAATACGGTCTGGCTAAGGGGGCACAGGGATCGAGGGAGAACTATTGGTAGTGGTAGTCGTGCAAGCACGGAAAAGCAATGCAGGTCCAAATCTACGAACAATGCCTGGCCGATATCCGATAAAATTTGTCCAAGTTGACGAAAAGCAAGAAATATCAGTATACGAGTCGTCTGGGAACGAATACAAACTCCCCCGGAGTAAATGACAGCACCAAAGTTAAAGGGATGAGAGGTGCATCCAGCGAAGAGACGTGGACCCACGTGGGCGAAACCTGAGCCCGTATAGCTCTAGCTATCTCTCTCTCTCCCCGTCCCCCTAGAGCCCAATATGTCCAGCCGTAGGTTGAGTTGCACGTGGGCCCACATAGGGCGAAACTCCACCCCCATCTCCGGGGTGGGTACCGAGTTAAACCCAAGGTTCGGACAGCCCTGAGGCAAAGGTGAGCACGGAGGTAATTGATGGAGATGGTGAGGCATGCATCAGGGCAAAGCGAGCACGCATGCGGACGATGCATATATTGGCCCACCGGTGGACAAACGTGCACGGCGCAGATGGCGTGGAGGGGGCCCGATTTTAGCTCTCTGTCCGGAAAAGCTAGAGGCAATGGGAAGGTATGAACGGTGAGAAACAACAGAAACGTAAGAAACAGTGGTCGTCAGTGAAGTAATCCTAACTCCCCCGGAGTAAATTTTGATCGCGTGCGAATTGCCAGCCGTGGGGAAATAGTCAATAAGAACGATGCGTAACGAATCAAAGGTCTCGGCTAAGCCCAAAGAAGGGCAGACACGCAAGTTGCTGTTGATGGTGAGAGGGAAATGCGTGGCAAACGTAAGGGTGAGCGGAACACCCAGATCAGCAGGTGAAAACTGGAAAGCACAGCAGAGGCTTGAACCCAGTACAAAACAAAGGTCTCGGTAAGTGTTTCTGGAACACACCGTAACGCATCGTGTCGAACATCTCCAGAAGAACTGAGGTGGGTGATGCCTAAAGGGATTGCCCTTCCTGGAACAACCGGACAAGGTACTGTGGCATTTACAATTAACATCCCCTGAAGAACTGAGGTGGGTGATATTGGCGAGCGCAAAATTTCAGTTGTGTTGCTAACTTCGATTGAAACTACCTTCTAGAATATCTGTGCGCAGTTCCAGTCTAGTGTTTCCCGGGAACAGGGAAAATGCAGAGTAAACACTTGCAAATTGCCAAGTGCCGACACGCGCCCCGAAACGGCTGAGAATACTGCTACTCAGAATAAACACACCGTGGATAAAAAAAAGTAAAGCCAATAATGCAGATGCTTGGCCCAAACATTGACCAAAAGGCAATACGTTTCAGACCCTGATCATCCTAAGCAAATCAAATGATAGGGCAAATGGCGCCAATTTTAAGATGCAAACACGTCACCATGAACACAAAAAGAGCAATGTTCAACACAATCTTTCTCCCACATTATGTTACCAGTGCCAAACCTGGACGCTGACAACAAACGATAGAAGAAAACTAGTCACAACAGAGATGAAGTGTCTACGCAGAATGCTGGGTGTAACAAGAAGAGACCGGTTGAGAAATGAAGACATCAGGAAAAAAGTGGGTACAACATCAGTACTAGACTTCATCAAGAAACAACAAATTAAATGGTTCGGTCACGTAAGCAGATTACCATCAGACAGTGCACCCAAAGAGCAATGCTGCTCCGATACAATGGGTACAAAGCAAAAGGCCGGCCACGCAAAAGATGAACCTCAGAGATAACAGAGGCGACGAAAGAGACTATCTACGAAGCGCATACTAGGGCCCGTTTTAGAAATCTCTTCCTGCCCTGACGCTGTGAGGCATACAGGATTCGAGAAAGAAAGAAGAAAGAAAGAAAGATCATCCTAAACAGAGTGAGATAACGTCCAATCACGATGACTCAGATCAGAGAGGCTTGAAAAGGCGAAGATCCGGACCTAAATATACAGCGGAATGGATCGTACCCTAGGGCGAGCTACCGTAGTAAATAAACAGCTGGTTGAAACCGAACACACTCCCGAAGGATAAGCACCTGAGCTCCAATTGGTACTGAAGATTTTGTGCACGTACACCCGTTCTTGGTGTTTGGCTGTTTATATATCACATTAGAATGATAAAAACGACCGAAAAGAACGATTGAGAGAAGAAGAAACATATTTTCACACGTCAGATGTTTACTTGTTTTTCATCACCAATAGGTGTCGGGAATGTTTGGTGACGGCGATCGTGGAACTTCACAATTCTACCGCCAGGGTTAATGATTAATTCCGTTATTAACACTTTTTCGTACATATTAAACATTTTAATATTTTCCCTATATGTTGCCCTCTATCTCTGTTCCAATTAATTTTTGTACAATAATTTTATTAAGAAAATCTACATATTTAAATGTTTCATTTGTTTGACCGATATTTCTTTTGCATTAAAATTGTTTTCATGATTATTATTAAAAGGTATCAAAAGTTGTTCTGTCTTTAAAATTGTTTACTAAGACCTTTGTTTTAACTTTTGTTTACTACAGTACACGTCATTTCTTGCAAATATATATCATATTCCGATATTAAAAATGCTTTGTCTCAAGTTGCTTATGAAGTGCGTTTCCCCCTCTCTCTGCTATTGCTGACATATCTTCTGGAAATCTGAAAATGTGTTTACAGTACATAGAGAACACCTCTGATGATAGTACCTATACTTATATAACTCGTTGTTTGATCTGTTTGACATTTGATTGGGTACCCCTACGTTTTGCTGCTGTTTATTGCCAAATACAGTGCCGTGCCGTGATTGGTGTCATACAGAGAGGCGTCCGCATATGGCGGCACGTCAGGGGGCGACCGAAGCCGTCAAATCGAAATACAGTTTGAATAATTCAATAAATAAAAATATTTACACAACGCTTTTCTATATTGGTTTATGGTATTTCTATATTGAATTACACAATTTATGATTTATACATTTAAGGGACGACATTTCGAAGACTTGCATCATGCTGATAAAATATACCGCACGTCCCTGGCCAAATATATGTTTTGAATTGTCTTAGATCTTTCCCTCAAAATGTATGATTTCTAGCTTGATGATATACTTTATCAAATGGCGTGGTATCATTTATAAAACACATGAATAGATCTGAATTTGTCCTTGTCTGAAACAAACCCATATTTTATATTACTGATTTCTCTTACAATCTTCTTTCAATCTTATCATGGTAATTATTAACTGAAGTTATATCATGCGACACGTTTACTAGAAAGAACAATTCCCTATCATAAATCCCACCCAAACAAAGCCAGTACTTGGTCAAGTATAGAATACAACTTAAGCAGTCACGATCTAAAACTTGGAACAAAGCAAAATAGCACAACTAAAAACGACATATTAATGTACGCACTAAATGAACACAGCAGAAATCGATTGTGTCTTGTAGATCCCGCCCTAAATTTTTCATGAACAAGCCATGTGATTTGAAAACATTGCTTTCATTTAGTCTGTCTGGATTCTGTCTTAAGAGCTCTTAGAAAAGATATTTGACATGAGATAAAGCAAGACATTTTCAAATAATTTCTCTCTTGTTGGAATTGTTAGATGGTTAAGCGCCCTTGTGTCAGTCACGAAAATAAATACCAGTCGCAAAATTTGCAACTAAAATACCAACAAAGTTGAAGAGCATCATTGCTGGAGTCAGTTGTGTTAGTGATGTATCTCTTCTCATCATCAAGGTGCGTATCCTTTATAGGACGATGCTCTCTTTGCAGCACATCTGAAATTCACTCTGTCTCTAGCCAGTTCACCCACTTCGTCGATGGTAATATTCATGGTTTCTTTAATATCTTGTAGCCATCTTCTTCTTGGTCTTCCGCTGCGTCCTGGGACCCTGCCCTCTAGTATTGTTCTTTCCAAGCCATCGTGACCCTTGATGCGACCAAAGTATGTAATTTGTCTGTATAGTATGTTGTTTATCAGCCAATTATCTTTAACATTTAGTTCTTTCAGGACATCAGTGTTATTTTTTGTATCTCTTCTAGGGTTTCAAAAAAGTCGCCTGTTCTTTTACTTGTTACTGTTGTTACTATTTCCTCTGTGTAGTATCTGCGTGTAATCAATATTGTTTGTTATAAAACTATTTATCTTCGACTATGTTCAGTTTCTATCACAGTTACTAAACACTGTTACTGCCATACTGTTTTAAATATAGTCTGACTGCTGTAAAACAAACTACCGTTAATAATTAAGACATTGAAAATGTTACAAATATCTTGGTTCTTTAATTAGTACCAATGGCGGCTGTACATACGAAAAAGAAATAAACTGGTCATAGCAACACATGACATAATTTTTCTGAATAACCTATGGCTCAACAAAAGCAAGGAAACATATACAAAACTTGAGAACATCTATTTTCTTCTGAGGCAACACAAGGATATGAATCATGGAACACACGTTGTAAAGAAGAAAATATAATCTTTTGAAATGAAGGGCTGCAGTAAATTCTTAGAAAGTCTTGGACAAAAACAGAGAGAAATATAGACATCCTTCAAGTCATGAACATCGCAGAACATTGGCTCATAAACAATATTGTGTCTGTAAAACTTAAATGTTTTAGTCCCATTAGGCGAAAAAGGGCCTTTGAGAGAGTGAGAGAGAGTGAGAGAGAGAGAGAGAGAGCAATAATTGAAGGCGATGCTCCTGGCGTTCGAAACAAAGAAAGATCAAGGTGTCAATCTTGATTCATACATTCATCAAAAAGCTTATCCTGAACAGAACTTTGCCACCCTAACAGCCCTTTGGAATTTCACTCTCTCATAGGCCATATGTCCCACCTCTGCAGCCGTCACGCTCAAAGTATCAGTTACATCCTGAACCCATATTCTCTGTGGTCTTCCTCTTCTCTTATTTACAAGGATGCCTTCTTCCATATTGGTCTTCTCCAACCCATCGTGTATCTTTATATGTCAAAATTGCTTCAAATGTTTTCATTCCTTTTTGAAGCATCAGACAGTTTTCTTTGATTTTGATCATATATATCATTTTGATTTGACACATATATGTTTTCCGCTGCATTGTTAAATGCCCATGCTTCACACCCATTTGTTGGTTGCCACTGGGAGTATGCATGCTCTAAGTATTCTGATCTTTGTTTTATTATCAATTCCACAACCTACTGTTTTAGTTGTTTAATTGTATGTAAAGTCTTACTTGTCCTTTTTTAAATTTCTTTCATCCCATTTCCATATTTTTTGTTAGCAGTGAACTGAGATACTCAAAAACTGTTCACATTTTCAAGTTTCTATCTATTGATTAAAATATCTTTGTCACGTTTGTTTTATCTGTTGTCATTATTTTGCCACATTAAGAAATATATTATTTTTCGCACTTCTCTTTCGCACACCTCTATTATTAATTTCTCAATATCTTTTTGTGATGTTGACAGTAATACTTACTCATTTGTTTAGCAGAGATTGAACGAGATTCCCATGATAGAGAGGTATGGAGAAATTGCTTGCAGTCCCTATGTAACGCATAACGGTGCGAGAAGGAAACATTAGAGTTATTGATGCTGCTGTCATTGCTACAATCAATACTACTGATGATATTGTTGTTACTGTTACTGCTGTTGTAACTTCTATTATTTGCTATTTGTGTTATCTTTAATATCGGTTCTTTTTACTGTTTTATGCTGTCATGTCTAACCTTGTCTGTGTCATTGATATCACTGCTGGTGTGTGTGTGAAGTTGTTGTTTACTTTATCTTTATTATATATCATAGGTATGCTTATTGCATACATTCGGTTTCATTTTTCACCGACAGTAACTATGGTCTTCTTTCTTTATTCTTCATCTGATCTAATATATATATAAGACAAAGATGAATGGAATTGTATGTCTGTCCCAATTGTTTGGAGATATCTGGACATCCTACGGACTTGATTTTGGCAAGAATGTGGCTTTCATGGATACGAAGTGCGAAAAATTATAAAACTATACTATTTTAAGGTTTCTGTAACCATATTCCCAACTTAACGCACATGGTCATTCTGCATTGAAATCGCCGAAATTGTCTTTCATTGTTTTCACGACGTTCCTGGTCACGTGATCATGTTAATTTCCGCTGGCGAAACACGTAATAACAAAGTACGTTAGTTTTACAAAATACAAAAACAATGACGTTTCGACCAACAAAACACAGCAACGCTTCGACCAACAAGGCCTTTATCAAGCAAACAATACAACAAAGTGACGAATGTCACAGCACACTACAAACAGATTATGACAAAGATTATTACTTTCCACTCAAGTCCTTAATGCTATGATAACGTCACTATTATTATAATGTATTTTAAATACATTCACTTATAAGTTTTAGTAGAGTAGTTGATAACGTGCCTGCCTGCATTGCAGTATACATGGGCTCGATTCACGTTCGTGCCAACCAATTTTATTTTTTAAACACATCGATAAGTTAATAATCTGAACAAATTTAATTTACTGGCCGATGCATAGAGAGAAAACTAATTGTTTTTAATGGGGAAGAAGCCGATTTTGAAGCAACGTGGTATGTTTCTATACGGGACTTTACAAGTAGATTTAAACTAAATTCCACGTGCGAAGAACGGAGAAACTGCTAGTCACTATATAATTCCATTCCTTCAATTGTTCGCCTGTCTTCTCGGTCGATATCCGATCATGTGAAAATAATAATGCTGTTTAAGATACCTTAGCTTTAAATTGAGTTTTCTTGTGTGCAGTCTTCTTGAAAATCAGAACAAGTATCTAATACATTTTTAGGCCTGGAGGATTGGGCAGTCATTTTGAAGCTTATTTCTAGACAGCGTCAAATCGACGATAGTAAATGACATCACATTAGTATCTTCTTCGATCTAAGTTACAGGGACAGCTCAATAAATGTGATTAGTAGGTTCTAGATATAAAGTAGTAAAGGGGGAGGAGGGAGGTTGTAGGTAGAATACAAACCTTAATTGCGGGTATCTGGAAGCGATAAAAAACGTGTAAAGAGAAGGAACGATAATGAGATTAATATAGTTTTCAACATGTTTGACACATAGATAATGTATATAATAGTACATAATGAGATAGAAACTGAGGATGTTGGTAGGAAAAGAGAATATTGAGAAACTCGCATCAGTGAATAAATAAAGGTGAGCACACTCACAAAAATATGCACAAGTTTAGATATAGAGATAAACAAAATATGAAGAAGACTAACATTTCAAGAGATAGTCTTACCTCAAGTGGGTCATAAGCAGACCACTTCTTAACGCTGGAAGACAGGTTTGAGATAATATGAAGTCCTCTATAGGAACAGAAAACAAAAACTAAAATGACACGAAAACCCTGTAAATCATTTGGCTTTCGAAAAGTTGTTACCTAAAATATGACGAGGTCTAGGAAAAGATCGACGAAAGAGCAGACGAAAGGAGATTTTCAGAAAATGGAGAGGCTTATTTTTTTCCTGAGATTCAAATCCTGAATAAAAGCAAACAGACTGATAGTTATTAAAAATGTTATTTGCATATCCTTTACAGGACTCTTCGAATCAACCCCAGCTTTTTAACGCTGTTTGTGATTTTTCTAGGCATTATTACTTTCAGTAGTTTGCCATTGCTTTCTGAACGGGTGGTGCTATCGTCCTTTATGTAAAAATCCACGCGAAACAATTTACAACCAAACTGTTTGCAGCGTGATTCGAACGTCGGGGTTAATAGACCGAGTCACTATCCTCTAGGCCACAGACGCCACCATACATTAGTTATTACTCATAATTTTTACACCAAGTATTGACAACTGATAGCTGATGGTTGATAGTCGTATGCTCTGCACAATTTGAAAAACGACTACCCCAGATTGTGAAGGTAGTGCATTTCCTCAGATTGTGAAGGTAGTGCAATTTCCATTATAACAAATTGATTAGTTGAGGTACGTTTCCAAAGGCAGGTAGTATATGTGGCAACTGGATCTTGAATCTGAACATCACCCAACCTGATCATCCAAAAAGTTTACATTTGTACCCAGTAATCTTTAATATTAATCGGGATGTGCATTTGATTGTTGATGGAGCTACTGAGTTCATGTTTTAAATAATAATGTCCGCGCTGGTGTGTCATTTGTGAGTAGAGTAACTGAGCCATATGGAGAAACGCGATACAATGATATCAATCGTCTTTAGACCCCTTTAGACCGCTTTTTATATTATTAATGCTATGGAAATGTTCTTCTTCCTTTCCTTCCAACGCTCCATATCGACCACGTGTCAACCACTCTGTGTGATTTGTATGGCATCTGAACCTAAGAGCGAGTTTATCTTGTGCCATTTATGCGCCTACAAGTAGGCCAGCACATCCAACTTCTGCGCTGCTTTTTATTTACTAGGGTAGCATCCCTAGGGCCTACATCAGTCGCCTCTTACGCCTTGCATTGTAGGTTGCAGTGGTACTATTCTTTGCTTCCCGTGCGGGCCACGGCACCACACGGGCGATTGAAATGTTAAATACCCAACTCGCAGGTCAATGGAGAACTCTCTCGTATGATGATATATATACAGTATAAAGAGGGGGGGGAAGGCAAGGACAGAAGCGCAATTATATTTCAACTTTAGAACGAAAAGAAAAGTAAATCATCTTCTTCTTCTGTGCGTTCGTTCTTTATGACCAATTTTAATCACTCTTTGTGATATGTTTGATCTTTGCCAAGAACAGATACGTTGCACATTGGTTTGGTAAGTCCCTAAACGCATAGACTTCTACACGTTTAGTACATGTACATCCGATTTCAACCAAACCTCCTTAATCGCCTCTTACGACATTTTGTGGCAGGTAACAGTGGTTCTTTTCTTTACACCTAAAATTTGGGCCCCGGTAACCACTCGGGCGAAAGTATATCATTAACCTGCTGTCTTGTTGTTGAAGCGCAAATGAATCAAACACAGGCGATTGTGATTGTTTGTTCCCTAACCGAGCACATAAAACATGAACCAGCCCCTCGGATATATATATATATATATATATATATACGCGTATGGGTGGAAGTAAAATAGCAAAGTGTCAAGCATCTAAATTACATTGGAATGCATTGACCGAAGCCTTAATTACGGGGCATATAATGTGATAATCAATGTCATGAAGGGGTTATTGTCCATGAAAGCAATGGCCTCCATTTCCTGCTGACAACATCTGCTTGTGATCTTATATCTAGGGTTGATTATTTCAATCATAGACAGCGCCATGGCAGTCTTCACACACATTAAGACTCAAGTCCTGCTGGCTGGAAATGATACAGAACGAAACATTGCACATAGCAAAACCAAAAATAATGTACACAAAAATACATCATGTAGATCGATGAGATGTTTGCTTGTTCCGACTACAAGTAGCAGGATTGGTTTACGATGGATGAATATGCGCTACGTCAAAGTCACTGAAAACCTGTCTGATGAATTAACCATATGCGAAGTAAATCTTCTTTACCTTGGAACATCGTGGTTTGATTTATCGGAAGAGGCATATAGCGAGAATGTAGCTTTCAAACATATATCGGATAGAGCAAGGGTTTCCAAAGTGGGCGGTAGCCCCTCCCCCCCTCCCCCACCCCGCCCCTCCCCCAAGTGGGCACCGAAGCCTTCCAAGGAGCGATAGTGAGTTCTCAAGCAGTTGGGGGCAATTTTGTTTCGTGGTTTTGCGATTGAATAATCATAAAAATTTGAATTCTGCATTTTAATTTCTCTTTATGCCCATCTTACACGATCCATTTTTTCATCTCTTCTTCTTCTTAATTTTTTCATCAATTTTTTATTTCATGTACATAATTATTTGAAAATTAACCACGTATGACAGAAATATATATCAATTTTCTATGTCAAAGTGAAAATAGAGCATGTATATATTTATGTGTTGGGGTGGGCGTTGGCAAACTGTTATAATGAGGAAATGGGGGACGTTACAAAGTATATGTCGTGCAAAGTGGGCGGTGGGCCGAAAAAGTTTGGGAATCTATGTGTTAGAGCAATGGATACAACTGTTGACAAAGTACCTACTATCTGTTGCGGATGTAATTACTCTAAATTAGAGCAATGGATACAACTGTTGACAAAGTACCTACTATCTGTTGTGGATGTAATTACTCTAAATTTAAGGAAAGGATACAACTGTTGACAAAGTACCTACTATCGGTTGCGGGTGTAATTACTCTAAATGAAAGAAGGTTTAAAATGGACCTCAATGGTGGATGATGCAGAATCCAAAGTATGTTCATGTTTTTTTTTGGATCATCTTCATCGCATATCGGACATATCGGACATATCGGAATTGCTCCGATCTCCTCCCAAGCATGTATATCAGTGTGTTTAGGCTAACAACTTCCGTTCTGTGTTGATTGATGTATCTACTTGGTTTTCTCTCGTGGTTTTCCCGTCTTGCCGCACATATCGGTATGCACAACTTGCGCAACCGAGATAGATAATACCCTTTATCTTCGTCGTTGAAATCTTCAGAGTGTATGTTTTCTCTGAGAGCGTTGATGATTTCGCTTCTGTCCATAGAAGACCCATTCTCAATCGTAGCATTGCCCGCCAGTGCATCTGCTCTCTCATTGCCCTTCACCCCAGCGTGACCCAGTACAAAGATGAAGGTAAGTATCTGGATTGTCGAGTTTTGTATTACTTGCATCCACTGCCTTCGTACATAACCGGCCTTGATCTTCTGTATCATGCTCATAAAGTCGCCAAGCATGCATGCGTGAGTGAATGTATGCGTCTGTAGCTACTCTGGGGATTTTGTCACCGCCATAACTCCCATAGTCTTGCTGATGGTAGTTGTCTTATATACGCCACTTGCCTCTTTGACTACCTTCCCTTTCGCTCTAGCCGTAAAGGTCATACACTTCGACTGTGCCGAATAACAAAACCATCAGTGAAGACAACAACATCTTCCTCCGTTGTGTAGTCATTTATTACTGCTTCGACTTCTGCGTCAAAGTATGTATAGACGAATATGCGTTAGAGAATTAGGTGTCTAACTACGCAGGTGATTGTGTGATCCGACATAATCGCAGTGTTTGAGTTTTCACTGCGAAACAAAGAATGCGACTATGGAAGCAAGTGGCACTTTCACCTCAACCACCAGCAGTATTGGATCTTTGAGGGAACTAAGATCATGGTATGGTTCGAAATGCATAATTTTACCATTGTGTGTTTTTGAGTGACTTAATGAGCATATTTAGTGAGTCATGAACATCAGCATAAGAAAGAAAGTTGGCAAAGAACATTGCTTGAATTTCTTTTAGAAACAAAGGATAAATTTGTTCGCTTACTTAATGGTAATGCAAGCAAACTCCACTGTATACAACGTCTTCTAGAACGTAATATCAGGAAAGAAGACGAGAGGAAGATCACGGAAAAAGATGGATAGATCGCAAAGCAGAAACCTGTCAAAAAGCAGCAACACAAATCCATCATCTAAACCACCAGAACAGCGCAAGACAAATACAGAACACCACGACAATGGGCAACAACCCTAAAACAGTTTGAGGATAATAAAGGAAAGAAGAAAGATATCAGAATGAACATGCTATAGAAGATCAAATAAAGATGTACATGAAGACATAGGCGGCAAATCTTTGAACTTCTCGGTGATTGATACAACTACCTACACTTTTATGCCGGTGTTCCGTTGGAAAAGACAATGGTAGGTCGGATGTCCTAGCAAGGAATGCTACAATCACACATAGTCTATCCATTGACATAAATGGCATCTATAAAACCGTAAAAGAGAACGCATAAACTGAAAGTTTCATGAAGTGAGATATGAAGTTTTCCCGGATTCGTCAACGCAGTTTGGGCATATCAATAGAGACAACAAGACTATGCAAAACGCACACGTCTATACATCAACTAACAATGAATGGAAGTTGTCAGTCTGATCATGCATAAAATATATTTAGACATCGGTCTGCGCACTTCATGTCCGACGCACAATAAAAACAATCCTTAAATGAACAATGAATAAGAGTAGAGTAGAATGCATTGAAGTGAAGTGGCAGAAAGCAGGATATAGTAGAGTAGAGAAGAGCAGAGTAAAGTAGAACTGAGTAGAACAGGGTAGAGTAGGGTAGAGCAGGGTAGAGTAAAGCAGAGTAGAGCAGAGTTATGTAGAGTAGAGTAGAGCAGAGTAGAGTAGAGTATAGTAGAGTAGAGTATAGTAGAGTAGAGTAGAGTATAGTAGAGTAGAGTAGAGTATAGTAGAGTAGAGTAGAGTATAGTAGAGTAGAGTATAGTAGAGTAAAGCAGAGTAGAGCAGAGTTATGTAGAGTAGAGTAGAGCAGAGTAGAGTAGAGTATAGTAGAGTAGAGCAGAGTAGAGCAGAGTAGAGTAGAGTAGAGCAGAGTAGAGTAGAGTATGTAGGTGGTATAGTAGAGTAGAGTATAGTAGAGTAGAGCAGAGTAGAGTAGAGTAGAGTAGAGTATAGTGAGAGTAGAGTAGAGTATAGGTTGAGTAGAGTAGAGAGAGTTAGTAGAGTAAGTAGAGTAGAGTAGAGTAGAGTAGAGTAAGTAGAGTATAGTAGAGTGACAGAGTTAGAAGTATAGTGAGTAGAGTAGAGTATAGTAGTAGAGTAGAGTAAGTAGAGTAAGTAGGTATAGTGAGAGGTAGAGTATAGTAGAGTAGAGCAGAGTATAGTAGAGTAGAGTAGAGTAGAGTAGAGAGGTAGAGTAGAGAGTAGAGAGAGTAGAGTAGAGTAGAGTAGGTGAGGTAGAGTAGAGAGAGTAGAGTAGAGTAGAGTGAGTAGAGTAGAGTAGAGTGAGTGGAGTGAGGTGGGGTGGAGTGGGTGGAGTAGAGTAGGTTAGGGTAGGAAGGCTAGGGTGAGAAGAGCAGAGAAGAGCAGAGCAGAGTAGAGTAGAGTAAAGTAGAGTAGAGTAGGGTAGGGTAGAGTAGAGTAGAGCAGGGTAGAGCATGGTAGAGCATGGTGGAGCAGGGTAGAGCAGGTAGAGTAGGGTACGTAGGGTAGGGTAGAGTAGAGTAGAGTAAGGTAGAGTGAAGCAGAATGTTAGAATAAAATACAATAGAAAATGGTAAATTGAGTAAAATAGACTAGAATACTAGTATATATTTGTATAAAGTAGAAAAGAATAAAATAAGGGAATAGCGTATAGTAGAGTTTTTAAAAATACACTTGAAAAGAGAGGAAATGTGTAGACTGTGGAGTAGAATATAGCACTTTATAAAAGAGTATGTTAGGTTTTAATAGAATAGAGCAGAATAGTAATTATGTGAAGTAAACTAGACTAGAGTATAGCATAGTATATTACAGTAGAGTTATAGCTCCCGTCATGCAATCGCCCAAACCAAGGCATATATGCGGTTACTGCGGATAAGAGATATCCACTACACAAGAACACTAATGATGTTAAGGGCACGAGAATCAAGCGTGGCATGTCGTGGATGGCCCAGGCGGAGAGAACAATTGGCCAGGTGACTACGGTTGCGACCCTACCAAAGGGGAAGAATGGATCCCAGCAGATGGTAGCATGATGCACTATCTCAACGTTATGATTACTCTTGGAAGAGAATGTAGAGACTGGGGCAACATGAAGGCTGATCTCGTAGTTAAGCAGCTGATAGAAGATAATGCTAGGGATGATGATGTTGTTGTATATACCGATGGGTCGGTTCAACGTGGTGAGAAATCCGGCTGGAGTTTCTTGGCTAATGCACATGGTAGGGTTGTTGCAGAGCGAAGTGGGGCATACAGGACAACTACTTCTAGTATGAGGATGGAGGTTGAGGCCGTTACTGCTGCCCTCCATTGGATTTCTGGGACTTCATTAACTGGGGCAGTTGTTGTATCTGACTCTCAGTCGATGCTTCACAAGATCCAGAAGGGCAGGTTTCGGTATGAGTGGATGTCGTCTATAGAAGTTTCTAACCTCCAGCGGCTTACGTGGATATACTGTCCTGGGCATGTGGGTGTTTACAGTAATGAGAGAGCGGACAGGCTTGCATCAACAGCATCGATTGTTGGGGAGTTGAAGATGGATAAGGGGATATTCTTCGGTCTCTTCGCGACTCTCTGTTGGAGGAGGACACTAAAATCGATGTTGAATCGATCAAGCGATTTAAGCAGTTTGGAGTTACCCGTTGTTCAAGTCGAACTGGATGCCTGAGAGGCAGAGTGAGAGGTGTGTTTAATCAGCGAGGAACCATCAGTATGCATACTCTTCGATATATGTTGAGGGAGACTGAGCACCTATGGGTCTGCCCGGAGTGCAATGACGTCAGTTTAGTAACCAATAACCAATAACCAATAAGAATTATAGAGATTATATTGTAGTGGGGTAGATCACAGTCAAGACGTGTATAAAGCAGTACGATAGTAGGAGTGCTATAGAATAGAGTACTATAGAATAAAATATACTTGAGTATAGCAGAATGAGATTTGGAGTAAAGTAGAGTGAAGCTCAATAGATGGGAGTGGAGACGAACAGAAAGAAGTTGAATATGATCAAATGTAGTAAAGCAGATAATAGTCAAGTAAAGAATACCAGCTAGACTAGTCGAGTAGATAGGATAAAAGTAAAGTGGAATAGACTAGACTATAGTAAAAGCAGCATTACACAGAGCATATGTCAGCAGAAGACTGAATCGAGCACAACAGTCTACGTGTGAAGCAGATGATGTTGTAAGAGCATCGTCTTTTAAAGTAAAGTCTATTAAAATTCTAAGGTTATATTTTTGACATCAGCACAAAGTTATGCTGGTGCGCGAAGGCTGACACGATCCTTACTCTCCATGGAATACACCGGACGCCGCCTCTGTAACAATAAAAAATATTTCACAAAACCCGTGTGTACACTTTACCCATAAAAGGTCTATTGACATGGAAATAGCAATGAATATGCCAGTTAAGCCAACTAGTGTAGAAAATGAAGCCAAAAAATCCTACCTAAAATGATATTACGTAAGACAGCAACATGTTTTAATGCCTTATATTTTGCATTTTTGAGCAATAAATAGCATGAAAAACGACATTAACACCTGATCTACCACCATACATTGAACTTTAGTGAATCAGAACTAATTGTGTCTTCTGTTCTCGTTCTACAAGAATGTTAAACAGCAAATTCCAATACCAGTGGGAAAGTTTTATTCAAAATTTCATCAAATTGAGCACTCAACAATTAGACATACAAACGTAACTGATAACTGTCAGTGTATACCAATAACGCATTGAAATGTGTCCATATAATGTGTTAAAACAATGGTATCGATAAATCATAATGGTATCGATAAATTATATGTTATAGATAACGTCGAGATATCATCATCAACAGTTCGTGTTGCTGCCCTGGAGAATAAATGGCAAAGACAAACAATTTCAATTCGTTACGCATGAAATATTTGGTGTCTTCTGTCTATTTATGTAGTTATTTGCATTTTTTACAGTGGCTGTTGGCGGAGGTAGGGGGGATGGTCGCCGGTTTTTTTTTTTTTTTTTAATGGATCAAAGACAGTTTTGGAAGCTGTAGAACAAGCGAAACGAGAGAGTGCGATAATCATGTTTTGGAAGCTGTAGAACAAGCGAAACGAGAGAGGGCGATAATCATGTTTTGGAAGCTGTGGAACAAGCGAAACGAGAGAGTGCGATAATCATGTTTTGGAAGCTGTAGAACAAGCGAAACGAGAGAGGGCGATAATCATGTTTTGGAAGCTGTAGAACAAGCGAAACGAGAGAGGGCGATAATCATGTTTTGGAAGCTGTAGAACAAGCAAACGAGAGAGGGCGATAATCATGTTTTGGAAGCTGTAGAACAAGCGAAACGAGACAGCGCGATAATCATGTTTTGGAAGCTGTAGAACAAGCGAAACGAGAGAGGGCGATAATCATAGAAAGATAATTTCACTGATATAGTTCAAGTCAAAATATAAATCATCATTGTAGATTTAGTGATCCTAACTTTATAAGAAAACAATATCTGGCAACTCATGTACAATAAAATTTATTATAGCTGGTGAGTCATAAGGTCTACAGACAGGTTTCTTTACTTTTTTTCAAATGGATCAAAGACACTTTCAGAAGTTATAGAAGTTATAAATTGTATCTTTTTTGTTTCTGTTTGTCCTAGATAAAGTATTGTAGTTATTAAATTAATATATTCAAATTAAAGCTACACAACATTTCTTTTATAAACTGATCTAGAATAAATTTTTCCTGTATCAAATGTATGTGGTACCACACAACCGAAACTTAATAGCGAAGAAAATCTTGTACTTCAAGTGAATCACGCACGAAGTATATTTGTTGATTACACATATAACGCAATTTCTTTCTGTCAATAACGTGACGTCGTGCTTACAATGTGAACTTTGAATGTAGTGTCTTAGAGCATGAGAAGATTGATGGTGTGATTCATCTTCCACCAAAACAAATAGTCAAGGCTGATCTACCCCGTGTAATCTTTGATGAACATATCATCGAGGGCAGAGACAGGCTGCGCTATCTTGGAATAACCTTTGATCCTTGTCTATCTTTCAAACGCCATGTTGAAAAGACGATACAACGTTGCAAGCGTGGTCTTGCGGCTCTCAAAGTTGCGGCTCCCACACCTTGAGCAGAGACTACTTGTCCTTTTGTTCGATCGACTGGTTATGTCCGTGGTAGATTACGGACTCGGAATTCTTACAATATCAAGATCACAATGTGAACGACTCGAACGTGTTCAGAATGAAGGTATGCGTATAGTTCTGGGCTGCACTAGAGATACCCCCATTGTGAAGATGAGATATATGCTCGACTTCTGTCACTACTCTGTCGTCATGCAATCGCCCAAACCAAGGCATATATGCGGGTTACTGCGGATAAGAGACATCCACTGCACAAGAACACTAATGATGTTAAGGGCACGGGAATCAAGCGTGGCATGTCGGGGATGGCCCAGGCGGAGAGAACAATTGGCCAGGTGACTACGGTTGTGACCCTACTAAAAGGGGAAGAATGGATCCCAACATATGGTAGCATGATCAACTATCTCAACGTTATCACTACTCTTGGAAGAGCACGTAGAGATTGGGGCAACATGAGGCTATCTCGCAGTTAAGCAGCTGTTAGAAGATAATGCAAGGGATGATGATGTTGTTGTATATACCGATGGGTCGGTTCAACGTGATGAGAAGTCCGGCTGGGGTTTCTTGGCATGGTAGGGTTGTTGCAGAGCGAAGTGGGGCATACAGGACAACTACTTCTATATGAGGATGGAGGTTGAGGCCGTTACTGCTGCCCTCCATTGGATCTCTGGGACTTCATTTACTGGGGCCGTTGTTGTATCTGACTCTCAGTTGATGCTTCACAAGATCCAGAATGACAGGTTTCGGTATGAGTGGATGTCGTCTATAGAAGTTTCTAACCTCCAGCGGCTTACGTGGATATACTGTCCTGGGCATGCGGGGTTTGTGGTAATGAGAGAGCGGTCAGGCTAGCATCAACAGCATCAATTGTTGGGGAGTTGAAGATGGATAAGGGGATATTCTTCGGTCTCTTCGCGACTGTCTGTTGGATGAGGACACTAAAATCGATTTTGAATCGATCAAGCGATTTAGACAGTTTGGAGTTACCCGTTGTACAAGTCGAACTGGATGCCTGAGAGACAGAGTGAGAGGTGTGTTTAATCAGTGAGCCACGGATCCATCAGTATGCATACTCTTCGATATATGTTGCGGGAGACTGAGCACCTATGGGTTTGTCCGGACTGCAATGACGTCAGTTTAGTAACCAATAACCAATAATAACCAATAACCACCAAAACAGTGGCACTTTACCGTCTGGAGGCATTTTGTGCAACTTGAAAGACACTGGTTTATCGTTCACACGTTCAATTGTTACTTACACAATAGATTCAGATGGAGTCTCTTTTTAACATTTTTGTAAATTGTTTCTTTTATTAAACATATTTACGTTGTTGATATTCCATGTGTGACTATTGCCGATTGTCAACGTCTTTGTGACTATCGAGTTAATATAGTCATGCTATGTAGCATGACCACATGAATTCGTAATATTTTTCCTGTGTTTCAGTGTAAGTTTCAGTTTCAGTGTGGACTATCTTCATTGCACTGCGGACACGCCCATGCCAGTGTGAGTATATGATACTATACCAGCGTTTCCCAAAGTGGGCAGTACCGACCCCTGTGAGCGCTGAAGCCTTCCAGGGGGCGGTAGTGGGTTCAGAATCATTTTGGTTAATCATTACAAATTTGAATTCTGCATTTTAATTCATATCATGTCCACCATACACGATCCATTTTTTCATCAATTTTCTATTTTATGTATATAATCATTTGAAAATTGACCATGTATAACAGAAATATTTATCAATTGTCTATGTCAAAGTGAAAATAGAGCATGTATATATATATGGGGGTGGGCGTTGCTAAACTGCTATAATGGGAAGGGGGCGTTACAAAGTTTATGTCTTGCAAAGTGGGCGGTGGGCCGAAAAGTTTGGGAATCTATGTACTAGACCGTTGATTCTTAACCTTTTAGCTGTATTTCTTTTCTTGCCATAGTTTACACATAAGGCATTCATATGTGATCCACATTGATGTTGACCTACTGATTATGGTATTCTATGGTATCCCATGCTATCCAGCATTGTTTTATTACTCTTTACTCTTTCTTTTTCAATGTTTACTTTTGTCGATTCTCTCTCCTTCTTTCTTCTTTGTCAAAGTGTCCGAAGACATCATGCGTACATTCTGCAATATATTCCTCCTTCGAGCGAAGTTGCCAGTAATATTTTATTTATTTTCTTTCACAATACATCATTTATGATCTTTTCTGACAAACATATTCACAGTATTCTTGTAAGATTTGCGTTTCTTAAAGTTTTACAGTTCCGTATTTTGGTAGAGCTTTTTGCGAGTTCTGAAATTAATTGAAATAAAATAGATGGTTTTCATAGGGTAACACTTGTTACAGACGTACGGCCATTAGAACTATTGTACTTACTTTCAGTACAAATATATCGTCACTGACATTTGCTGAAATACAAACAATTGTGGACGACAGTATACTTTCTACAGCTTCATTGGAGCCTCTGATTTGTAACTCATCTAATAAAGCAGTACTTTGCTAGTGGATCATAGGAAACACCGACTAAATCTTTACATGACCAAGACAAGTTTAGGGTGAGAATTCAGTTGGCTAACTACTTAGCATTGCTGATACCAAATGGCAATGTCAGTGACATGGGGTAAGAATTCAGTTGGCTAACTACTTAACATTGCTGATAGCAAATGTCAATGTCAGTGACATGGGGTAAGAATTCAGTTGGCTAACAACTTAGCATTGCTGATACCAAATGGCAATGTCAGTGACATGGGGTAAGAATTCAGTTGGCTAACTACTTAACATTGCTGATAGCAAATGTCAATGTCAGTGACATGGGGTAAGAATTCAGTTGGCTAACAACTTAGCATTGCTGATACCAAATGGCAATGTCAGTGACATGGGGTAAGAATTCAGTTGGCTAACTACTTAGCATTGCTGATACCAAATGGCAATGTCAGTGACATGGGGTAAGAATTCAGTTGGCTAACTACTTAGCATTGCTGATAGCAAATGGCAATGTCAGTGACATGGGGTAAGAATTCAGTTGGCTAACTACTTAACATTGCTGATAGCAAATGTCAATGTCAGTGACATGGGGTAAGAATTCAGTTGGCTAACAACTTAGCATTGCTGATACCAAATGGCAATGTCAGTGACATGGGGTAAGAATTCAGTTGGCTAACTACTTAGCATTGCTGATACCAAATGTCAATGTCAGTGACATGGGGTAAGAATTCAGTTGGCTAACTACTTAGCATTGCTGATAACAAATGGCAAATGTCAGTGACATGGGGTAAGAATCCAGTTGGCTAACTACTTAGCATTGCTGATAGCAAATGGCAATGTCAGTGACATGGGGTAAGAATTCAGTTGGCTAACTACTTAGCATTGCTGATAGCAAATGGCAATGTCAGTGACATGGGGTAAGAATTCAGTTGGCTAACTACTTAGCATTGCTGATAGCAAATGTCAATGTCAGTGACATGGGGTAAGAATTCAGTTGGCTAACTACTTAGCATTGCTGATACCAAATGTCAATGTCAGTGACATGGGGTAAGAATTCAGTTGGCTAACTACTTAGCATTGCTGACAACAAATGGCAATGTCAGTGACATGGTACTAGATGTAGATGTACTTACTTTAGAAAAATTGTTTTGAAAAATCGTTGACATCACGCTTTAACTGCTGTACTACATCGCAATTTAGAAAGTGTATTTGACAGTAAAGTATGACTGTGTACACATATGTTTACAATGATTTATAATCTGTCCGGCACAGTCTCAGTTTGGCGTTGCACAAAATTTTGCAATTTCACTGTAAATCTCGTCTGGTGACAAATCTGCCAAAATCAGCAACGATTAGAAAGAGCAGAAACCCATGATGGGAATAGATCAACGATTCTAGCCAGTAAAAGAGTTTATGACATAAAGTCGATGATTGAAGACATCATAACTACATCGCCCTGGACCCTTGACGTTGTGTCTGAGAATCTGATGGATGCTGTTCTCATGGCATTTCCAAAGAGGTCAGCTGTCGTAAGAGCTGACAGCGATATGGACAGAAACAGAATGTTTGCATCGACTAGAAAAATAAGAAAGATTATAGTTTTTGTATCGGCTTTTCCCTATGCAACTGTTACAGTAATGTTAATAATTATTTTTCGATACCAACTTCAACAAAATCAACCGTGTTCAGAACCAAGCTATGAGAATTATTACAGGGGAATGAGATCTACCCCAATACAGGAAATGGAGAAGACCACAGGCTTACAACCAATGGAGGATATAAGAGACAGCAGAACACAAAAACAAGCAGAAAAGTTCAAGAGACTAAAAGATCACCCAATGTACCACAGAATGAATGGAAGAGAAAGGGGCAGACTAAAACGAACCAACTTTGCAGCGACAACCAAAATGATGATGAGCAAACAACCATCATGTGCTGAATCTACTCCCAAACCACTAAATTATACCAACACAAGACATATATGGAAAGATACAAAATTCCCAGAGCTGAATGAGAATATCACAGGGATAGCAGGCAAAAACCAACAAACAAGTGAAGAAAGAAAATTCCTGGCCACCGAGTACCTAAAGGAACACTTCCATAACAGCAGGTGGACCCATGTATACACAGATGGGTCTGCAGCAAATGCAACTGAAAATGGAGGAGGAGGAGCCCTCATAGTGCTCAGTGACAGGAAACACAGGAAGCTAAAATTAGCGACAGGAAGGTTCTCCAGCAATTACAGAGCGGAGGCAGAGGCCCTAAAAGCGGCAGCAATAGCCATAGTGTCAGAGGAACATGTAAATGAAAACCTAGTATTTCTTACTGATGCCCTGTCAGTAATTACTGCTCTGAAAAATCAAGATGATAACAACTTGAAGGAACTGCAAGCATCACTACACCAAGTATGCAACATCTTCTCTAGAGTGGTAATACAGTGGATACCATCTCACTGCGGAATACCTGGCAATGAGACTGCGGACATATTGGCAAAAGCAGGAAGCAAGTTACCACAGACAGACACCAGTATGAGATATGAGGAAACAAAAGTATGGATAAAAATGGCCTACAAGAACAAATGGCTGAGAGATCACCCAGGGCATGAAAAGGACGATGCATACCACCAACTAAGTAGAGAGGAACAGGTTGTCATTTTTCGTCTACGAACAGGGCACAAAGGCTGAGGTACCATCTGTTTAACAAGTATAAAATAGACCCATCTGACATATGTACATCTGGTACCAGCAAGATGACGGAGACACACATACTGCAAGAATGTCCAACATACATGGAACAGAGAGAAAACACATGGCCGATCTCCATATCAGTCCAAGACAAGCTATACGGAGATGTACATAGACGCCGGTTGACCACTAACTACTTTAAAAGTATACAAATCGATGTCTGAAAACGTTGGAAGAAGAAGAAGAAACATTAAATGTACTTTAGTCCACTAGTGGTAAATGTCGTCGGGGTTCGTTTTGTTGGGATCACTTGTTGTGCCAGGACCACTTGTTGAGACCACTTGTCGTCGGATCGTTTGTCCTCAGGACTACTCTCGTCGTCAGAACTACTTGTTGTCAGGACTTTTGGTTGTCATGACTACTTGCGCCAGTACTATTGGTCGTTGAGACTATTAGTCGTGATCACTTGTTGTCAGGACTACTTATCGTAGGATCGTTTGTCGTCAGGATTATTTGTCGTCAGGATTATTTGTCGTCAGGATTATTTGTCGTCAGGACTACTTGTCGTCAGGAGTACTTATCGTCAAGACTACTGGTCGTCAGGACTACTGCGCCAGGACTATTGCTCGTCCAAATCACTTGTTGTCGAGGTTAACTGCCACTTGCTGTTTTATTCGATTTCACTAAACATTTGTTATCTTATATTAAAGAGAGCGGTAACGTACAGTTCGATTAGTTCGTACTTTCATTCAATGTCTGTCGATGATTCGTTTCTACATGACGATATTAACTCGGTTATTAAATAGAAGAACAAGTTTACACATACACAGAACATGCTTTAAACAGTAACGGTTACTGATAAATATCATAGAGGATCATCCTGGTCATTGCCGACTGGTCCTTCTGAATGATAATAACAGACATATGTCAATACTGTATAGGTTATATCAACTTCTTTGAATCTATATTGACTCTCGATGTCCCATACTCTCCTATTATATACTGTATGGCTTTCTTTTTCCATACTCTAAACAAGAACGGTTCGTCTGTTCTATATTTTATGAGCGTATGTATAGTTGTGTATATAAGATTAACAAAAGATGCGAAATATTGACTGAATGACATTCATTTTTGCAAAGTAAACATAAAATCTAGGAAAATGTTTTTGAATTCGCATGGACAACTACTGATGAAGGCTTAACGCACAAACATGACATTAGTTTCAGTTTTATTTAGTCTTGTATTTATAAGACAACTTGTGTTTAAGCATCGATTTTACAGTAAACTCAATAGATTTTTGAAAGAAAAGTTTATTGCAATTACTATCGAATATAATTTGAAAATGGCGCATTGTGAATCATACAAAAACAAATAACTTTTTTCCCTTTTTCAAAAACATAGATTATTTTGTAAAACATTTGGTAAAACATAAAGACAGTATGATATTTAGCAGGACTGGTTTCCCAGAAAACACAGACTGACCACACTCAGCGTGTCCAGAAATAGTCTAGAGACAAGATGGATATTATATAAAGACGTAAACTTTAAGAGGAACAACCACAATGTTGACAACAAAAGGAACGTTTCTTTCAATATTATTTCAGTGTAAAAACAGTTGTGTCTGTAGCTGCACAATTATTGATAAAAATAGCTATCAGCAAAACAGCACTGTGACCTAGTTGTAATATTAATGTTTGTAAAGACTATTAGTTGTAAATATTAATGTTTGTAAAGACTATTAATTGTAAATATTAATGTTTGTAAAGACTGTTTAAATAATATTTGAATAGTTTTACTCTGTTATGAGCAAGATAGCGTATTCGTCTCGAGAGATAATGTTATGAGCAAGAAAGATACGCTAAGTAAGATATGCAGTGGTTGACAAATTGATAGATCGTATTCGTCTCGAGAGATAATGTTATGAGCAAGATATATACGCTAAGTAAGATATGCAGTGATGCCCATTGATTGACTAAAATATTACAGATAGATGGTATCGTATTCGTCTCGAGAGATAATGTTATGAGCAAGATAGATACGCTAAGTAAGATATGCAGTGATGCCCATTGATTGACTAAAATATTACAGATAGATGGTATCGTATTCGTCTCGAGAGATAATGTTATGAGCAAGATAGATACGCTAAGTAAGATATGCAGTGATGCCCATTGATTGACTAAAATATTACAGATAGATGGTATCGTATTCGTCTCGAGAGATAATGTTATGAGCAAGATAGATACGCTAAGTAAGATATGCAGTGATGCCCATTGATTGACTAAAATATTACAGATATATGGTATCGTATTCGTCTCGAGAGATAATGTTATGAGCAAGATAGATACGCTAAGTAAGATATGCAGTGATACCCATTGATTGACTAAAATATTACAGATAGATGGTATCGTGTTCGTCTCGAGAGATAATGTTATGAGCAAGATAGATACGCTAAGTAAGATATGCAGTGATGCCCATTGATTGACTAAAATATTACAGATATATGGTATCGTATTCGTCTCGATAGATAATGTTCATGTTGTAAGATAATTGTACTAGTTGATATTTTATCCTGCATGCGTTATATCAGCAAACTGTCTAAGACTGGCTTCACCAGCACTCAGATTAGTTTTAAGTGGTCGCCGCTTCCAGAGGGATATGTCGCTGACGAGTTCTTCCAAGGTTTGAGCAATCACTTACAACTTGTTGAAGTTTCATTTCCGATACTTCATAAGCAGCAAATAGAGAACGTTCTCAAAATTCTTCTACAGGAAGTCTTTTCATCGTAAGATGTCACATGGATTCTACTGTATCGACACAAGTGCCACAGCCATCTTACATGGCGTTGATGTTCGACGTTCTGAGTTCGAATCACGCTACGGACAGTTTGGTTGCAAATTGTTTCGCGTGCATTTTAACAAAAGGACGATGGCACCACTCGTTCAGAAAGCATTGGCAAACTACTGAACGTAATAATGCCTAGAATAATCACAAACAGTGTTTAAAAAGCTGGGTTTGATTCGCAAAGTCCTGTAAAGGATATGCATTTGACTTTTTTTGCAGTATCTTCTGACACTTCCAGTTGTAGTCATGTTATCACTTCAGAAGATCATAGTATAGACTTTGCAAGAATATATGTATGCCAGGCAAACTGTCTAGTGAACATGATCTACAAGAACAACTATATGTATGCTAGGCAAACTGTCTAGTGATCAAGATCCACAAGAACACATATGTCTATATTGCCAAGCCAATTATCTATTGGTCACGATATGTTTTATATATATCTCATGCAAATTGTCTAGTAGGTTATCAGTTATCCGAGGACTATTATCATAGCACTCCGGACATATCCATATGTGCTACGATCTCCGCCTCAGCAATGTCAACAGCGTCCAGCGGCTCAACACGCCAGTTTGATGTTGATTAATCAACCTCTTTGCATAATTATATGTCGTTCTTTTCGGGCTTCACCAAAAAGGTCAAGAGGGAATCTCATTGACACTTCTGATGTATCTTTGGTGCATTCCAGAATGATGCACATAGCTTCATTCTGAACTCTTTCCAGTCTCACTGTTTGCGTAGGACTAATTGTTAGGAGAGCGCATGCATATTCTATACATGACAGAAACATCCCTTGGTACAGGAGCACAAGAAGGCGTTGCTCAATGTTAGCAGCCGCAATGATTCTTATTGCGGATAGTGCGCTGCGAGCCTTGGCAATAACTTGGTCGATATGGTCCCTAAAGCATAGAATGCGATCAAATTTTACACCAAAATAACTCATAGATGCTGATCGAGTGAGTGTATGTCCATCTATAGTGACAAGTGGTGTTCCATAATTCACAATGTGATTATTTAGGGAGAACCATGATAGCACAGCTTTGGTATGGTTTATCGATGCAACAGAAACATCACACCAGGCCATTATGCGGTTCAGTTCGTCCTGTAATTTATTAGCAATGTCATCCCTGTTTCTCCCTGTCTGTACACCATGATGTCGTCTGCAAATGACAGTGTTCGTCCCATGCCAGATAGTTGCTGCTTCGTAATCATTTTGATGAATACATTGAATAGTATTGGAGATAGTGGGGACCCCTGTAGTAGGCCCGGTGAAATTTTTGTCGGCACAGAGTACCAATTACCATACCTGAGTGCCACCTTTCTATCGAACAGGGCCCTTGCAATTCATTTTATGAGCAATGTATCGATATTGAGTAGTGTGAGCATTTGTATAAGTTATGTGATTGGAACTTTGTTGTAAGCATCCTCGAGATCTAGTACAACAGCACAAGTCTCCAAACCAGCCTGGAAACCTTCAAAGACGTTATATGAAAAGATCGATGCCTTACACCAAGTTTCTTTATTCCGCATGTATCCGCCGAGGGTGGAAGGAAACATGCGACGTTCCTCCAAATCCCGATCGAGTCTGCATGCCACTAACTTTTCCAGAAGCTTGCCCATTGTGTTCTGCATTGCAATTATTATAAAACCGCTTACGTGTTTGTGATTTTTGTTAGGTTTTACCAGTGGTATCAAATAACTGTGAAGCCATTGCTCCCTGATCTTTCCCTTTTTTAAACTAATGTTGACTTCTTAACTAACCTCATTCATGTCTTTGTCCGATATCACTATATTGGATATCATCGGGGTCTGGTGCGGTATTGTGTGATCTCTTAAACATTGCACGTTTTTCATCACTCGTGAATTCAAGAACAACATTCCACTCCGCGGCGACACATTGCTCCGATAACAGAGAAATGATATTGTGTCTTTCTTCCCTATCATTTCGAATCGTCTGTTGAATAAAATGATCCAGAAAGGCCATTCCTTTATCTTCATCAGTTTTCCGCCACACCAGATCGTGATCTTGAAAATCTGGTATGATACGTCTGTGTGGCGCGTCGTTCATGGCCTGGTAAAACTGCAAACATTTCTGAGAGGAACTATCGGAAAACATTTGTGCCCAAAATTCTTCCCACCCAGCTGACTTTGCTTGGTAAAGCTGTGGCTGCTCGGCGTGCCTTTTGCCATGCACTAACAGCTCTTCTTTTGGTGAGCCAAATGGTTTCAATTTCCCCATTCCACCACAGTGGCTGTGGTATATTCTTCTGCACCTGATGAGATACTTGGGCGTTGGCATGTCGAATTTTACCAATCGTGTCTCGAGCTGTGTTGTCATACGTGAATGCTTTCGACGTAATCTGACTTCTGCTCGATCGGCGCCTCTCAACAACGCATGGGCATTGATCACTATCATGGTATCATAAGACATGCCATCTACAGTATGGAGCAAGGGTGGATGAAACCAATGCCAGATCGATTGCCCATCTGAATCGCCCGATCGTTTAGCCACTCTGGTTGCTTGACCTGTATTAAAGCAATCCAAATCTGTTGTGACCAATGTATCCTCCAACTCCTTTCCCTGTCGATTGGTAACAATATTACCCAACTATTGTCCTCTGGCATTGAAATCACCACAAAAGAGGATATTACTTTCATCCTTTTCGAATATTCCTTGCCACCTGGAGGCATCTACCCTTCCGTTACATGCATCACATTGACAATAACAAGGGTGTTGATGCCTGTATTCTAACAGCATGTATTTGCAAATCATCGCAATTCCATCCTGATACTTCTACTTCAGACGCATGCAAGTTATTGCGTACAAAGATAGCCTGTCCAAGATGTTTTCTGTTGTAGAATACTTGAAATCCAGGGGCTTGGATTGTACCAGTACCAAAGTTGGTCTCCTGTAACGCAATCACGTCAGCACCGTAAAGAAGTTTGTCCAAGATGGGACGCTTTTATCTGACGCCGGCGCAATTCCAGTACAGTATTCGAACGTGTTGGTGACCCAATCTATCACATTTTAGCTGTCTCCTTCTAGCTCCTGCTCGATTTTTCTTTCTTCGCCCTCTTCTCCTACGTGTAACTAAGACAGACACGACCATATCTTTTGCTGTATCCATATCCGTTGGTAACGCTGAACACTTCGTCTTTGCTATGACGGGTTCTGGTGCTAGTGCACGATACTTCGTAGCACGGCCAGAAGTCCCGTTTTACGTTAGCGACTGATTCTATCCTCAGCCATACAGCTTGTCAGCACGTAAAAACACTTTAAGCTTTGATGTAGGTATGTTCTATACGAACACATATACCATGCATATTGTCTAGTAGGCACGTTCTATACGAATATATCTCTCATGCAAATTGTCTAGTAGGCACGTTCTTTACGAATATATCTCTCATGCAAATTGCCTAGTAGGTACGTTCTATACGAATATATCTCTCATGCAAATTGTCTAGTAGGCGCGTTCTATACGAATATATCTCTCATGCATATTGTCTAGTAGGCATGTTCTATTCGAATATATCTCTCATGCAAATTGTCTAGTAGACATGTTCTATACGAATATATCTCTCATGCAAATTGTCTAGTAGCCATGTTCTATACGAATATATCTCTCATGCAAATTGTCTAGTAGACATGTTCTATACGAATATATCTCTCATGCAAATTGTCTAGTAGACATGTTCTATACGAATATATCTCTCATACATATTGTCTAGTAGGCATGTTCTATACGAATATATCTCGCATGCAAATTGTCTAGTAGGCACGTTCTATACGAATATATCTCTCATGCAAATTGTCTTGTAGCCATGTTCTATACGAATGTATCTCTCATGCAAATTGTCTAGTAGACATGTTCTATACGAATATATCTCTCATGCATATTGTCTAGTAGGCATGTTCTATTCGAATATATCTCTCATGCAAATTGTTTAGTAGCCATGTTCTATACGAATATATCTCTCATGCAAATTGTCTAGTAGACATGTTCTATACGAATATATCTCTCATGCAAATTGTCTAGTAGACATGTTCTATACGAATATATCTCTCATGCATATTGTCTAGTAGGCATGTTCTATACGAATATATCTCTCATGCAAATTGTCTAGTAGCCATGTTCTATACGAATATATCTCTCATGCAAATTGTCTAGTAGACATGTTCTATACGAATTTATCTCTCATGCAAATTGTCTATAGTCTGTCCATTAATTCGTGAGCACGTTTGAAATTGATTTTCTCGAAAACTACCTGTTGGATCTCAGTGATTTTTGCATGCAGCCTTAGAATATCCATGACGCTAAAATAAAGCTAACCAGTAGTCCATAGATGCTACGGATTTTGCAGATCGGCGAATTCCTTTGATCTTTTATGACAATTGCAAATACGGGGGCTCAAATTTTAGATTTTACAGTATCCCTAGAATTTGTCCATGTCAATTCTATTCATAGGTGTATCTCCATATTAACTTGATAGGTCAAGTAATTAAGTGTGTTGCCCTTATGTGCAATCGTGAACTTGGATACAATATGCAACAGTTAGTCCTCCCTTCGGTCACCATTAGACCCCAGGGTGTCTTAACTTCACCACAAATTGTATGATGGTAGACGCATTTGGATATGGAAATGTATACGTTGCTATTTCTCAGTCTGTAATCAAAATATGATTTGTATCATCCCGAATCTGACGATTCCATGAGGTTGATAATTGTTACTGGCTGGACAAATTGTAATCCATCTCGGTGCCAGTACTCGTCTTCCTCTAGGAGCACATGTTCAACACACTTCTTCCAGAACTGCATGTCTATCATTGAGAAGGACTCACGTGTCAAAACTTCAACATCACACATTTTAAACGTCCTGTTCTGTTCGGCAACTTGCCCTTTTACTTTAGCCCAGACAAGCTCTATCGGATTGAGCATGATATGGAGGTAGTCGCAAAGACGTGTGGCCGTATTCCGCAATGATTTTGTCAATATGAAACACCTTTGTCTTATTTGTCATCCTCACCAGGTGCAACAACTCGGGTTTCAAATATGTATCATCGAAGCTGACATTTTCCTTAGCCAAGCCAAGTCCTAATTTGATCTTTTGTATTTGATGCAGTTGGTACTTTGTCTTCCGCTGATACTGCGTTGTGGTAGGATGCATTATCCATTACCAAGCATGATGGTCTGTTTAGAATTGGAAGTAGATCTTTCTCCATCCAGTGCCTGAAAAATATGTCCATTCATTTCTGTGTGGTAGTCCTTACCGTCGGTACTTTTTTATTGGAAAATAAGTCCAGCGTCATGGACAAGACCTTCTTCACTGCTTCCTGCATGTGTTAGTATAATACGCTGGCCTTTGCTGCTTGGTATTTTTCTTTCTGTTCACCGTCTACTGATTGCCATTCTTTAGCATTGGTGTGGTGAGCATTGACCCAGGATTCGTCCAAATATACAATATCATAGCCTTGCCTCCGCCGCTCACGGATCTGTCTCAGGTATTTACTTCGGGCAGCAATTAAATGTGGCTTTTCACAAATAATATTCCTGCCGCCTATAGTTTTTCTGAAGGTGAAGCCGGCAGCTCTTACAATCTTCCATAGAGTACTTTTAGAAATGTCTATGCTGCAATCTGATTACAGTTTTAATTTCAGTTTCCTGAGAGTAACAAGTTGATTTGTCTCAAACATTTTCAAGAGCTCCTGTCTTATGACATCTATGTCAAAGTCGTCAATTGTTCTTTTCCTTCCTTGCTTGACATTAGTGCACTTTGTGTCCTGTTTAATCCATCGGGAAAAGGATTCTCTGTTCAGACCAAGCGCCAGTTGCGTTCGTTTCTCAGGGTTATGAATATCGCAATATAGATGACCTCTCTTAGATTCCCTACGGAAGTGTTGGTATAGTAAAACTGTAACCTTCTGCATTGTTATAAATGTGCACTTCAGACTCATTATGAATGTGATATCAATGTCAGTTTTGATAAGCCAACAAATATGATACAATAGCTTCATACAAATAGCGAGATACACCTATAACTATACAACGGTATCCCAATTATAACGTCATATGCTTTCCGCTTTCAAAGTCGACTGGGTTAGGTGCACGGAATTCGTGAAATTGTTGTTTACTCACGATATTTCAAAGTTACCATAATGTATTTTTAGAACAACGCGTCTGTGTACCGTAGATCTGTTACTATTGTGTTACAATCCGGTCAGGTTGATTTTAATATAACCTGAAGAAGAAATATTTCAAACTACATCAAATTTTCTTGGAAAAAATATTTCTCTAGCGTCATGGATATTCTAAGGCTGCTTGCAAAAATCACTGAGATCCAACAGGTAGTTTTCGAGAAAATCAATATCAAACGTGCTCACGAATTAATGGACAGACTATACTAATACATATTGCTGGAATACTGGCTTCATCTTCCACCAAGGTAAACAACGAATATCAACTACACAAAAGTTGACATTTTTTTTCAAATATGGATTGCAAAATCACAACTGAAATGATAATGATAAGTTGTCGAGCAGTGAGAATTCTGAAGGTTGCGTGTTTAGTGACGACATTGATTTTAAAGAAACGTAGGACCAGGAATTGTTTTCCAAAGCTGGGCCTAATAGTAGAGTAGAGGTACGGACGTTAAAAGAAATCGAAAGGTTTTTGTTTCTAGAGGAAAAATAGATCCAGACCACATATCAGTAAATAAACGACAACAGGCATAGATAGTAGAGTCTCATGTCAACCATGTTATGGATGGTGTGGTTTATAGCACATAGTGTCATTTATAAATTATCTTGCCATTCTCTGCTTGTGATCATCTATTTCAAACGGACATACCAATCTCTTATGTGTAACTAGAAACAGATAAACCATTCTTGAATTATTTTATAACAGGTTTTATTCTTAAAATGAAATTAGTTTTTATTAGACTTCAGTTTTATAGTAGTAGCATCATGTGTTATGTCGATAGTCGTAAGCGATTATGGTTAGCCATCTCACACTATCACCAGAGTGTTTGATCACGCATGTTTTCTTGTCTTAAACATTTATTTAACGTATATAAATAAATACGCGTTGGCCAGTTGTTTATATCTGCGTCTTCACCTTGAAACTTTTCCTATCAAGTTCACCAGTTGTCACCAAATTTTCAACTTTATATCTTCTCATAACGTGCCTACAAATTCGTGAATGTCTAATTTCTCTAATCAATTTGCGGTTTTCATTTGTTTCTTCAAGGACATATAACTCGCAACATCAAACTCACATGTTGGGCCGCTGGACGCTGCTGAATTTGTTATGGTGGGATGGGGGGGATGGAGCATATATGGACATGTCCTGGTGGAGCACATATGGACATGTTCTGGTGAAGCACATATGGACATGTCCTGGTGGAACACATATGGACATGTCCTAGTGAAGCACATATGGACATGTCCTGGTGAAGCACATATGGACATGTCCTAGTGGAGCACATATGGACATGTCCTGGTGAAGCACATATGGACATATCCTGGTGGAGCACATATGGACATGTCCTGGTGAAGCACATATGGACATGTCCTGGTGAAGCACATATGGACATGTCCTGGTGAAGCACATATGGACATGTCCTGGTGAAGCACATATGGACATGTCCTGGTGAAGCACATATGGATATGTCCTGGTGAAGCACATATGGACATGTCCTGGTGGAGCACATATGGACATGTCCTAGTGGAGCACATATGGACATGTCCTAGTGGAGCACATATGGACATGTTCTGGTTGAGCGCATATGGACATGTCCTGGTGAAGCACATATGGACATGTCCTGGTTGCTATGATGATAGCCATTATATAACTGGGGTCAAAGGTGCATGGGTACAACATCGCGCCAAGATTAGTTAGCTGGCACTAATTAAGATCTTACCCATACTTCACCGCGGTGACAGTGATAACAAACAACCGATATTGCCTGGCTAAGAAAGTACGGATCGAGGGAGGGCTACTCTTGTATAAGTTGTGTTGCAGACGTAGTCATTTTGGATGGCATCCGCTCGCAACTCAGACAAGCGGAAACCCAGAGGGACTATTAATGCTCGTCTCTCCCGGCCGATGGACGAAAAGCTAAACAGATAACCATAAAGGGATGAGGGATGCATCCATAGAAGAGACGTGGGTCTGCGTGGAGCAAAACTTGGGCCCGAGATGACTTGCACGTGGGGCCATATTGGGCGAAACGTGGAGCCCTGAGGTGGGGGCCCGAGTTAAACCCCGGGTCCGGACGACCAAGAGGTAAATGTGAGCACAGTGAGAACTGACGAAGATGGTAAGGCAGGCACCAGGGCATATGAGGACGACGTACGGGTGGACCCATCGCTTTGCAGACGTGCACAGCGCTGATGGTGTAGCGAACAGAGAGCGTGGCAGGTGCGAGGGTGAGCGGACCACCCAAATATGCAGAAAAACTGGAAAGCCCAGCAGAGGCTGAAACCAGTGCGCGTTCCCGCTCGCAGGGAACTACTGCTGCCTTGTAGTTTGGTTGGGGGCAATCAAAAGTTAGCGGAGTAAACCGCACACAAAACTGGACGGCAACAAAAACAAGTTGTCAAAAAAAAAAGACAGGTTATCTGGGCAGATGACGCTCAACAGCCCGGGAGGGTAGATCGTCTATGGGTCGCTACCCTAAAAGAAAATAGCAAAATAACATTTTTGCCTGCTGCATTGCAGGTTTGGCTGGGGACAGTCAAAGGCTAACGGAGAACGAACCCAGTAAACGCTGATTGAAACCAAACACATCACCGAAGGATAAGCACCAGAGCTCCAAATGGTACTGACGATTGTGAACGTACATCCATTCTTGTACAGAACGATCGTGAGCGAGAGAGATCATATATCTAATAATTGATATCTGAATCACAATTTGTGACATGCTGTTCATATTCTGATTAGTACACAAATGATATCTATTTGCTAAAATCTATAATTGCTCTCATACATTTACTCACATATATCGATTATTTTGTAAGTACTCACATTTTTAAATCTACATTTATGAAATATAATTTCTGTAAATGTACATGTAAAACATAAAACAATCTCTAGGTATTATAAAGGAATACAGTTTGATTTTTTTCGATCCAGAAGCACTTGAGCTTTCAGGCTCGCTTCGGATCAGTGCCACGAACACCGTAAGTCTGGAGAACATGTGGCTTTTCTGTCTGCCCGCGGAATTTCACCGCACCCACAGGGGGCTTGTCACACGTTGTCCAACGCTCTACAAACACGCTGGGCAGGCGGATCCCAGATTTATAAAGAAGTAACAATAGCATTACACAGGATACAAGAAACTATATAAATAAAAACGCTATAGAGGCAGGGGAAGCTGTATTAGAATAAGATGAGACATTTGTAAGTTGACAATTAAAACACTACCAAGTATAAGTATCAACCGCTTACAGCAAAACACTCAAGATTAAATCTGGGGAGGGGAGAGGAAAGGAGATAACAAAGTGTGATTAGCTAAAAGAATTGACGGACATAATAATTTGATTGGCCCCTGAAATTACCAGGACCAGCAAATGTACTTGAGATAACACCATTATGACAAGACCTTGACATTTACAGTATATTATCTAGTAAAAAATATATTAAGGTAGCTATTAAACTCCTACATGAAGACATGGTTGTATGAGCCGATAGAAAACAAAATAAAGATAAGAAAGCACTTATTCAAATATCCACTAATATGTTCTAAATTCGGGAAGAAAGAGAACAAAAAAGAAATAACTTGGCTGTTCATGCAAAAGAAACAATTATTAACAGCATTTGTCCATCAAGCTCAACCACAAAGTCAATACCAATGTGTACAAACTATGAACTCCTTGACACAAAACTACTTTTGTGCTAATCTATGACATGGCAGGCAATGAGAACAAGAACACGATGTACTATGAACAAGACACAAAAATGCAGCAACAAACTATATAGGGTAAAAATTGAGAACAAAACCAGTTTATATATTGATACATTATGCAAGCTTCTCATGTACTAGTTACATCACAAAACAAAGTCGATATAATACAAGCAGCAAACGGGGCTCTAAAATGTGCAGTTGTGCATGGAGAACAATTCACCATCTTAAGCATTCAACATTTGAACCAAGTTTCTACATGACTGTCCTCTGAATCCATTTCAGTTTCTGCCACCAGTGAATTATATTAGGAAAGAAATAATAACTAAAATAAAATAAAAAGAAATGAAATCGATTAGACATGTTTCAATTGAATAGCGTGGACCTAGGCTTGACGATATATCTCTTGTATCTCATAGTCAAGTTTCAATTGAATAGCGTGGACCTAGGCTTGACGATATATCTCTTGTATCTCATAGTCAAGTTTCAATTGAATAGCGTGGACCTAGGCTTGACGATATATCTCTTGTATCTCATAGTCAAGTTTCAATTGAATAGCGTGGACCTAGGCTTGACGATATATCTCTTGTATCTCATAGTCAAGTTTCAATTGAATAGCGTGGACCTAGGCTTGACGATATATCTCTTGTATCTCATAGTCAAGTTTCAATTGAATAGCGTGGACCTAGGCTTGACCATATATCTCTTGTATCTCATAGTCAAGTTTCAATTGAATAGCGTGGACCTAGGCTTGACCATATATCTCTTGTATCTCATAGTCAAGTTTCAATTGAATAGCGTGGACCTAGGCTTGACGATATATCTCTTGTATCTCATAGTCAAGTTTCAATTGAATAGTGACCTAGGCTTGACATTATCTCTTGTATTCATAGTCAAGTTTCTTGAATAGCGTGGACCTAGGCTTGACCATATATCTCTTGTATCTCATAGTCAAGTTTCAATTGAATAGCGTGAACCTAGGCTTGACGATATATCTCTTGTATCTCATAGTCAAGTTTCAATTGAATAGCGTGGACCTAAACTTGACCATATATCTCTTGTATCTCATAGTCAAGTTTCAATTGAATAGCGTGGACCTAGGCTTGACCATATATCTCTTGTATCTCATAGTCAAGTTTCAATTGAATAGCGTGGACCTAGGCTTGACCATATATCTCTTGTATCTCATAGTCAAGTTTCAATTGAATAGCGTGGACCTAGGCTTGACGATATATCTCTTGTATCTCATAGTCAAGTTTCAATTGAATAGCGTGACCTAGGCTTGACCATATATCTCTTGTATCTCATAGTCAAGTTTCAATTGAATAGCGTGGACCTAGGCTTGACCATATATCTCTTGTATCTCATAGTCAAGTTTCAATTGAATAGCGTGGACCTAGGCTTGACGATATATCTCTTGTATCTCATAGTCAAGTTTCAATTGAATAGCGTGGACCTAGGCTTGACGATATATCTCTTGTATCTCATAGTCAAGTTTCAATTGAATAGCGTGGACCTAGGCTTGACCATATATCTCTTGTATCTCATAGTCAAGTTTCAATTGAATAGCGTGGACCTAGGCTTGACCATATATCTCTTGTATCTCATAGTCAAGTTTCAATTGAATAGCGTGGACCTAGGCTTGACCATATATCTCTTGTATCTCATAGTCAAGTTTCAATTGAATAGCGTGGACCTAGGCTTGACCATATATCTCTTGTATCTCATAGTCAAGTTTCAATTGAATAGCGTGGACCTAGGCTTGACGATATATCTCTTGTATCTCATAGTCAAGTTTCAATTGAATAGCGTGGACCTAGGCTTGACCATATATCTCTTGTATCTCATAGTCAAGTTTCAATTGAATAGCGTGGACCTAGGCTTGACCATATATCTCTTGTATCTCATAGTCAAGGTTCAATTGAATAGCGTGGACCTAGGCTTGACGATATATCTCTTGTATCTCATAGTCAAGTTTCAATTGAATAGCGTGGACCTAGGCTTGACGATATATCTCTTGTATCTCATAGTCAAGTTTCAATTGAATAGCGTGGACCTAGGCTTGACGATATATCTCTTGTATCTCATAGTCAAGTTTAAATTCAAAATAAAACAGAATTGCATAGAAGTGTATCAAATTAAAAGTACGTAGTTGAAAATACTGCCCAAAGACAACATAATAAAATCTAGAATTTGAAAAATGCACATCGAGGCAGAAGAGTTTAAAAATGTATTTGAAAACTCTCAGCTAAGATGGCAAATAAGAAAAGTCAGAAAAACATAAGTTCAAATTAAAAGCAGTCTTTGGCATATATCGTTAACTATTTGTAATAATAGAAGTAACATATGTATAAATATAAAGCAGTCATTTGTAAAATATATACTGTTTAACTATTTGTAATAAATATAGTTACTAGCGAAACACAAAGTAGTGGTCATATTTATATTAGAAAAATCAAGAACAATTTCGTTCTGGGATGCATCAGCACGTGTTAAACTTGACCTCCAGCACGCGCCAACTTTGACGTCTACAGCTAAGGGTGGCAGCTGCACGCGTCAGGGTCAGAGGTTGTAGGCCAAATAGCAAAGACATTTCTTTGGCAGACATCTTATTGAAGATCCGCTTCTCAGAACGTGCCGAGTACTGAAGGGGCTTTGATTATTTATGGACATGCTGCCTTTATTTGAAAGGTCCTTGAAAAACACGAGCTTTTAGTATTAAGAGAGGTCTTAAAGTGAGTAACACTGTGGATGTTTCAGTGCTTTCGTTTACGTGCTACCAAAAAGAAACAGAACGAAAAAATATGTGGTTAGAACTTCAGCAAACGTTGTCCACAAGGATTGAATATTTGGTTTCTAAATAAAAGTTTACGAAATACGACACCACTGACTTGGGATTTTAGCTTTTTTTCAAGCTTCCATGTGATTATTTGACAAATAATAACATGAAGGCTGTCGGTGTTTACATATAATGTACATGTCTTGATAGTTCATTGTTGTAGATCATCAAGTGATGACGATGATGGCTTCCTGATAGTCATAAATTATAACGAATATGGCGCACATGGAAAAATCATTGTGCAAACTATTACTTTCTTCTGCCACTCTTTATAAAAGAGTTGTTTTGCTTCATTAGTCCTCAGATCAGTTTTAAGATTCTGCGTCCAGGTGCACCTGTCCCAAGCAATCTATATATAGTCTGGTAACATCTACAGCAAACTGCATATACCATAATCCGTACATGTTATATTCACTATATTAGTTGTGTCTCTACCTTATATGTTCTTTGGTGTGACGAGGACTGGTGATGATGATTATGCTAATACCCATGAACGAGATGTGTGGCTATTTTATTTTTCAATTTTTGTGAGAATATTTTTTTCCCGAAGCATAGCAAAACTAAAACTGAAATTGAATAATATCTAAAATAATCAGACTTTGTACGGGACACAACAGATGATTCATCATCATTTAAACAGATACATATCCTTGATGAGTCTGTGTTACTAATAAAATGTTTTATGAATATCTGTGACAAACCTGCCTTGTGTATGAAAAGTAGGATTAAAGCTGTCGCCATTGTGTATCGACTGGATGTTGAAGAAACCCAGATACACAAATGTCGAAATGTCCATTCGTTCACATAACAGGTGGGGTGTCATTTCTGTGGAATTGGAAAGGGACCCAGCCAAATGAGAAAAACCCGGTGTAACGAAGTCAATCGTATTTAGACCCTTTTTAGAACCTATATTTATACTGTTACAAAACAATGATGGCGGAGGGTAAAATAATTGTTTCAATGAGCTCTGATATTTATCTTTCTTTCGTCTTTCTTTTGTTCTTCTCTGCTTTTCTGCCGTTAGGCGTAGCAGATTTGTGCTGATGATCGGTGTCCGTAATAGTGCACGCTCGGTCGCTTGATATGCTGTGATATTGTGGAATTTTAAGATGTCTAACTCCATCAACCCATCTTTTTCTTGGTCTACCCCTCCTTTTGATGATTCCATTTTCAGGTTGTACGCTCTTGCAACTGGTTTATTCAGATTCATTCTCACCAAATGGCCAAACCATTCTGATATGCATGATCGAGTAAATAATCTCGTTTTACAGTGGATCTAATCATATATGGCAGTTACTAAAATTTGCCTGTCACTTGAAGTGATTTGGTTTTCAGATAAAGACTGTGGTCATGAAAGGGGACAAGCCTAAATAAAATAACTGTTGCAATGAACCCTCCATTTGTTGTACTTAACTTACATGTTCTGTGTGTGTGTTTAGTAAACAATGTCAACATGTTTTGTTACTTCCTGAACAGTTTACACGTTATAAATGAATATTATATAACTATGTATTCAAACTTGTATTTTTGCATTCCTATGATATTTGATGGGGCCGTTTTCTCTTCGTTGCTAAACCCTAGACATAAATATTTATATTATGTTTACACCCAGACATTATATTGATTATCACTGACCATACAAGCACAATCTAAACTATAAATTGTTTGACAGTCTTATGTTCATATGGTTACCATTCATCACCGAGATGTACCAGACGATATTTATATTGACAATTTAGTGCAGAGACAGTAACCATATCTTTGATACTAGAATATGATAGCAGTCACAAACAAAACGTCTTTATTCAATCTCAAGTTTTCTTAGAAAACAAATATTGCTACAAAACCTCAAGCAAGATAGTTTTGTAGCAGATATTAATAAATCAGTTTGCTAGTTTCACAGTTATGTAACAACTTGTTTCCTAAATGTTGTTATCGCATTCCTGACTTTTTCTCTCCGCAGGAGCTTGTGAAAACCATAGAAGTATGATTTCTTTGACAAATACTACGCTTGACTGATTAATTAATCGATTGATTGATTGAATAATTAATAGTGGCATCATTATTGCACTTCGATGAATAACCATGTTTGCCCCGATCTCTTTCTTATATAGGAAGGTCGTAGTGGCAATGCACGAATTTCATAGTACAGACGAGGGTTCTCAATGACATTTTGAAAATAGTGAAAATTGTGTAGTTTTAATTTATTATTAGAAAAACATTTTCCCATGTAGCGAATTTCCATCTTAATCTTATCGATTTTCAATTAATAAGGACTTTTTACGTACTCCACTTTAACACGAGACTTACATTCAATCGTCCGTCTCCGATAGGACTTAGAACTCGATGACTACATTGGCATCATGAATCTCTGGAAAAATACGCCCATCTCTACATACGGTAACGAACAGTGTACGTTTGGAGCGAGAGGGTAGCACATTATGCAAACCAAGATATGTACGGTGATGTGTTTCCTAATTGATAGATTTATTGTTTGATATGAATATTATCACTGCACATCTATAAATAAACAACGTGTGCTCTTCCTTACACAGGAAGATATCAGCTGCAGTGCACGATCTTGGCATCATTCACGAGGGTCACCAATGTAATCTTTGTGGATATAGAAAATCTGTAGGGATTTTTATATTTATTTGATACTCATCGTTTTTGTCCGTCCAGCGACTATTCATAATTTTACTGGTTTTCATCTGTAAAGTGGTCTTTACACGCTCCATTTTAACATTGGACCTAGGTTTCATTTTTTGTGTGTCTAAAGGACTAGATACTCGACCTAACTTAAGCTAAGATCAGGGATTAGAGGAACAGTAGCTAGTCCACTTCATATGAGACACAAACCAAGTACTTTTGAAATGTTCGAGTACGTACAACTTGAACGACAAATAGATGTTTCCTAAATGCTGAGCGAATTCCACGATCAATACGACAGAAGAGCATTATGATTACTTTATGCCTGCAATGTCAAACATTATTACTATGTAGAGGGCTGAAGAAAGCATATCGTAACATACATAATGTTAGTTTAAATGCTCAGAAAGGTTATCAGTGACAGATCACGTGGATCACGAATCATCTTCTTATCGGAGTTTGACTGTAATTTCCCTTTAACATGTATGTCTTTTTGCATGATGGCGGATTGCGAGAAACTACAACTATATTTTACTTCTTTATGTTTCCATCTCAAGTATAACTTTGTCTTTCACTTCCCCGTTTGTCTTGACCTTTTCTTCTAGTTATCAACACACTGATTGTATATATTTATATATCAATGTGACTATAGAATGGAGCGTAATGAGAAGATGAATCTTCAAAATGTTTGTAGAGACATCTTCGTATCGCACTGACGTAAATGAAGAATGTGGTTACATGAAAGGATCTTGTATCAACCATTGCTCTACCTGGTATTCTCAAGTATTTTCGTATGTCTAGTGTGTGTACTGAACGCTTGCAAACAAAATGTATGTCCTTGACTATTGCTTATCAATTTGTTTGAAAATTCACTATAATAGCTTGTCTTGAGCAGAACGTCGTCAACCTAACAATCCTTCGGAATTTCTATCTTTCATGAGCCAGATGTTGCCCGTCCATCACGGGTGATGATGAGCATACAAATTTTCATCCATGGGAATTTAGTTGCGTTATGTTTGTCTGTGTGTACGTAGATGACTAGTGAACCCGATACGGGCTTGAAATGTTCTTGTACAGTGTGGGCAAGGTATACTTGCACTTGTGGGAAGTTTTACTGCCTTTCTATTTTGACGTTTTTGTTCCATCCGTGCTATTCTTAATGCCTCTCAGGCCGAGGAACCGTGTCGAATAAGTGTGCGCCAGGCTGATCTGTCTTGAACAACATTCTCCCAGTGGTTTACATCTATGCCAAAATATTTCATCGAGTTCTTGAGTGTATCTTTGAATCGCCTTTTCTGACCACCCTGTGAGCGTTTACCGCTATGCAGCTCACCATAAAAGAGTCGATTTGGGTATTCTGCAATCTGGCATTCGAGCCACATGTCCTGTCCATCGTGTCATTATTTTTCTAAGGCAGACTGTGTGAAAGTGGTTTAGCTTCCTTGCGTGTGATATACAGTCCAAGTTTCGCATGCGTGAAGAAGGACTGGGAGCACGACAGCTCGATATACCTTAAGTTTTGTGACTTGGCCAATACCACATTTGTGCCAGACGTTTCTATGTAGTCTACCAAAGGTGCTGCTAGCTTTAGAGATTCTGGTATTTATGTTATCATCTATGGTGACATTTTAGGACAGTGTGCTTCCAAGATAGTAAATCTGTGCACTACTTTCAGTTCCCTGCCGCTTGTTGTAATATTTGGTTCGGTATATATTTTCCAGGAGTTGGTTGGTACATGACTTCAGACTTCTCAGTATTGATGGTAAGACCAAAGTTGGAGCAGGCTTGTGAGAATCTGTTTATGCTAGTCTGGAGATCTGCCTCAGTGTTGGCTGTGAGGGCGCAGTCGTCAGCAAATAACAGATCTCTGATAGTATTAGACTTTACTTTTGTTTTTGCATAAGGTCTCCTTGGGTTGAAGAGTTTTCCATCTGTACGATACTTGATGTCGACACCTATGTTACAATAATTATTTGTTTAAATAAAATAGTTATTGGTTATTGGTTATTGGTTACTAAACTGACGTCATTGCACTCCGGGCAGACCCATAGGTGCTCAGTCTCCCCAACATATATCGAAGAGTATGCATACTGATGGTTCTTGTGGCTCGCTGATTAAACACACTCTCACTCTGCCTCTCAGGCATCCAGTTCGACTTGAACAACGGGTAACTCCAAACTGCTTAAATCGCTTGATCGATTCAACATCGATTTTAGTGTCCTCATCCAATAGAGACCGAAGAATATCCACCTTATCCATCTTCAACTCCCCAACAATCGATGCTGTTGATGCAAGTCCGCTCTCTCATTACCGTAAACACCCGCATGCCCAGGACAGTATATCCACGTAAGCCGCTGGAGGCTAGAAACTTCTATAGACGACATCCACTCATACCGAAACCTGCCCTTCTGGATCTTGTGAAGCATCGACTGAGAGTCAGAGACAACAACTGTCCCAGTAAATGAAGTCCCAGAAATCCAATGGAGGGCAGCAGTAACGGCCTCAACCTCCATCCTCATACTAGAAGTAGTTGTCCTGTATGCCCCACTTCGATCTGCAACAACCCAACCATGCGCATAAGCCAAGAAACCCCAGGCAAAAAGGAATCTGGCATCTTGCAAACAGACTCAAAGTGACCCAAGCACAGAATTCTCATATGACCCAAGCACATATATTTGAAGAATCACTGGTGTCTTCATCAGGACAGTAATCTGAGTTATTAGAATGCATTTTATCACATAATTTGTGATTTTGGCTGTAGTAAGTTGGGCATTTCTACAAAATGACAATTGGGAAATAAGGTGTGCTTCAGTCAACGAGATTAGACATCTCAAAAATATATAATTAATTTTTTTTACAATTATTTATGAAATTATATGTTTTGCATTAGTTAACATACATGTTATTAACTTAAATGCAAAATGAATACAAAATTACGGCCATTTAAATAGGCATGTTGCGCCGATCATAAATGATCAAATTCACATTATCCCAATGTTTAAGGGTTAATTATGTTTATTATTTTGTCTGGTATTCCATAGCATCTCAGAATATTCCACAGGGGATTCTGTAGACTATCAAAGGTTTTTTAAAAATCGATGAAATTTAGTATAAGTGGTTGTTGCTTCTCAATATGTTCCTCCAAGATTAGTCGTAGGGTAATTATTTGGTCTAAGCAGCTTCTCCCAGGTCTAAAACAAGATTGTTCTTCTCTCAGGGTTGTGTCCACTGCTCCTTTGATTCTATTAAGAATGATTTTGCAGAAAGTCTTGGTCATTACTGATAATAGGGTGATCCCTCTCCAGTTGTTGCAATATTTGAGATCCCCTTTTGGGGGGATTTTAACAACTATTTTATTTTTCCATTGATCTGGGACAGTTTCTTCTTCCCATACTTTATCATATAGTTATTGTACCTAGCTAATAGTTGTATCATCTGCCACTTTGAGCATTTCTGCAGTAATGTTGTCGTCACCCGCTGCCTTATTGTTTATCAAGGAATGGATTGCCTCCTTGACCTCAGCTACACTTATCATTTCTTCGTGAACTGGTAGAGAGCTGTTTCTTGCCTCTTCGTCAAATTTGAGTAGTTCTGGTGGATCAGGTCTATTTAATATTTCTTGAAAATGTTCTGCCCATCTTTTCTTCTGCTCGGTATCTGATGTTAGAACTTTACCATCTTTACTCTTGATTGGGCCACCCTTTGAAACAAAAGTTCTAGTAAGTTGTTTAGTGTATTGTATAGCGTTTTACTGTTTCCAGTCTTAGCTGCCTTTTCCCCTTCTTCAGCCAATTGATTGACATATGCTCTTTTATCTCTTCTTGCCTCTCTTTTCACTCCCTTGTCTTTTAGCCTATATTCCTCTTGAGCTTGGATTTCATCTGTTGCATTCTTAGTATTAAATATCGCTAGTTTCATTTTCCTTCTTTCTTGAATACATTTCCAGGTGTCATCGCTTATCCAGGGTTTTCTGTCTTTCGTCTTTAATCCTGCGCTACTATTTGCTGCCCACAATAGTGTGTCCTTTATCTTAGTCCATTTGTCTTCAATGTTCTGTTCATTTTCACCATTGAGTAACTCAAACCTATTCTTAAGTTCGAGCTTCTTTATTTTGTAGCCTTTGACTGTCTATTCGCAGTTGTTCTTTTTAGTATGGTGAATTTTCAATTTCAGTTTCAATTTACCTATGCATAAATTATGATAACTTCCTACATCTGCCCCTCTGTATGCATGGGCATCCAGCAATGATGTTCTAAATTGTGTATTTATGCCCATATGGTCAATCTGATTCCTGGTCACTCCATCTGGCTAGTGCCAAGTAAATTTATGAATTTCCATATGTGCAAAGATGGTACCTCCAATTACTAAGTTTGGCAGCATACATAACTCCGCCAGTCTTTCTCCATTCTCATTCATTGTGTTCATTCCTTGTTTTCCTATAGCTCTCTCTACCCCTACATTACCACTTCCAACATTGGCATTAAAGTCCCCCATTACTAATAACAGGTCGTGTTTTTTGGGTTTTGCTAATTTGATCTTGTAGTTGCTCATGAAATGTGTCTTTCTTATCATTCTGTATGTATATGTCAATGTATTTTATTGAAATCTATTCTCTTGTTATTTTAGTCTTCTTCGCTTCATTGCAGTAATAAGGGTTAGTGCGACAGTTCAGTTCTAACTAGAAGACAATCTCTTCTACGATCACATCGCTTGTGTGACGTATGCTAACTGTATTAGTTTATTCTGTTTCTTGCTAACGACGGATACATGACTATCAGATAGTGATTAACCAACACCAATAGAACAACCCCGTGAGTCTACGAGATTAAGCTGTAGACCGTTGGGTTAGTGATCCAACAGAAATAATTACAAATAAAACATATTAGCAAGGAGCTGAAATATTAATCAAATAAGCATGTGAACACATCTAAGATCCTTACCATGGACATGTCTAGTGAAGTTACTGTGATCAATTCAAAGTCAGCAATTTAAACCACGTGAAAAATTAATCTCAGAAGTGGCATGCTAGTATAGATATTGTATTAAGAGCTGAACAACTTTACAGAAAAGCTAGTACGAAGGAATTTAGTTACGATAGACAACTTTCTTAGGAGAAAAGTTCAGTGAAAAACAAAAACTTCTGCATTTTCATCATCAAATAGCTTGTCCTGAGCAGAATTTTGCCACACCAACAGTCCTCCGGAATTTTTCTCTCTCATAGGCCAGATGTCCTGCCTCTGCAGCCGTCATTTTCAAACCATCAGATACATCCTGAATCCATCTTTTCCGTGGTCTTCCTCTTCTTCTCTTTGCTGGTATGTCTCCTTCCATGATAGTCTTCTCCAGCCCGTCATGTCTTTTTATATGTCCAAAATATCTCAATTTTCTCTTTATTATTTTATTGTTAGACTGCATTGTTAGGATATTAAATAAAGCAAAAGTCTAGTGAGTCATCCTCAAATAATCATATATTTTAAGACAGTCACGTTGAGCAATACGACACAAAACACAATGCACCGCAACCTATTTGATATAACTGTTAGCTGTCATCTTTATCTTTGACGGTAAGGCTACGATTTCTCTATTTGATGTTCTACACCATGTAATTTTCAAACTCTCGACTTTTCTATTTTGATATTGGTTCCAGTCCATACACGCTGATGTGTGTTTAAATCCATCTTTCTTTATTTTATTCTAATTTACAACGGCGGTGTCTGTTGTCTTGTTCTCTTTCAACATGTTTATTTATGTCTGTTACAGCTAAATAAATACCATGTTTATCGAGATTTCCAGCCCTGAGGGGCAGAGTAGCAAGTATGTTTAACCAGCGAGCTACAGGAGCCATCAAACGCATACACGTCGACATCTACTTGGGTATATCTGCACGACTTACGATCATGTCATTTCAGTAAGCAATATTATATACCAAAAATAATTGTACATTCAAAGTAATTACCATCTTCTATGTGGTGGTTGTCAAGTTTATGATCAAATAATTTACAGTTTATGAGCCTCATATTTTTTTTCAACAATTTTTTTTCCGACAATTAATAGTTTTACATCATTATTCTTATTTTGTCACATCGACAACACAGTCAATATGTTTCAACAGAGTCTATGTTTGAGAATATGTTGCAATTAATCAATTAAGGGTATGGATATTTCACACAAGACATTTAACATATTTAAGAGATTTGAAATTAATATACCTACCATATATCAGCCATTTTGGTTTTTTTTTATTCTCAACAATCTGTCACTTGAATATATAGTAAACAATGAATTGCAAATTGTTATTTATCAAGGTTCAATGGGAATCGAAAATCTAACTATTTTACGGTCCATTGTTTCTTTAGTTTCATGAAATAATTTAAGCTTCAAAACCGCATACCGGGGCACTTGAAGCAGCCTCAATACAGCCAGGGTCGTAGGATGGGAATTAGCCCCAAACAATTTTTGCCTGTCTGCCAAGATTAGCACAGATGTCATTTCCATAATACACGCTTCAGACCACCCGATTACTCCTGATTAATAGTTGGCTAGTCGCACGTGCAAGCGATGTTGGAAAAGAGTCTTAGAGGTCCCTCACGAGTTGGAATTTGATGGGGCAATTTCTTTTACCTAAAGTAATGTACGTCGCTAAATGGATGACATAGTTGACATCATCGTACAATAGTAACTTGTTTGTACATTATCACAGTAAGAACGAATCAGTGAACGCATTTTTTTAATTCATATGTTGTTTTTTCTATAATGTCGTTTGTTCGTCAGACAAGTGAACACATTCAAGAAATGTTCTTTCAGAAATGTGTATTAATGTTCTATGTTCTTTTTTATGTAGTTATATTAGACAACACTGTTAAGTACTATCTTACTTTTTCTGAAATAATCAAGATATTGATTGTTGATTAAACTGAAATATTTATGTTGTCCATTTGGTCTACTTGTACCATTTATTCAAACAAATATGTCTCTTTAAGTGCACACGCTTTGATTTGAAACCATTGGTGTCTCTGATGATTGTGATGCGTGTCTGTCTATATGTCATCTCGTGTTTATAGTTGACACATACGACACAAGTGATCTCCATTGTTATCGCTTTGATGTCTTTCTACTCATGATATCTCAGGTCAGTCTACACTCGTTCTTTGTGCTTTCCACCGTCTTACTTCAGACCTCCTTAGTTCTAATCTCCTACAGCCGCCTGCAGCCACAGTCCGGTTGGGAGGATGGGGACCACTTGATTTCAGATCTGATCCTCTGTCTTCATTGTGCCAGCTGCTGGCTTGGTTTAGACCTTTCAGCAGTTGCATAGTTTCTCCTTGTTGTAGTTTTTAATAACAAGATATGTTGTCTTAAACAAAAACGAATTGTCAACTAGTTGCCCAAACCTCAAAAGGGAGTATACGGTAATTTATTAGTCTATCTTCTCTCCTCAAGACCTGTCCGATCTGTCTAAACATGTCATAAGCTCAAGGTTCTTGCTGACATAACTATGTGGTCTTGTGGAGCACTCAATCCATCGTGTTACACACGGCAATAGTACCGTGGTATCGTGTTCTGTATGTGCTGTTTTAAATTCAAGCAACTCTTCGTTATATTATTATTGTAAAATGATTATTATTCTATTATTATGTTCTATTATTTCACTAATTGTCTCTCTTTATTTAGTTTTTTTTTTCTTTTATGCCAGAGAGAGGATAGATACTTTTAAATTGACCTTTAAGAGTGATATATATTTATTTCCCCCGCTCCACACACACTCTGTTAGCGACAATTACATCATGTGTAAAATATAGCTGGTAAAACAGCACATTGTCAAACATGTAATCGAGAACAACCGACCAACGCTAAATATTATATTTGCTAAACTTAGTTGCATTGTTAGTGATTTGTTTTATTTGTAGCTGAAATATAACTGCCCCCAGAATCACCTTGTCAATATTCGACTATATCAGTGACCACCTGTAAGTGTTACAAACAGTACCTAAATACGAGAGATGTCATCTTGGAGAGCTAGACACGATCAAAGTCATTTTCTAACAAAAGCTTGGCTAATGAATGTGCGATATTGTGTAAGTCTTATTACAACTTCAGACTGACTGCTGTGTCCTAATCTTCTGTTGTTTTCTTCCAACTAATAATTATGTAATGCTTTGAGTCGCTTTCTCTCAACCTTTTCTTCTGATATATTTATTGTTCAACTGCGTATTATGTCTCTATATGTTTACCAAATAAGCTTACCCCATAGTTGTTTTATTTTATTTTCCAAAATTATCTTTGTCTACTTTTAAGCGCAACTTTATAGGTTTTTTTTTTATTTTGCTAGATACTCCCAACTATTTTGCATACACAGATTGAAAATGAAATCTTGCCACATCCTTTACAGGACGTCCATCAACCACAGTAAACGAGTCGTTGATTTTCTAGGTACCACAATGTAGTTTGCATTGCTTTCTGACCGGTGAGATCTATTTTTACCTTTTTGTAAAATCCCACGGAAACGAATTTGCTTCCAAACTTGCCCACCGTCGAATTTGAACTAAGTACGCTTAGGTTTGTGATCAAGCTCACTACCGCTTGAGCTAAAGACGCTCACGTACACAGATTACAACCGCTTAATTCGTATATTTTAGTTTCTGGTTCATTTACTATATTTCTACACTAAAGAAAATCAAGATTACGCAGCATTTGTTCCTATTTCTCCTGTTAACTTTCACAATCCGTCAAGTTTCTTTGAAGCTGGCAAGAATCCACGTTAATCCACAGAGATATTTGTCCAATCAGAAATTATATTTAAGATTTTCAAATGTACACCTTTATTAATATAAATACCGTAACAACATCACAAGATTATCGACGTTTACTTGATCTAGTTTCAGGGATCACACATTTTCAGAACTAATTTCTCACTTTTTTCTTCCTTGCTTTCTCTCTCTTACTTTCTCTCTCTCGCTCTCTATCTATCTCTCTATCACTCTATCTCTATCTTTCTCTCTCTATATAGACACACATAAATATGTATATATCTGTCGTGTCCTCACGTATACAGGTGGTCTATATCTCTTCAGCTCTGGTAAAGTTTTAGATTCTAGAATACTGCAAAAATCACTAAATTATAATGGACATGGTAAGCAAAAACTAGGAACCAATCAAACAAACACATCCTAGCTAATCAAATGACAATCTTCTACTTTTTACTGCAACTAAAATTATTATAAATAGTACTGAATGTTTCACAAAAATAATTAAAATAACATTGTAAGCATCTGCAGCATACATTGCCCAAGAACAATATCTGAAAATGCACAGGGCGGTTCACTGTGTAAGTGGAGTGTCTGGACAAGAGAAATATATATTTGGTTGAGTTTAGTTTACTGACAACATGTTTTGAGAATATAAACTTATAAATTAGTAGAAACTTTTTGTTGTCTTGGTTTTTTTATGTGGCGTCAACATGATAAGTCAAATGTATTGTTAATTATGCAATAGCTGAAAATAAGAAAGAGAAAATCGAGATATTTGGACATATGAAAAGGCATGAAGGGCTGGAGAAGACCAACATGGAAGGAGGCATACCGGCAAAGAGAAAAAGAGGAAGACCGCGAAGAAGATAGATTCAGGGTGTAACTGAGGATTTGAACATGACCGCTGCAGAGGCACTACATCTGACCTATGAGAGAGAGAAATCCCGGAGGACTGTTTCAAAGTTCTGTGGCAAAGTTCTGTAGCATTCTGCTCAGGACAAGCTATTTGATGATGATGAAGAAAAATCTCACTATATAATGATATATTACATTGGAACTGTCATTGTATCAAATCTTCACACTATATAATGATATATTACATTGGAACTGTCATTGTATCAAATCTTCACACTATATAATGATATATTACATTGGAACTGTCATTGTATCAAATCTTCACACTATATAATGATATATTACATTGGAACTGTCATTGTATAAAATCTTCACACTATATAATGATATATTACATTGGAACTGTCATTGTATCAAATCTTCACACTATATAATGATATATTACATTGGAACTGTCATTGTATCAAATCTTCACACTATATAATGATATATTACATTGGAACTGTCATTGTATCAAATCTTCACACTATATAATGATATATTACATTGGAACTGTCATTGTATCAAATCTTCACACTATATAATGATATATTACATTGGAACTGTCATTGTATCAAATCTTCACACTATATAATGATATATTACATTGGAACTGTCATTGTATCAAATCTTCACACTATATAATGATATATTACATTGGAACTGTCATTGTATACAATCTTCACACTATATAATGATATATTACATTGGAACTGTCATTGTATACAATCTTCACACTATATAATGATATATTACATTGGAACTGTCATTGTATCAAATCTTCACACTATATAATGATATATTACATTGGAACTGTCATTGTATACAATCTCACACTATATATGATATATTACATTGGAACTGTCATTGTATAAAATCTTCACACTATATAATGATATATTACATTGGAACTGTCATTGTATAAAATCTTCACACTATATAATGATATATTACATTGGAACTGTCATTGTATAAAATCTTCACACTATATAATGATATATTACATTGGAACTGTCATTGTATAAAATCTTCACACTATATAATGATATATTACATTGGAACTGTCATTGTATCAAATCTTCACACTATATAATGATATATTACATTGGAACTGTCATTGTATAAAATCTTCACACTATATAATGATATATTACATTGGAACTGTCATTGTATAAAATCTTCACACTATATAATGATATATTACATTGGAACTGTCATTGTATAAAATCTTCACACTATATAATGATATATTACATTGGAACTGTCATTGTATAAAATCTTCACACTATATAATGATATATTACATTGGAACTGTCATTGTATAAAATCTTCACACTATATAATGATATATTACATTGGAACTGTCATTGTATAAAATCTTCACACTATATAATGATATATTACATTGGAACTGTCATTGTATCAAATCTTCACACTATATAATGATATATTACATTGGAACTGTCATTGTATCAAATCTTCACACTATATAATGATATATTACATTGGAACTGTCATTGTATCAAATCTTCACACTATATAATGATATATTACATTGGAACTGTCATTGTATCAAATCTTCACACTATATAATGATATATTACATTGGAACTGTCATTGTATAAAATCTTCACACTATATAATGATATATTACATTGGAACTGTCATTGTATAAAATCTTCACACTATATAATGATATATTACATTGGAACTGTCATTGTATCAAATCTTCACACTATATAATGATATATTACATTGGAACTGTCATTGTATCAAATCTTCACACTATATAATGATATATTACATTGGAACTGTCATTGTATACAATCTTCACACTATATAATGATATATTACATTGAACTGTCATTATAAAATCTTCACACTATATAATGATATATTACATTGGAACTGTCATTTATAAATCTTCACACTATAAATGATATATTACTTGAACTGTCATGTGATCATTCAGAAAATTCACTTTTTCTTCACTCATATTGATATATTACTTGAACTTCATTGTATAAAATCTTCACCTATTAATGATATATTACATTGAACACATAAATTGTATAAAATCTTCTCACTATATAATGTATATTACATTGGAAGTCTTGATATAAAATCTTCACACTATATAATGATATAACATTGGAAACTGTCAATTATAAAATCTTCACACTATATTAATGATATATTACATTGAACTGTCAATATTAAAATCTTACACTATATAATGAAATATTAAAGCATTGGTACTGTATTGTACAAAAATCTTCATACTATATAATGTTTTAGAATATAAACTTATAAATTAGTAGAACTGTCTATTGTATAAATCTCACACTATATAATGATATATTACATGGAAATAGCATGTATAAAATCTTTACACTATATAAGATATATTACATTGGAACTGTCAAGTGTATAAAATTACCATATAATGATATATTACATTGGAACTGAGATTGTAAAATCTTCACACTATATAATGATATATTACATGGAACTGTATTGTTAAATTCTTCAATATATATGATATATTACTTGGAACTGTATGTGATATAAAATCTTCACACTATATAATGATATATTACATTGGAACTGTCATTGTATAAAATCTTCACACTATATAATGATATATTACATTGGAACTGTCATTGTATAAAATCTTCACACTATATAATGATATATTACATTGGAACTGTCATTGTATAAAATCTTCACACTATATAATGATATATTACATTGGAACTGTCATTGTATAAAATCTTCACACTATATAATGATATATTACATTGGAACTGTCATTGTATAAAATCTTCACACTATATAATGATATATTACATTGGAACTGTCATTGTATAAAATCTTGGAATGAAATCATATTTTTCTCACACCAAGTTTCCATCTTTTTTTTCAAATAGGAAATTTAATCGAGCATGGTAGCAATCAGCTGCGTCTCATTAACAACGATTCAGTTCTGGCAATGTTGAAACATAGTCTATCCATCTGAAATATGTAACTGGAATTTTTAGCTGTTAGGGCATTCCCAATTGTTGCCGGACCTAAGGTGTAAGAGCTCTGCTCGGAAAACTGAGACTTTGAAGCACAAATAGTAATGGGGGTGTGTGTGGGTATGTTTCTGGGAATCTATGGTGTGTCAGTACACACATCACTTGTGATCAGGAAGTTATATTTAAGCTTTTATAAGAAGTCAACATTTAAAATTGTCACAGTTATAAAATTGATTTGAAAATTAAGCAGGGGACGACAAATAAAACTAAAAAATAGATATAGACAGGAGAAATACTGTATAAACTAAAGCAATAAAAACACAATAGAAATGTATTTATGGATATACATTATCGTCTAATCCATTACCTATGTGGTTGTATATTATAGTAAATACATTATCATCTAATCCATTACCTATGTGGTTGTATATTATAGTAAATACATTATCGTCTAATCCATTACCTATGTGGTTGTATATTATAGTAAATACATTATCGTCTAATCCATTACCTATGTGGTTGTATATTATAGTAAATACATTATCATCTAATCCATTACCTATGTGGTTGTATATTATAGTAAATACATTATCGTCTAATCCATTACCTTTGGTTGTATATTAAAAGTACAAATGTGGTTGTATATTATAGTAAATACATTATCGTCTAATCCATTACCTATGTGGTTGTATATTATAGTAAATACATTATCGTCTAATCCATTACCTATGTGGTTGTATATTATAGTAAATACATTATCGTCTAATCCATTACCTATGTGGTTGTATATTATAGTAAATACATTATCGTCTAATCCATTACCTATGTGGTTGTATATTATAGTAAATACATTATCATCTAATCCATTACCTATGTGGTTGTATATTATAGTAAATACATTATCGTCTAATCCATTACCTATGTGGTTGTATATTATAGTAAATACATTATCGTCTAATCCATTACCTATGTGGCTGTATATTATAGTAAATACATTATCGTCTAATCCATTACCTATGTGGTTGTATATTATAGTAAATACCTATATTTTCATTATCATTCGCTTAGAGCTTACTGATTTTGAATTTGGATCAAATTTAAGTAAATTAAATCAGCAAGCTCAATCAGCAGCTAAAAACCACTCTTGGACAACTAAAATACCACATTTTCTTGAAACAATTAGAACATCACAATTTCGTGAAATAGTTGAAACACAAAACTTCTTCTCAACATTTCAATCACCATATTTTTGTGAACAATTAAAACACAATATTCTTGAAACAGCTCAAATAACACAATGTAGTGAAACATTAAAATATGGTATTGTCATTACAAAATTGTAATGCACCCTTTCGTGAAACAGTACATAAAAACATCCTATTATAACTCTACTATTAATTATTGACAACATTCCTGTAAGTCCTTGCAATTTATTACAGTTACGCCACTAAACAGCTTCTTATTGTCTGATTATTTACTTCTAAGTCCATGAATAATTGAAAGTACCACATCATTAAACTGAACATTCATGATTCAATCTAATCCTGTAGAATGGTATATTCTAGGCAGATGTAGTCCTTATGTTACTTACCAACTAATTATGTTGCCAGGAAATATTCAACAAGAGGCATCTATATAGAAAAAAAAAAGGTTGAATTTACCGTGATAGAAAGCTGATAGAACTAATAAAACAGGTATTCTCCACGGAGTGCCATGAATATTTCATGAGTTTTTCTACAGGACAACTTTTATGCAGAACTTTTATTAAAAAGACAATTTTCGTAGATATAAAGTGCGCTATTCTGAGATATCAAATTGAACAAACTTACAATAATTGTAAAGTGTTTCAGTGGGTTTTTTTTTAAAGCACCACTATCTGTTTAATATTATTATAATAAGTGACTATGAATGCCTTTAATTTTAAGAAATTTACACTTTTGTTTCCAGCTTGAGTCTGTGTTGCTTACTCTTTTCTTTCATAGTAACAAGTATAGGGACTACTGATGATGACTGTGGCAAAGAAGAAAATGACTATTGAACATCTTTTACAAAGATGTTCAACGTATGAAGAGCAGAGAAGACTGATATAACTGTCAAAAATGCACTAGATGAGAAACTTGAATAACTCAACAACCTGGTGGTGATCACATCTTACTTTGAGCGTATTCTAGCTGACGTCCAAGAGTGAACGGAGAAAGTGAAGAAACTTGTGTGTATCTAAAGTATGCAGTTTACCAGATATAATCATTACCAAAGAGAACAGCTTTGTTATGGGGTTTTAAAAATACTGACTGTCCGATACAAAGTTCATCTTTAGGAATGTGATACATGGAGAAAACAATTGGTGGCGAGAAGCTAGTCTAGCGAAAATAATACGATCACAAAGTTAACATGCCTAGTGGGTTTGACGATAACGGCATTCTGTAAGTGGGTTTGACGATAACGGCATTCTGTAACTATCTTTATTATCGCAGATCAATACTTCAATTGATTATTGTTTTCCCAACCGTCTTGTCACGTTATTCCAGATATTTTTCTCGTTTCTTGTTCTGCCATATTTTAATTCAAACTTTGTATGTACCATAAGATTGTTTTGATTATTCGTTCTAAGCATGCGTCTAATTAAATTTTCTCTCCATTTCAAAGTGGCTACAGTGATTCTCTAAAGTAGTGACAGATATAACATTAATGATATATATCACAACATGATACATCAATCAATCAATGAAATACATCACACCATGATACATCAATGAATTAATGAAATACATCACAACATGATACATCAATGAATTAATGAAATACATCGCACCATGATACATCAATGAATTAATGAAATACATCACACCATGTGATACACCAATCAATCAATGAAATACATCACAACATGATACATCAATCAATCAATGAAATACATCACAAAACATGATACATCAATGAATTAATTAAATACATCACAACATGATACATCAATGAATTAATGACATACATCACAACATGATACATCAATGAATTAATGAAATACATCACGCCATGTGATACATCAATCAATCAATGAAATACATCACACCATGATACATCAATGAATTAATGAAATACATCACATCATGTGATACATCAATCAATCAATGAAACACATCACAACATGAAACATCAATCAATGAAATACATCACACTATGATACATCAATCAATCAATGAAATACATCACACCAAGATACATCAAATCAATCAATGAAATATATCACAAAACATGATACATCAATCAATCAATGAAATACATCACAACATGATACATCAATCAATCAATGAAATACATCACAACTTGATACATCAATCAATCAATGAAATATATCACAAAACATAATACATCAATCAATCAATGAAATACATCAATCAAACATCAATCAATCAATGAAATACATCACACCATGTGATACATCAATCAATGAAATACATCACAACATGATACATCAATCAATCAATGAAATACTTCACACCATGATACATCAATCAATCAATGGAATACATCACACCATGATACATCAATCAATCAATAAAATACATCACACCATGTGATACATTAATCAATCAATGAAATATAATCAAACAGCTCATTTGGGCGTCTCTGTGGCTAAGTGGTTAAGCCCTTGACTTGCGAGTCGAAGGTCGTGTGTTCGAATTCCGACCTCGCCGTTCTGTTCACGAATGCATGTTTTTCCAGAGACCCTAGGATTGTTGATGGAGATACGGAGTTCGGGCTTTGTGCAACACTCTCGGCAGGTGGCGTGCCATTTTTGCGGAGAGGGGTAGAGCCATATGTGATAAAACCATGTGCAATGAAAACAATCTTTCGGCTTGAAAAACCACTATTTTTTCAGAAAGCTAATACTTATGAAATAAATCTAATGGAAGAGAATATATCACAAGAATCAAAATATCAAAGTTAGATAATATCTCACAATAATCATGATATTATAACAATAATAGTAATGATAGAAAGCGAAGCGAAATATACCAGACAAATACCTCCAGTATGAGGATGGAGGTTGAGGATATTACTTCTGCAATCCAGTGGCTCTCTGGAACACTGTTTACTGTTGGCCTTGTTGTATCTGTCTCTTTGATTCTTCACGTATTTTGCAAATTTGGAGGGTTTCGTTATCTGAACATGGTAGGTTTATGATATGCCCTCAGTGACCGTAGTGGACATCCTGGTTAGGATCGTGATACCATTGTCCATTCGATGTGCGGTATGATAAGACGAATGAGAAGAGTTAAACATTGTACAATAGTTAATATATCACAAAAACTAAATACCAATAATAGAAGAGAATATCTCATAAAAGTCAACTGTTATTGAATAACTAAAATATAATGGATAGAAAAAAACCTGATTTCTATATTTTAGTTATTTCTTCAGATATATAGTCATAAAGTACTTTAATATTTAACAAACGTTTTGTTCTTGAGTCAAATTATGATTCCTTACTAGTGCCCATTCTAGTTTCCACTATACAATTAGTCAATTTGCTACAAGATATGCAATTTCTTTCTTACTTTGTAACCAGTGGTCTCTAATTTAGTTAGCATTGATCTTTCAATCGAGACTGATCACATTTTTACCTCCAATATGTTTGCATTTAATTGTCTGGCTGTCGTTATTGTATTCCTACTCAGTAACCACATTTCGGGTCGTGAACGTAATGTTTCTCTTCGTTTGTTCATTTGTCTTGAATCGCAACACATAAAGCAGCGGGTTCTTAATAACATTTTAAATCTTCTCTACATTTCATTGCAATGTGTTTGTTGATTGTGAAACCTTGCTTTAGTCAGTGGTATTTTGCTGATTAATGATGTTATTCTGTGCACCGTCCGTCTTCAGTTGTACGGGTTTATTTGAAACACGTTCACTTACATCATTAACTGTTTATTCTTTTTCTTCTACTTCTAGAGCTTCATATCGATCACTTGATAAACCACTCTTTGTGATTTGCATGTGTTCTGATCCTAAGAGCGATTATACGTTGGGTCAGTTATGCGCCTACAAGTAGGCCAGCACATCCGATTTCTGTGACACATTTTATTTACTAAGGTAGCTTTCCTAGGTCTCTACCTTTGTCGCCTCTTATGATATGTCTTGTAGGTCGCAGTGTTACTATTCTTTACTTCCCTGGCTATCCTCAGCAACACACAGGCGATAATTGATTATGAATCTAACCCTACTGTTGTCAAATTGTTTTTTTTCCTGACATTACAAGTTAGCTAGAGTATACGACAATAATAACATTTAACGACAAGAATAATTGACATGAATATACCATGCAAATCACAATCACAATAAAACAGCTACAAAGTATAATGTTAAGTGAAATGTTTAAAAGCGCATATTGATGTAAAGTCAATTTGAATGTCTTCAAGAGCTACTTGCAAACATATTGTGGACAAGAATCGCATAACGTCACGATATTGTGTGTATTACGTTCAATAGAGGGAAAGTTTGCTGTTCTAACGGGGGGATATAGTCTGTTAGCATTAGAACTTGCTTCGCAAAAGATGAGAAAGGATTAGGCGCTAACGTAGCGTTGTCCAAGACAAACAGTGAGGACATCCAAGCCGGTATCCACTCTTCTTTAATGAAAACCGGGAGCCTACTTGGAAAGACACGTCAAAAGACAGCAATTTGTCGGTTAGAGGACAATAATTCCGCTTGCATCGACCGACATTTGAATTTGCAAGGGTGATTACGGGCGATTTGACACCAACAGGCTGCCTCTCACAAGATGGCATTTAGTGGTGGAGTATAAGAGGCGCCGAAAGCGGAAATGAGAGCCGGGAGACAAGAGAAAATCCGCTCGCCACGTTCGTTCCAAGAGCAAACTTTCCGCTTTCTCATCTTCTAATCGCCAGCTTCTCTCTGAGCCCTATAAGGAAAATTTCATCGATGATAATATATCAGGCTTCTTCATCTGGGCGCGAATATTCAACCTGGCAGAAGATTGCAGCTGACTTCATTTGTTTGATGAAATATGGCCTCTATTTTCTTTGCTAGAATATTGCTTTTGTTTTAGCTTTAGCTTCTTCCTCGCTGACCCTCGAATTAGAAATCGACTTTATCCGATGAAGCCTTCAGCTGTGTGGTTCTTTTTATTGATATAATGTTCAACTTGTGATATTTCTTCTTTAGAATGCGTATACAAGCACATCGTACCAAGAAGATATCATCTAACGTGATATATTTCAGATTAAGCTGTCAAAGTTGAAATAGAAAAGAGATCATCTCTGATGCTTAGTTAGGGATAAATCTGTCCCACGTTTCCACCATTTGTTATGCTAATATAAATTCTCTGTTAATTAGAGTCCATTAATTCTGTTCTGTTTTGTGTTCTGTAGATGAAGTAAAATATTTCAAACACGTAAAGTCATGACACATTGATCAAAATCTTATTAGAAAAGAGCCAAAAAGGACGGCGAGCAAGAGGAAGACCGAGACACTAGTGGGAAAGAACATCAAGAGATTAACAATATAATAGCCGTCCATCGCAAGCGATTATAACAACAATCTTAGACGTGTGCTGCTGCACCTCTATAGTGTGTGCGGAGGTAACTGTAGAGTCATATCCTAGAACAGAATCCCATAAGACAAATGGGGCATACATGATCAAGGTTAGACATGTGTGTGTTGTGTGTTCTGTCTTTTCGCCCAGCTCGTTTCTCTGTGCCTCAACGGTACGATGATTCTCAGCTATGCGGGTTCCTCTTTTGTTGTTACAGCGCCACATTTGGCGATCTTGCGCAAGGATTCTCAGCACGTGGTGTTTGTATTGAAGCATTTTAGAGACACTTTTAGAATGTCTTTGAAGCGTTTTTTCTGTCCACCAGCAGAGCGAGCGTCTGCCCCCTTCAAGTTCGCCATACATCAACTGTTTTGGGATGCGTTTATCAGGCATTCGAGCATCGAGGCCGGCCTATCTCAGGACTTCTGCAACAGCGTGTTGACGATTGGGATCTTTGCTCTTGTGGGGACTTCGCTATCTGGAATTTTGCCCTGCCAGTTTATTTTTAGTATTCTGCGTAGACAGCTTGTGTGGAAGTGGTTTAATTTTCTTGTGTGTCTACTATACACTGTCCATATATCGCTTGCGTGGAGCAGCGTGGTTAGCACTATGGTCTGGTAACTTTCAGCTTTCTGGCTACGCTTATTCCCTTCCGCTCCCACACAGTGACACATAGCCTTCCGAGCACAGCACTGGCTTTGGATATTCTATTGTTGATCTCAGGAGTCTATGTTTGCCGATCTGAATAGGATGCTACCAAGATAGGCAAAGTTGTCCGCTGGCAGGAGACGCTGGTGTTTAATGTTGATGACTGGATCATAGTACTAATCTGTAGGGGCGGGCTGGAATATGACCTCTGTTTTCTTGGTGGTACCTCCATGATTAAGACACGTGCAGAAATATTAGGAATAGCTGACACTAGAAGGAAAGGCCATAACATCAAAGAAACTTACGATAAATATGCAATAATATGGAGCGGGTCGACATAAAAAAAAGGCGAAACACGGTGTTGGTTTCATCATACATCCGGAGAAAGCAAAGTCTATCAATGAAGTAGAATATATATCGGAAAGAATATTACGTATTCAATTCATAGAACAAAACAAAACAACAACGATTATACAAGTCTACGTCCCGTGCAACGATAGCTGCAATGAACAACAACGACGTGAATTCTTCGACCAACTGTCAGACACAATTAATAAAACAAACGATAAAGATGAGCTAATTATAATGGGAGACTTCAACGGAAGAGTTGGAAGCAAAAGACGACACGAGACATGCCTAGGAAATTTCAGCGACACCGAAGCAGAACGAAACAACAACGGCGAAGAAATGATCAACCTATGCTACGAACACGACCTGATCATAACAAACACACTATTCCAGCATCGAAAAAGCCATACACAAACATGGTATAAGTGGAACAACATAGAACAGTCATCTCAAATCGACTATATACTTGTTAGACAAAGACAAAAAGGAATATAATAGATGCAAGAACCATACCGAATATAGATATAGTCACAGATCACAGACCAGTCATACTAACACAATTCAAGGCAAAAGAAACTAAACAGAGAAAGAGAAATCCAATTTTCGTCACCATCTTGAAAAAATTAGAGGAAGAGGACATACAAAACGATATGAGCAACATGATGACAAATATTTTTATAGCGCTACCATCAAGTATAAGCAATGTACATCAAGAATGGGAAACATTTAAAACAGCAATGATGAAAACATTAAACACACTATGTGGCAAAAAACAGTTAAGACAGAAATTCAAACAAAAAAACTGCATGGTGGAACAACGAGGTCAAGGAATCAATAAAAGCCAAGAAGAAATGTTTCAAAACATGGATAAAATCCAAAAGCCAAGAGGATTACACAGCATACAGAACAGCGAGAAGACAAAGTAAACAAGTAATCAAAAATCAAAGACAGAATCGTGGGAAAAATACGGAGAACAACTGTCATTACTATGCAAAGAACAGCCACGAAATTTTTTCAAAAGTGTCAATTCTATGAGGATAAGAGACGAAAGTTTCAACCCCACTGACATTATTAATGATAAAAACGGTATACCGATATTTAATACAAACGGAAGGAAGAACAGATGGAAAGAATACTTCCAAGAACTACTTAACCAACCACCAACACCAACTGCGAATAGATTTAAAAATAACACAAGCATAGAAGAACCAAATATACTCATCCAAGAAATAGAAGAAGTTGTGAAGAAGAGTCCACGTCACAAGACAGCAGGCATAGACGGTATAACCAATGAAGCAATCAAGGCATGCGGAGAAACAGGAATACAATGGATTCATAGAATCTTCAAGTCAGCCTGGACAGAAAGAGAAGTCCCCAAAGATTGGCAGAAAGCCATCATAATACCAATATGGAAAAAAAGGGCAACAAAAGAGAATGCAATACATACAGAGGCATATCATTATTAAGTCATGTTGGGAAATTATATGCTAAAATTTTGGAATCTAGAATCAAACCTATAATAGAACCACAGCTGAACATCGCTCAATTTGGGTTCAGAAAGGAAAAGAGTTGCACTGATGCCCTGTTCACACTAAGGCAACTCAGCGAAAACACCATAGAATATGACAAACAGCTCAACTTAGCATTCATAGACCAAGAAAAAGCCTTTGATAGAATAAACAGAAACAAACTATGGACCATACTAAGTGAATATGGAATTCAGGGCCAACTATTAGACAATATTAGAGCGCTATACCAAAATGCTCAAGCGTAGTACGAACAAGCGACGGCCTGACAGACGAATTTGAATTATCATCAGGAGTAAGGCAGGGATGTGTGCTTTCGCCTATACTGTTCAATATTTACATAGACAGGATAACGCAAGAAACCAAGACAGATAACAACCTCGATAACAACTACAATTTAATAAACGAACTACTCTTTACAGATGATCAGAGTATAATTTACAACAACGAAAACAAACTTCAACAACACATAAATGCCCTGCAAGCCACATGCGAAAAATATGACATGAAAATTAACACCTCCAAAACAGAAGTCATGACAATAAGCAGGTCAACAGGTCAACTAAATATACACGTGAATAATGTCAAAATACAACAGACTCCAGAATTCAAATATCTCGGGAGTATATTCACAGCAGATGGAAAGATAGACAGAGAAATCGAGACTAGATGCCAGAAGGCAAATGCAGTGACATACCAACTGTCACCACTATTAAAACATCCAAGCATTAACATGGCAGTCAAACGACAACTGATAAACTGCATATTTATTCCAACTCTCTGCTATCAGTGCCAAACATGGCCCCTGACTAAGACACAAGAAAGAAAGATTACAACATGTGAAATGAGATGTCTACGAAAAGCTGGCAACGTTACAAGGCGAGATAGAGTGAGAAACGAGAATATCAGAAGCATCGTTGGTACTATACCATGCATACAGTACATCGAGAAGCAAAGATTCAAGTGGTTCGGCCATTTAATGAGAATGGAACCACATTTACTACCATCACGTGCCTATAATAATCGACACTCAGGGCGCAGAGCACGAGGCAGGCCAAGAACAAGATGGATAGATAACATCTCAGAGTCCCTGCGAAAGCATGGACTGACAACGTCAAGCGCAACACACCTGGCACAAGATAGGAAACTAACTCTCCCCGACGCTTCATGGCAAATGTGGTTAAGATAAGATAAGATAAGATAAGACCTCCTTGAGGACCAGGAGCCACACTAAATGGCGTTTTTACTCTATAATGGTTTTTGCCCTGGTCCACTGGGAGTTAATGGTAAGGCCAAACTTATCACTGGCCATTGAGAACTTGTCAATGTAAGTCTGCATATCTTCATCAGCGTTGGTAGCGAGAGCGCAGTCATCAGCAAACAACAGGTTTGAGATAGTCGATTTGTTTACCTTGGTGGATGATTTTAACCTCCGAAGATTGAATAGATTACCGTCTGTCCTGTATCTAATCTTTACCCCATGTTTGTCGCCTTCCCAAAAGACATCCATGAGCATGGCAGCAAACATTATGCTGAGGAGTGTTGGGGCCAGTACACAGCCCTGTTTGATGCTGCTGATTAACAAATTACAGCCTGGCAGAGTGCAACATAAGGCAATGGACCGGGGATGTTAAGAGCAGCTCCATTGAAAGTCGATCATTGATGGGGAGACGGCAAATGATGATGATAAGATTAAGTTAAACAAAGTGAATATAATGTTTTGCAAACAATATGTCTTCACATTTTAAAATTCTGATTGTAATTCTTTGAAACTGCAGAAAAAACTTTATGATAGATGTTCGTACATAATAATCAATGTGTGTTATTTTCAAGAGTTCATTCTAGATTCTTCTCTACTTCTGTAGTTACTTTCCTTTTCTAATCGCTCACCTTTAACCCATGCATCACTAAGTTGTTATATTGCCCATGTTTTACATTCTCATTTGTCTTGTAACACAACATCATTCCATCATTCCCGTATTTTGATATCGTTTACATGTTGTACTGTAGTCTACCGATCATCTATAACGTTGAACATTTTTTAGGAAGTTCGATTTGTGCGTCGTAGATCAATACGGTTGTATCTTTCTATCTCTCAGTTATCATATTGCTTTTCATTTGCTATTTTAACCATGTTTTAATTTGCTATTTTGTTTTGTTGACGATGACTGCCAACTGAAATCTATAAAATGTACATCCAGTAATTAATTTGAGCAAGTCAAAGATACCTTGGTAATTGAGAATGGACAAGAGTATGCTGCAAAGTCTCTGCCCCTGCAAAGTCTCTGCCCCGGCAAACCGTCTGCCCCTGCAAAGCCTTTGCCCCGGCAAACCATCTGCCCCTGCAAAGCCTTTGCCCCAGCAAACCATCTGCCCCTGCAAAGCCTTTGCCCCAGCAAACCATATGCCGCTGCAAAGCCTCTGCAAAATTCTTTAAAATGTGCGCTAAATATTCTTGCAAACTTTCATCATTCTCAAAATTTGAAGCAGTTAGGGATTTATTGTCTGACTAAACTGAGCGTATATTTGATTTCTATTGTAAAAGAAGAAGACAGAAGTTATGATCATACCAAAAAAGCAGATTTTACTAAAATGCACCATAACAGGAAATAGGACTGATCTAAGACAAGTGCAGCAATTTAAATACTTCGAGTCCTGGTAACATCAGATGGCAGATGCCGATCAGAAATAAAGAGTAGAATAGGACAAGCGAAAACATCGTTCCTGAAAATGAGAAGCATTTTCTGCAACAAGTCCATGTCAATCCCGATCAGAATGCAAGTTATTCAGTGCTACATAGAACCAATACTGACATACGGATGCGTGTCATGGACAATGAACACATAGATCGAAAAATCTCTGATGACCACAGAGATGTGGATCTCTAGAAGAATGATGACAATCCCATGGACTTTTAAAATGACTAATGTTGATGTATTGAATGAGATCAAGACACAGAGAAAGCGTTTCATCAATATAAGAAAGAGGCAGTCATCATTTTTCGGGCATGTGATGAGAAGGGGAGGTTTAGAACACATTGTAACAACCGGTAAAATCTAGGGTAGACGAGACAGAGGAAGATAGAGAGAGGAAATTTTGGATAGCCGAACTTCATGGCACTGTAGAGCGTCAACATTTGAGTTGATAGCAAACACCAACGACAGAGATTTGTGGAGATCCATGATCGCATGCGCCAGTCGCCACGGCACCTGATGATGATTGTAAAAGAACAATCTCAATATCTTGTTGCTTTTGTTATCCTTTGCTTGATAACGGTCTTTGGTTGAAATGTCGCAGTAACTTGTTTTTTCTTCTTTGTAAAACTACATTACTTTGTTTGAACATTTTTTCCCGTGACATACATTACAAAACTAAACGCTGTAATCCACATGGTTTTGAGAATTCTAGTGTTTATTAATTGTTATATCATTCTTAACTAACATCCAAGAGAATACACATTGCTAGTTCTAGAGGACTTGAAAATATTCACTATTTAAAATGTAACATCAACAGTTCAAAAACTATTCGATACATGTTAGGAAACTCTGGTATTGAGTTCTCAATCGACCTACCGTGTCGTACTGGTTGTGTAGTTAACTACTCTGTGTGTTACGAAACATGTGACACCAGCAACATAATGAAGGAAAAGTCATAGATAATTTACATACAGAAGTGTATTGTACATGAACATATTATCGACCGACACAGAAGTGTATTGTACATTCACATATTATCGACCGAGGTGGACAAAAATATTGAAAATTGTTGTGATAGATGTGCTTGCAGAATTCCTTCCCCTGTCTAATGATTCCCGATCCAGAACAGGTTGTGATAATCGGACATTTCCCACTTTTGTGTGATGATTTCACACCTACATCTAAGGTCACACACATTAGCTCTACTAATACATATTGATATCGAATTTAGAGATGTGTACATAATGTACAGAAGGTAATGTCAGACGAGATCAAACTTTATGGGTTTTTATTGGGAACTAAAGATAGAACATCTTTCTCAAAATATGACTGCTGCTGCTGTTGCTGTACAGATCAGAAAGTACTCTTATAATTGATATATGTAAGAGTACAGTTAATATCACTCCTACCAACTCAACGATTGATTCTGATACGATCAACACGGACCATCTATGATGAACGTTTACGTATCTTATTTTTCATACTATTCAGTTCATTCATAGTTTCTACTTAATCGTTTAAATTATATAGGTTAGTTGCTTGACCGCGATGAAGATCTTTTGGTCGATAAGTTGGTATTATTAATTTGTCCTGTGTCGTTACCACATTATAAAACGACCAACATCCCACTAGGGTCGTAGGGGTGTCATGATAGAGAAATCAGCACACAAAAAGTCCGTCATAGTTATGTTTTCAAATTTGTGAATAAGTGTGGAGAAGTCATGCCATAACTAGTTCATGACGTTGTCAATCCATAACTTTATCTGTCTTCCATTTTTCCTTCCACCATACTATAGCTAGTTCCAAAATTCGTGAACGTCTTTATAGACCGATAAAAAAATCATCCACTTGACATAAATTATTGATTTTTAAATTGTTATGTAGATAACAGTGACGACCTTCATAAAGTATTTTTTGCTAACCCAAACCTTTAGTGCTGTAAGATTTTACTTATGTTATTAGTAAAATAACAGCGATGGTGATTTCGTATACATGTAGAAGTTTGACAGTACGATAGTCAAGTTTTTTAAAAATAATTACGCATTTTCGCGCTTCCAATCCAATTCAGCGCATAAGTGAAGAATTTAAGAATCCCTGATGGGAAATTTATCATTTCACATTGTATCCGAACGATTGTCATTGGCGTATGCCCACACAATTTATTTGCATTGATAGAAGTGGAAGGTATCAGTTGTACACTATGTCACATTGATTATTAGAATATGTAATAGCGATACTTATTTGCAAACATTCGTCACCATTTTGTGTTTTACTTTGATGTTCGTTTTGTTGTGCTTATGCAAAATTATATAACAAAAACGCTTTTTGCATCAACCAAGCTACCTACCAATTACTTAAACATGAATTAGTAAGGTCGTGATGTATATAAGACTGCCTGCAAAAAATTACTGTTATGCATCAGTTATATTTCGTACATATTAAACATTAGTGTGTTCACAAATTTTGGAACGAACTATAACACTGTCCGTTTTACAGTATGTGTCTCGCTATCTATTACATGGTCGTTAGTGTCGCATTTTTAATAACACTGTCCGTTTTACAGTATGTGTCTCGCTATCTATTACATGGTCGTTAGTGTCGCATTTTTAATAACACTGTCCGTTTTACAGTATGTGTCTCGCTATCTATTACATGGTCGTTAGTGTCGCATTTTTAACAGGTGATGAAGGTTAGGAAGGGTATGACTGCGATGAGGGTAATGGAGTGGCAAATTGTGAACAGCGCCACCTTTGTCTCTTATATCAGGATCTGGTCATGTATGTGATTGAGTATGCTCTGATGATCCTGACTTTCAGCCATGTGCTGATAGTAATACAGGAAATAATAGAGAATCATACGTAAGTGCATTAAAGACACGTCGTGCAGGGCGATGCAATACCTTCTTGATTATCCTACTATGGAAAATAGAACACGGATGTGTTGTGCACGATCATACCTTCGAGTCAATGCTGACATACAACATCCTCTGCACATGGAAATAAATAGCGAAAAGGGAAATAGTTAAAAATAGAAAATAAAATGGTTGGGTCAGACCACAGCCAACTCTAAATACTGGACCGCATATATGATGGGAAAACCTCTGACCTAGTTTCAGTTGGGAGAGGGGGCTGGAATTTATACATTTTTCATAGAACACTGCAAGTTTTTTTGCAATTTTACACAATTCTGCGAGTCTATGGTTATTTATTGGGGGCAAATATTCATAATATTGATATTCCTTATTGTTAAACTTAACTTGTTGCATAATGTAACTTTGATTTAGCATTTTGTGTTGATTGCAAAATGAATTCGTCTTTAGACAACAATACTGGAATGTGAGATCACGTGACCGGTTGTGGTCTGCTTTCCAATTATCTTTACCTGATTATGCAGGCCCTACGAGTTTACAGTTCGCTGTAGTCATACCGAGGACTGTATTTAACAATATTAAGAGTTGTGTCAATTAGTAATGCAAGAGTACAGTAGTTGTGTCTAATCGTTTATGGCGAATATAAATACAAATGCGTCTAAACAGGCAATGCTTTTCGGAGACAGTGAAGGTCGATCATGCAAAAAGTAGACTATATAAATAACAGAGGCAGGGAAGACACCATGCGCGAAGAGCACACAATAGACGGTTTTAGATCGTCTTATCATGACGATGTGAGACAAAACAGTAAAACATAAAAAAAAAGAGAAAAAGAAGACTAACAGTAGATAAATGTTGCAATATCATTAGAAAAACTACTGTCTAATCAAATAATCAGAGGTTGTTAGGGTTCTGGGTAACATATCTTTGCATGTTTATGACATAGATACACCTATTATTTTATAACCATGCCTTATGACATGAGAGCCTGAATAAGGACAAAGAACAGTCTTTCATTAATTTGAAACAGACAATTTCATATAAATAATATATCTGACTATCATAAGGTAATCGTGTGATGTTTTTCCTGTTAGCGTGATATTATTAATGTGACAGCATCACCGGATCTTATTAAAACACATTTTGTAAAAAAAAATTATAATTATATTTTAACTACTCTAAGCAGGGCGTTTAGTACATCAGTCTTTTAAGGATAAAGAAACGTGTTTAAACACCAGTTCACAATTTTGCTATCTTGGGTAGATAATCACTGCCAGTCTTTCTCTTGATGAAGAAATCAACGCTTGAATAGGTAGTGTGGCTATTACATTCGGCAAATTGTCAAAAACAGCATGGGACAACACAAAATTAACATTGCAGAAGAAGATGTATATATATATATATATATATATATATATATATATATATATATATATATATATATATATATCTACATACTAAAAAAGAACAACTGCGAGTAGACAGTCAAAGGCAACAAAATAAAGAAGTAACAGAGGAATATCATCTCGAACTTAAGAATAGGTTCGAGGTACTCAATGGCGACAATGAACAGAACATTGAAGACAAATGGACTAAGATAAAAGACACACTATTGGGGCAGCAAATAGTAGCGCAGGATTAAAGACGAAAGACAGAAAACCCTGGATAAGCGATGACACCTGGAAATTTATTCACGAAAGAAGAAAGATGAAACTAGCGATAATTAATACTAAGGATGCAACAGATGAAATCAAAGCTAAAGAGGAATATAGACTAAAAGACAAGGGAGTGAAAAGAGCAGCTAGAAGAGATAAAATAGCATATGTCAATCGACTGGCTGAAGAAGGGGAAACGGCAGCTAATACTGGAAACGGTAAAATGCTATACAATACACTAAAACAACTTACTGGAACTTTTGTTTCAAAGGGTGGCCCAATCAAGAGTAAAGATGGTAAAATTCTAACATCAGATACTGAGCAGAAGAAAAAATGGACAGAGCATTTTGAAAAAAAAATTTAATAGACCTGATCCACCAGTACTTCTCATGTTTGACGAAGAGGCAAGAAACAACTCTCTACCAGTTCACGAAGAAATGATAAGTGTAGCTGAGGTCAATGAGGCAATCCGTTCCTTGATAAACAATAAGGTTGCGGCTGACGACAACATTACTGCAGAATTGCTCAAAGCGCCTGATGAAACAACTATTAGCCAGGTGCAAGAACTATTTAATAAAGTATGGGAAGAAGAAACTGTCCCAGATCAATGGAAAAAGGAATAATTATTAAGATCCCCCAAAGGGGATCTCAAATATTGCAACAACTGGAGAGGGATCACCCTACTATCAGTAATGATAAAGACTTTCTGCACAATCATTCTTAATAGAATCAAAGGAGCAGTGGACACAACCCTGAGAGAAGAACAAGCTGGTTTTAGACCTGGGAGAAGCTGCTTAGACCAAATAATTACCCTACGACTAATCTTGGAGGAACATATTGAGAAGCAACAACCATTTATACTAAATTTCATCGATTTTAAAAAAGCCTTTGATAGTCTGCACAGAATCTCCATGTGGAATATTCTGAGATGCTATGGAATACCAGACACAATAATAAACATTATTAAGAGCATCTATGGGTTCAAAGTGTGCAGTTCGCACTGATGGTGGACACAGCGACTGATTTATGGTTGAAACCGGAGTAAAAATTAGATTGTATTCTATCTCCGCTATTGTTTGGAGTGGCCATTGACTGGGTGGTGAGAAAATGTTGCAGGGGCGAAACTAGAATCAATTGGGTAGAAAATAGTCAACTAGAAGATTTGGATTTTGCATATAATATTGCCTTGTTATGTAGAAACAATCAAGATATGCAAAGAAAAACAGACAACATGTCATATATAGCTTCCCAAGTTGAACTTCAGATAAGCTATGAAAAAACAAATATAATGAAGACACCTATGGAAATTAATGCGGATATCACCCTGGAATCTAAAATGATAAAAATAACAAAGCAGTTCACCTATTTGGGTAGCAATTTTGATTGCACAGGAAATGTTAAAAGAAATTATGATACGAATTGGCAAAGCAACATCAGTTTTAAAAGTCTAAATAAAATATGGAACTGCAAGTTAAATAGTATTAAAACTAAATTACGAATTTTCAATTCAAATGTTGCATCAATCCTAACATATGACAGCCAAAGTTGGAAAATGACTAAAGATATATAAAGCAAGTTGAATGCATTGGAAAATAGAAGTCTGCGAAAAATAATGAATATAAAATGGAACGAATTCAGGAGAAGTGATGAAATCAGAGAAATGTCTGGTCAACCACTAGTGACAACTACTAGTTATAAGAAAGAGAAGATGGAGATATGTTGGACACACCTGAGGAGAAATGATCAACGAATATCAAAGCAGGCATTGAAGTGGGATGCAGAGGGTTCAAGAAAGAGAAAACGACCTAAGGAGACCCTGAAACGAACTTTGCTGAGAGAGGTCAGAAATATCGGTATCAGTTCCATGGAGGAGATTGAGCGAGTTGCCCAAGATAGAGCGGTATGGAGAAATTACTTGCAGGGCCTATGTAACGTATAACGATACGAGAGGTATTTATATATATATATATACAGTGGCGGCTTGTGTTCAATTTTGTTGTTGGGGCCTAGCAAAAATTTAGGAAAAATCGTGGTTTTCTTTGGGGTATTTACTATTATTTCTCTATTTCGTGAAATTATTACCCATTTCAGGAAAATAGCAAAATGCTTCTGTTCTGCAGCTGCTTGATACTAAAGAGAGTTGGCTATTAATAAATATAAAATCAAATATAATTAAATATTTCTGACACACCAAACGACAGAAGCGCCTAGAAAAGATGATTTTGTTTAAACTTCTTTGTAACGCAAATTGAACATGCGTCACCCGCATGTATTTAATAGCTAAGTCCCGTAAAGGATATGCCACGATCTTTATTCTATATGTAGTGTACTGTGAAAGAAGTGAAATTCTTCACTTCTGTTGTAATCTTTGCTTTATAAAGGCAATGTGGTCGAAACGTTGCTGTGTATTCTCATTGTTTTTGAATTTTGTAAATATCTAGTACTTTGAAACATTGTTATTGTTAAAAATGTTTTTACTTGTTTCGCTCAACTCAACTCAACGTTAACTGTACGAAAGAAAATTGCTGTAGACAAGATATATTAATGCAAGGGACAATTCCATAAAACTAATCTTATTCTTTGATGGTTTGTTATTTATTACTATTCTTTTCTACGCTTTTATACTATTTTTATATTTCAAATTGGGCATTCAATTGATAATTAAACAGACTATTGAATCTGGAGTCCCCGTTTATCTGGGGAGTATTTTGACCGCGTAAGAATGATTATGAATCCTCGGGCTGAATGAAAAAGACGCAATTATTTTGACAATTATCATTGCAATAGCAATCAAAGGTCAGAGGTCTCAATGGTAGATCTTAGATAGGCAACATCTTTTAAACTGGCCCCAGAAATAGTACACGACACAATGCGTGAAGCATTAAAGGAAAAATGCCGAGTTTCAGTCTACATAACATATTTTGATAAGGATATGTTATATATATATTAATATGAATGTTATATTATTCTGATATAATATTTATATTTTAGTGTTATATATTCAATTTTAAAAGCAAATCCTTGTCAAGTTAAGAGTAATAATTACGAAAAATAATTTCTAAAATAATAAGTACACGTTAATAATTTCTGGTTTGATGGGGCCGGTTCTTACTGACCCTTAATGACCAGGGACGTATACTAATTAGGAGGGGAAAGATGCTAAATTTAAGATTTCAGACTGCGTGTGATATTTTAGCGATATCTATCAACTTTCAAAGCTAATCAGTATCCCGTTCTTCTTCTTCTTCTTCTTCTTGCGTTCGTTCTTTACAACCAATTTTAATCACTCTTTGTGATATGTTTGATTTTTGCCAAGAACGTGTATACGTTGCACATTGGTTTGGTAGGCCCCTAAACGCATAGACTTCTACACATTTAGGACATGTGCATCCGATTTCAGCCAAAGTATCCCGTTGAAAGTAATAATTAATAACAAATAATGTCTAAAATAATAAGTACACGTTACTCAAAATTTTTGGTTGGGCCGGGTTCCACTGAGCCTTAATCGCGAGCCGCCCTGTATGTATAATATATATATATATATATATATATCGAGTATGTGTTATTAGTTCTTTACTATATAGCTCAGAAACTTGGACAGCCTACTCAAGACACGAGAGGAGACTTAACATCTTTCAACATCGATGTCTCCGCCAGATCATGAACATCAGGTGGTACGATAAGGTTTCCAACTCTGAAGTACTGCAACGTGCAAAATGCCGTCTTTCACGAACATGTTCAGCAGTAAAAGAATAAGATGGTTAGGGCATGTGAGACGAATGGCCGAATATCCCAACAGATGTTTTTATAAACTTTCGAAACTGAAGGCTCCAAGACTGAGACAAGCGCAAACTCCTATAAGTTGACACATTAAACACTTGACAATCGACCGTCTGTAAAGACGAGTAATGCCATATACATACACTCACACACACACTCATATACGCACATATACACACACACACCTATATATATATCTTATCTTAACCATATTTGCCGTGAAGCGCCGTGGAAAGATTTAGTTTTCTATCTTATGCCAGGTGTGTTACTCTTGACGGTGTCAGTCCATGCTTTCGCAGGGACTCTGAGATGTTATCTATCCATTGTGTTCTTGGCCTTACTCTTGCTCTACGCCCTGAGTGTCGATTATTATAGGCACGTGATGGTAGTAAATGTGGTTCCATTCTCATTAGATGGCCGAACCACTTGATTACTTGCTTCTCGATGTACTTTATGCATAGTATTGTACCAACGATGCTTCTTATACTCTCGTTTCTCACTCTATCTCTCCTTGTAACGTTGACAGCTTTTCGTAGACATCCCATTTCACATGTTGTAATCTTTCTTTCTTGTGTCTTAGTCGGGGCCATGTTTGGCACTGATAGCAGAGAGTTGGAATAAATAATATTTATAATATAGAACTAAACTTCTGAAAAGCATGTATTTTCCCTATTTCAACGTATGTCTGTATGGCACATATGTATTTCTGAAACAATAGTGAAACAATCGATTTATGCCTTTGAATTCAAGTGCTAGAGAAGAGTATCCAGAATACCATCAACAGTAAAAAAAATTTTTTTTTTTATTTTAAAGCAGCTTAAATTAGAAATGTAGTAGTTGATAAAGAACACAGACAAAAAAGAATATTCATATAACTTTAGACATTTTAAACGACATGATTCTTTAATGAAGATCGTCCTGGAGGACAGGATGACGGAAAAAGGAGGATAACCACGAAGATGATATGTGCAAGATGTTACTGACGGGTTCAGTATGACTGCTGCAGATACCGGATACCTCACACAGTATAGGAGGTATTTAGAGTCGCTGTCGTGGAAGCCAAGTTCTGAAATGGACATGCTAGATGAAGATGACGATTATTGTGATGATCATGATGATTGTAATGCTGTGGATGATGTATATAAAGGTATGAGTCAGTTATGATGGCCTACCTTGTTCTAAACAGTTTTGACATTATGCTACAGCATAATTCAGTCAGTGTGATACTTCAGGATTACATTTATGTACCTAAAATCTAATCAGTAACTTATCATGACCTTCCTTGTCCTAAACAGTTTTGACATCATGCTACAGCATAATTCAGTGAGTGTGATACTTCAGGATTACATTTATGTACCTAAAATCTAATCAGTAACTTATCTTAACAAATTTGTGTTCTATCTGACATTTTTAGCATTATCCATATCTGTTTTAGAGCTGACAACCCAAATCTATAAAAATCTCTGCTTTGTTACAGAAATTGCAATGAAAAACGGACAATGTGTTATGAATAATTTCAGCACTATGTTCCATTAGAATGCTGAATAGAAAGAACTAATATAAATGTTATTGATATGTTGCAGCTTTATGCTCAGATGGAAAATGAAATGAACAATAAAAATAGAGAGAAGAAAGATATATTATATTTCGTGATCTTTGCAAAAATTTGTCAAAAATGGAAATCAATCTTTAGTTTTCATCTTACTATATGATTCAGTTTTTCTGAAATTTGGTCTTTGTGCGTTTAACTGGATAATTCTGCTGTTTGTGACATTTCTCTTCCTCTGATAAATCAGTGTTTTTATGTGGTAATGTGATCTTTCGTTACTTCACTACTAACTTAGTCAATAGATAACATCTTCAGTTCAATTGAGTTTACTTTAGTCCATAGAGTCCCAAAACAGGACAACAGAAAAACTTCCAAAAGAGGTTCGATGTGGATAGACTAAAAGACACGGAAGTAAGGGATAAGTTTATAATGCAGATAAAGAACAGATTCCAAGCCCTAGAAAGTAATGAAACTACGGATGAAACTGACAACATAGATAGAACATGGGACAACATAGCATCTATATATAGCAAGAGCAGTGAAACATGTCTAGGTTACCGCACAAAGAAAAGAAAAGAATGGATAACACCAACAACATGGAAAATAATAGACAGCCGAAGAATATTAAAAAGAAATTGTTAGAAGCAAAGTCCGAAAGACTGAAAGCAAGATACCAAGAACAGTACAAAAGCGCAAGTAAAGAAATCAAACGGGCTGTGAGAGCCGACAAAAGAATGTATGTTGAAGACCTGGCAGTACAGGCAGAAGAAGCAGCAAAAAGTGTGATCAGGGAACAGTGTACAAAATTACAAAGCTAATAAGAGGGAAACATTACAGAAGATCAAATACTCTCATAAAGGATAAGAATGGAATACTATTGACAACGGAAAAGGAACAAGAAATACGATGGCCAGAGCATTTTAAAGAATTGCTAAACAGACCACCTCCAACGGTAGTAGCAGACATACCAGAACCAACAGAGGAGTTAGAAATTGGCATTGAAACACCCAGACAGGATGAGATCATTACAGCAATTAAATCTCTTAAGAATAACAAGGCACCAGGAATGATAACTTAAACGCAGAACTATTCAAAATAGACCCAGAACTTGCAGCTAATATATTGCAACCCTTGTTTACTACTATATGGAATGCCCAAATAATACCTGATGCATGGAACAGAGGAGTCATCATCAAGATACCCAAAAAGGGCTCCCTTGCCGATTGTAATAATTGGCGTGGAATAACACTGCTTTCTGTCCCAAGTAAAATCTTAAGCAAAATCATCGTACAACGTATTACTGACGCTGTGGATAAGAAACTGAGAAAGGAACAAGCAGGATTTCGCAGAGGACGGAGCTGTATAGGCCAAATATTTGCTCTTAGAAATATCATAGAACAATGCACAGAATGGCAAAGCAAACTCTATATCAACTTTGTAGATTTTGAAAAGGCTTTTGATATCATACACCGCGAAAGTCTATGGCGTATCTTAAGATGGTATGGAATCCCACTGTGTTTTATAAATATTATAAAAAGCTGCTACAGCAAGTTTGCATGCAGTGTTGAAACTTCAGAACTAAAGTTTGAAGTAAAACAGGCGTGCGACAAGGATGTGTTTTGTCAGCCCTATTATTCAACACTGTCATAGATTGGGTGATGCGTAAAACAACGGAAGATAAGGCAAGAGGTATTAGATGGACGCTCACATCCACGCTGGAAGACCTAGATTTTGCAGATGACATCGCACTCCTATCTCATACACATAGAGATATCCAGGAAAAGACCTGCCGCCTTAACCAATATAGTGAGATGGTTGGGCTGAAAATAAATCAGAAGAAAACTGAAGTAATGACTCTGAACATAGCAACCCCAGCACCAGTCAAACTAGAAGGTAAAACCCTCCGAGATACAACCGCTTTCACATACCTTGGAAGTGTTATTAGCAATGAAGGAGGCGCTGGATCTGACATTAAAACAGACTGAGTAAAGCACGCAGTGCATTCATGACCCTTCAGACCGCCTGAAAATCTGCCCAATACAGCATCAGAACCAAGACTAGTATCTATAACAGCTGTGTGCTGTCAACTTTGCTGTATGGATCGGAATGCTGGAGAATGACAGAACAGGATATGTCCGGACTCTCCGCCTTTCATACAACTTGTCTGCGAAAAATCTTACGCGTGTACTGGCCGACTACTATCTCGAATCAAGAATTGCTTGCACGATGCCAACAAGAGAATATGGGCACTATCATCCGAAGACGACGCTGGAGATGGATTGGACATGTGATGCGCATGGAGACTGGCTCCGACACGAAAACTGCACTGAGATGGACTCCAGAGGGTAGGCGAAAGCGTGGAAGACCCAAGACGACCTGGAGGAGAACGATAGAGCAAGAGCTGAAGGAAATGAATCATAGCTGGAACACAATACAGAGGAAGGCCATGAACAGGGAAGAATGGTTTACGTTTGTTGCTGCCCTAAACGCCAGGGGCGTAACAGGCTAAAGAGATAGAGTCCCAAACTTTTGCGGCCCACCGCCCACTTTTCACGACATAAACTGTGTAACGCCCCCCTCCCCATTAAAACAGTTTGCCAACGCCCCCATATCATCATCATCAGGTGCCGTCTCCACATCGAAGGTTGGCTGCAATGAATCTCCAGCATCCTCTGTCTTTCGCCTTGGTGTTGCACACTGCCAGACTGTAACCTGTCCATTTCTTAAAGTTTCCTCCCACTTATCTCTCGGTCTTCCTCTTGCTCTTCTTCCCTCAACTTTCCCCTCTAGTAAATGTTTTATCATGGTGTCATGTCTTTTTATGTGCCCAAAATACTTTACTTGTCTGAATTTTAATTCTCTTAATAATTGTTTCTTCATGCCTAGTTTTCCTAAAACTTGTTTATTTGTCTGTTTTTCTGTCCATGAAACTCTGCCTATTCTTCTATATATCCACATCTCAAATGCATCAATTCTGTCTTCTAACTGCTTGTTCATTGTCCATGTTTCCGAGCCATACATTAATATAGGATATATATAGCATTTGATCATTCTAATTTTTAGCCTGTTTGTGATTTGTTTGGATGTCAGTAACTTTCTCATACTATTGAAATTATCCTTGGCCATTCCTATTCTCTTTTAATTTCTGTTATACATCTGCCATCATCTGTTATCATCTGACCGAGATATGAGAAGCTTTTTACTTGATGTAGTAATTTCCCATGTATTTTTATATTCATTTTAGGTTTTTCCATTTCCTTGTTGATTACCATAGTTTTTGTTTTCTGTATGTTAATGTCTAATCCATATTCCTTGCTAGTTATGTCCAATTGGTCCACTAGTTCTTGTAGATCTTGTTCATTTTCTGCTACCAATACTGTGTCATCTGCATATCTTAAGTTATTTATTATTTTTCCATTGATCTTGAGTCCTGGCATTCCTCTAGTTGTTTGAAGATTTTCTGTGTAGATGTTAAATAGGCTTGGTGACAGTATGCATCCTTGTCTCACTCCTCTCTTTATGTCTATGTATGGAGAGTAGCTATTTTCATGTTTTATTATTGCTGTCTGTTCCCAGTATATGTTACTTATTAGTCTGATATCATCCCCATCTAGACCTATTTCTTGTAGACATATGATTAGCTTTTCATGTTGGACTCTGTAAAAAGCTTTGCTATAATCGATGAAACATCTGCCTCTCATATATATATATATATATATATATATATATATATATATATATATATATATATATATATATATATATATATATATATACGTGTCTATTTTCACTTTGACATAGAAAATTGATATATATTTCTGTCATACATGGTCAATTTTCAAATGATTATATACATGAATTAGAAAATTAGTTAAAAAATGGATCGTACAAGATGGTCAAAAGATGAATTTAAATACAGTATTCAAATTTTTTATGATTATTCAATCGCAATATCACGAAATAAAACATCCCCCAAATGCTTCTGAACCCACTATCGCCCCCCTGGAAGGCTTCAGCGCCACAGGGAGCGGAACCGCCCACTTTGGGAAACGCTGCTTTAGTCTTTTCAAGTAGAAAATCCCAGAGCTTATCTTCTGTCTTGTTAACAATATTGAATCCTCTTGCCACGGTAATCTAGTGCAGTAACGATCTGCAAAATCGAAAACTTAGCCAATGTGTGCAAGCATGTCAAAATAATATTAAATTAAATGATGTTTACCGTAATTCAGCAACAGTTTTGCAATAGATTAGAAGATTGTTATCAACGGACTAAAAGTTGCAAGACGAATGTTGTTGTTCTGTTCCCGGTGATAGTATAAGTATGTACTCTTGTTGCCTGTTTCAGACATAACAAGTTGCAATTGCGGTTACAAATTGTTTATTCAACTGGCGACTCTTTCGGAAAAAAAACGTAAAGATCACTTACACAGAATTCTAGAGAACATTATGTAGTTTCTAAATGAGTTAATAATTCAATGTTCTAAAATTATTACCAGTAAAATAAATATGGATTTTTAAAGTATATATTCGCTCTTATCAAACAAGTTAACCACTCGTTATGAACTTTGAGGTTTACGCCGAGAACGTGAATACTTTACGCAGTGATTTATAGCACCATACACGTAGGACAGCTATTCTGAAACTCGGACAAAGTTGATGGTTGGGTTTGCCTGACAGTCTGACGTATATATTGCCTGACGTATTTCGATCTTTCTCTCACTGAACGTCAATCACTCGTTGATCACTAAACGTTGATTACTTTTGAACAACTCAGTATAGCATGTACATGATCTGGCTCAAAGAGGATGCTAATGCTATGCCTATTTTCTGACGATGAGATCGTTCCGAAAAAGAAACATTTTGAGCTGCTTTAAGGCATGTGTAGTCTTTGTCGTTCTCAAAGAATTTAAAATTTTAATTCCGTTGTTTCATTTAGAGAAAGTAAACCGTTGAAAACCAGACATATTTTTTTTATATAAGTCGTATTGACAAGACCAGTCACTGTCTTGCTTTGTAGACTGCAATATAGAAATATCAGACGTTACCCGAGTTTACCGGTACTGGACAATTCTGGTCCGAGCAACAGCCATTTCACACTTCTATATCTGTTACTTATCTCTAGACAACGGCCAGGAGTCTCGTGTAGGTGCAGCAAACATCATACCACGCGCAAAGAAACTTAACACTACTACCGAACCTTATAGCTGCTCACCGACCCTGGTGCTGCCTTGTTACTTGATTTCATTGCGCCTATGACCCCAAATATGTTTCCATATTACCATATATTGATAGAAGAATAATGTATCTTCAACATCACATCAGAATAGTTTCATAACAAAATGTTAAACTAAATAGTGAATTATTAACTTCAAGAAACGTTAGAAGGTTAATGCACAGTAGAAACACAGGGTGTCCCTGTTTGAATAAACAGTCCTTAAGATGCTTAAATATCACACTGCAGCATCCAATCTACAACGTTTAAAAATGGCTACTTAGATGTTGAAGTGAAAATGGTTGCAAAGAAGCAATGCTGTCATGACTTTGACTTGTCTTGGTTTGGTGATGAAAACAGAAAAGTTAAAAGAATGTTAACATAACATTAATGCATGGAAAAAACGAGTTCTGCCTTAGGCAAAAACAATATATTAATTTGAGATGGAAAGTTTCATTCGTTTAAGACATTTCTTTTTTAAATCAGCACTTTCGTGATAAGCAAGAGAGGCGGTAAATATACCTAAATGAATATTATTAGTAGCAGGAGAGTGACATGTCGCTCGTGTCTGTCTCTCTAGTCGCATGGTAGAGATTGCCTAGTTATTTTGGGAAAGAACGACTTCGATTAGTACCGAGCGTATGACTTTTCTTGTTTTACATTGTTAGACAACGAAAGTGTAGGTCAGTGGGTAAGCTGATGATGTATAAGAAAGATGTGGCAGAACGGTGTGGTATGGCAGCAAATAATCAATGTTTAGAAATTATAGTAATGTATAGCATTTTTTAAAGCAGTTTCAATTGAATATCAGCACAACTGTAGGACAGACATTTGTATGTAATGGTTTTATTGTAAAGTAGTTAATTCGTCCGTCCCAGGACGAGGGAGGAGAAGGATTAAAGAAATTGTTAGCTGAAAATATATATCTTGAAAACAAATTCATGAAAATGTCTTTATACGGTAGCCAGTTAGTGATTGAAGATTAATCTGCTTTTCTTGTCAACTGTTCTGTAGTAATCAGCCACACATAACCAACAGTTTACAGTTTAATAACTTTTTGAAGAATGGTGATTGCATCTCACTCCAAAGGTACTCTGCTAGTTATCGCGTGAAGCGATCAGGATATTTTTCCAATCAGTGATCTCAGTGTAGGTGAGATCGAGTTCTGTCTATGGAGACAGATGATGAAAGTAGTTCCATGTTCACGTTGAGCACATAATAAACCATTTCAAACAAATTAAAATGAAGTTTGCCAAGGCACTGTCTTTGCAGCCTTCTATTATTTGTTTGAAATGGTTTATTTATGTGCTCAACGTGAACATGGAACCTACTTTTCATCAGCTGTCTCCCATAGGACTAGGAACTCGATCTCACCTACATAAGTGAATCCATAACACTTTCTTTCTTTTGCCATGATACGGTCTTTCAAATTGTTACTTGGCGATTTCTTATTGTTTTCTTGCCAGATATATCACAGTCTTCCTCTTGTCCACGCGCAAACAAACACTTCTTCTCTCCATTATGGTTTTCAGCAGAATGTCATTGCAATGATGTCAAAATATCTGATTTCCCTATTTGTGATCTATTTAAATAGGGACATCTTCATTCAACTTTTTCCATGTCTCATTAAACAACGCGATCTATTTGCAAGTAAAATACCCTCCCCTATTCACATGTTCTATGATTCGTACTGTTAATGCAAGTATGACAACCTTATCTAGCAATTATGTTCTCAAATGATGCAAGTCGTCTGTAGAACTAGTATGAATAACTGCGCAGAAATGTAGAAAACAATTGATGTCTAACTATAATTATATCGACTATGTACATGCATATAGAGGGACGGAATACGAGATAATCAAGTGGTTAGTGTTCTAGTTTATTGATATCAGACTCACTGCTTTCAGAATAGGGTAATAGTAAATAAGGACATTGATTACACTTGACTTGGAATGCTGCTGACTAGTTCTCTGATTTCCCTAACATTTTCCTCCCACTACAGCTTTATGAGCAAGTCCAATATCTTCACGTACATATAATTTTGCTTACTAAAGAGGGTCGATTCATTGTGTGCATAAATGGCTGTTTTTAAAGATTGACAAAGATCTACTTTAATTAGTAAAGCGAACATGAATTAAACTTTGTCAGAATATTCACAATATTGTATAGATTCTTTCAGCATCTAAAAGACAAGATAAATTATTAACAATTGAAAATGTTTATATCGTAGCACGACTCATCAGCTACAGAAACAAATAGAAAATATTGCCAACGAAAATGTGTTAGATTCACCCTGTCCAGTTACTGAAGCAAGCGTCACAGTAAATGTTGTCAACTACGCCAAGAAAGGTGGTTGAACAATTCTAACGAAGTCAATCAGACTCATAATTTTATTGCTTGTTTGACATCATCATCATTGCACTTCGGTAAGTAACCATGTGTGCTTCGATCTTTTTCTGACACAGAAAGATCTTAGCGGCAGTACACGGACTCCGTTGCACCGGCGAGGGTCCCTATGTAATTTAGAAAAAGGTATAACAATTGTTTACCAAATTTTGTTTCTTATGAATTGTGCACGTGCAGAGGCCTTCCAGCCTGCTTTTCTCGATTTTTAACTTCTAATGGTTCTTTTACATGCTCAAATACGGGACCTACGTTTTATCGTCCGTCTCTAATAGGACTAGGAACTCGATCTCACCTACTCTGAAATCTGGGGTCTCTATATAATCAGAAAAATATCTCCATGCCACCACGAGCGAGTGAACCGAGTACCTTTGCAACATAAGGCGAGCACACGGACAAGACATTCAAAGAGCAATACACACCTTTTTGTTGGTGTCAGAACTTCTCAGGTCAAATCTAAGTATTTATTTCACATACGGACAAGACATTCAAAGAGCAATACACACCTTTTTGTTGGTGTCAGAACTTCTCAGATCAAATCTAAGTATTTATTTCACATACGGACAAGACATTCAAAGAGCAATACACACCTTTTTGTTGGTGTCAGAACTTCTCAGGTCAAATCTAAGTATTTATTTCACATACGGACAAGACATTCAAAGAGCAATACACACCTTTTTGTTGGTGTCAGAACTTCTCAGGTCAAATCTAAGTATTTATTTCACATACGGACAAGACATTCAAAGAGCAATACACACCTTTTTGTTGGTGTCAGAACTTCTCAGATCAAATCTAAGTATTTATTTCACATACGGACAAGACATTCAAAGAGCAATACACACCTTTTTGTTGGTGTCAGAACTTCTCAGATCAAATCTAAGTATTTATTTCACATACGGACAAGACATTCAAAGAGCAATACACACCTTTTTGTTGGTGTCAGAACTTCTCAGGTCAAATCTAAGTATTTATTTCACATACGGACAAGACATTCAAAGAGCAATACACCCCTTTTGTTGGTGTCAGAACTTCTCAGGTCAAATCTAAGTATTTATTTCACACACGGACAAGACATTCAAAGAGCAATACACACCTTTTTGTTGGTGTCAGAACTTCTCAGGTCAAACCTAAGTATTTATTTCACATACGGACAAGACATTCAAAGAGCAATACACACCTTTTTGTTGGTGTCAGAACTTCTCAGGTCAAACCTAAGAATGTGTCAATTTGTGAGAGAAATTGGCGAAAAATATCATTTTTAACCAGTTACATTATTCCTATTCTCTGATAATGACATTTTTGTTTACATAACATCACATGACCCCTTCCCCCGCCTCTCAATTACTGTTCATGATATATTTTGCTATTATCAGCTTAACACCCTCCCTCCCTTATTGGTTATAGATATGCATACTTCATTCTAACCCTTTTTCTAACAAATAAAGTTCGCCCATGGTCAAAGGTTGCAATCAAGGCAAGAGCAAACACGGCAGCGTCCCGCCAGGGGATTAAGTAATTACGAGTGCTGAGCACGAAGGCTGCTTTCTCCGGTTTCCGCACTTGCCCCCAGGGGTCGGCACGTCATTTGTTAGATGGGGCCCCGGGGTCAAAGCAAATATCATCATAATCATCCGAGTCGTCACTAAGAGATCTGATCCTAAACGCGACATAATTATGTCCACTGGTGTTTTCGTTACTGCTAATGCTGCTTAGGGACTGTGATTGTGTACACGAACTTGCGCTGTACATAGAGCTGCTCTATAAATGTATAGTTTGTTTCTAATACTGAGCTTGTTGTCGATATTAGTTCTGTGAACCTTCAGGTTTGTACACTCACAAGATTATTTGTCTATGGATGTGTATAGAAGCGTGTAAGTGAGATGTCTACATGTTGCAATTATTTCTCAAGGTTGTTGGATGTTAATTAATGTTATTGAGTTGCTTGTTTGAAATGAGTCAGAACATACATAAAAACAGACAGAGCATAATAACATTAATGAATACAGAGAAAAGTACCTACTGAGTATTAAAATGGTTGTCATTTCAAATAAGTTTAAATAATCTGAAGGAAAACCGAATATATGAAGTACAACATGACATTTTCTGATAACTGGGCACATGCACTAGACAACATATGCATCACAAATACTAGAGTTTCTCTGTGAATGAAAAGGGCGGTATGCTTAAATATATTGAGGACGACTTAACACAATATAAGTCCATCCTGTTTATGAACACTGTATAGCTTCATTGAGTAGAACATATGCTATTACTTATCCCACAACAAATTAGAAGATGCAGAACCACAACTTGAGATTGATGACAGTCGGAACCCTACCAACCCTCACATAAAACACTCAAATGTCTACAAATAATTGAAGACAGAAGAGATATGGAAATCCTTTGCCAATATTTCCAGTTTACCAGACACGTAAAACACCCAATACAAGACAAAGTTCTCAGGCAATAAAAAAAATCATCTTTTGAAACAAACAAACTATAAGTACGTACTTCTCAAACTATAAAGCAGAAACTGCAGAAGTTTAAGAAGCATTGTCCATACTACTGTATCAAAACTGCTATAACTATGAAGTATTTGTTCTTACAGGTTCCAAACTGGTGTTTCAGACAATCAGAGACCACATAAATCCTCAACAAAACAGCTTTAGATAATTAGTCCAACAGTTTATTCAGGTGACTAACTAAGCAATTTTTCAATGGCTTCCATGATATTGCAATATAACAGAAAATACGAGCCAATATAACAGAGCAAAGAAAAAAATGCGTGGGAAACATTCGGCAACATGCTGGTAGAAGAAGAAAGAACAGCACCAAGAGAATATTACAGGAAAGTAAAAGGAATAAGACAGCAAAATGAAAAATACAACCCAACAGAAATTTTAAATGACCAAAAAAGGCAACCTAAAGTGGGGCCAAAATTAATATTAGAAAGATGGAGAGACTACTTTGAAGAGCTACGTAATTGTGATAAAACTTATGGGAAAATTAACTGCTCTAATACAGAGGAACAAATAGAGGAATTAGAACCAGAAATACTACTAGCAGATGTAGAAAATGTAATAAAGTTGGCACCAAAACACAAAGTAACAGGTACAGATGATTTACCCGCAGAAGACATCAAAGCAGCTGGAGAGGCAGGTGCAAAATGGGTTAGACGAATCTTCCAAGTCGCATGGGAGAACCAAGAAACACCAGAAGATTGGCAAACAGCAATACTCACACCAATTTGGAAAAACAAAGACAGCAAGAAGGATTGTAATAACTATAGGGGAATCTCACTACTAAGTCACATAGGAAAATGTATGCTAAGATAATTGAAAGAAGACCAACAATTGAAGAACAACTCTCAGAAGCACATATGGATTTCAGACGAAATAGAAGCTGCACAAATGCAAAACTCACATTAAGACAATTGACGGAAAGCGCAAACGAACATAACAATGCCTGTAGTGTGGCATTCATAGACCAGGAAAAGGCCTTCGACAGAGTCGGTAGAAACAAACTATGGGAATGTCTAAGAAAATATGGAATCAGCAAACATCTCATCAAGGTCTGCAAAAGTTTATACATTTCAAGTAACTGTTATTTGCAGATGACCAAGTACTGATTGCAGAAAACGAAGAATCTCTCTAGAACCATTTGAGCTTAGTTAACATCAAGGGGGAAGAGTAAAACATGAGAAAAATAAAACAAAGAATTGCGGCCAAATACTTAGGATCAATTTTTACAGCAGATGGAAGTACCGATAGCGAAATCAGCAATCGTTGCACAAAAGCTAACCAGGTACTGGGACTGTACACCACTGTTGTCACATAAAGAGATACAGCTAAAAACTAAAGCAAATCGCATAAGAACGATTTTCTGACCAACACTATGTTACCAGTGTCAAACATGGCCAATAACAGCAGTTAAGGAACGGAAAATCATAACGACAGAGATGAGACGCCTTAGACGTGCTGCAGGTGGGACAATAAGAGACAAAATTAGAAATGAAGAAATCAGAAGAAGACTGGATGTGAAACCAGTCATGCAATTCATACAAAAACAACAGATTACATAGTTTGCACACCTGGCAAGAATGCCCTGGTATCGCCTACCACCGAGAGCCACACAGAAAAAGCATAATGAGTACAAAGCAAGAGGAAGACCAAGCAAAAGATGTACGACGGCATCAAGAACAGCCTTACACAAATGAATATCAGCTTACAAAGTGCCTTAAAACAAGCATACACAATATCACTACGACCCCCACCACCACCCCAACACCTTTATAAAGAAGTAAATGGTGGAAGAGAAGAAGAAGACAGAAAGTACGAGATCTAATTTCCTGGCAAGAAATGGGGTGTGCTTGGAACAATCAATTTTAGGCTACTGATATGAATAATTCAAAAGTTAAATCAAGGCAGATATAACGGGATAGGGAAGAAAAAGTCATCCAGACAATAGGCAAATTACGTAATAAACTTGGTCCCAAGTAAGCAATAATTCCTCAATATTCAGACTCAAGATCTAGTTTACTTATCTAACGATCACTAGAAGGAAGAACAAAGAAGAGGGAGAAGAAGAAAATTAAAGAAAAAATGCTATCTAGAGAAAGTGTTAATATTAAAAGAATACACATCATGTGTATTATGTGGAGGTACTATTTCTTACAGTAGAGAAAGAAACTAAACAGAAAACAGGCTTAACATAACTAACGATATGCAGCAACAATAACTATTTTTTCAAATAGGATCAATGCAGACTGTTTGGACACACTTATAGACTTAATATAATCCACACAAATGAATGTCTCTCTCTCTCTCTCTGTAACTAGATTCGAAACCTCGTTGTCCATTATCTGAAAGTCTGATCAAAGAGTGCAGGTGTGAGTTAAAACATAATCAGTTAGTTGTCTCTGGATAAATAAAAGACTATGAACTTCATTCTGGTGAAAGTGTTAAAGATATATTTTGACCCCACAGGTTGAGTTGCATGAAAAACTGTAAAGGCTCCATATTCTATACATCTAGACAAGAAAGTGTATGATTATAATGTATGAACTAGCAAAATGTAGTTCTTAGGATGTTGATGAGCTCATAATTCTCTTTCAAATGTCGTCAACATTCACGATATCTGTATTTGCAGAAAGTGTACTAACAACCCATTAAGTCAGAATAAAATCTTGTTAGATTTTGATGCCGTCGCTGCATCGTTTGTGTGGTCTTCATTTTGAGTACATAGCAAGAGGAAGACCACGCAAAAGATGGAGCGACGGCATCAAAAACAGTTTTGCGAAAATGAATATCAGCTTACAAAGTGCCTTTAAAAAAGCAAACACAAGATCACTACGTCTCCTTCCCCATCCCCTCCCCCACCAACACTTCTATTAAGAAGTTAATGGTGAAAGAGAAGAAAAAGAAGACGAAGATTTTAATGTTTGAAAATACATGGAAAACTGAAATACACCATGCCATCACCGCAGTTTGCCACTTCCTGGTTGCTCTTGAATTATAGTTAATAATTATATAAGGAAAGAAAAGAGTGAATACATTTAAGGATATCGATATTCAAATAGATTGATTTGATCTGTTTGATTTCTCTATATTCTTGTAAGCAGGATAGAGGTTTCACATGTTATCAAGATTGTTTTGTTTACATAGTGTCCAAGTCTAAAGAAAGGGTTTAAAGATGAAGGATTGGATTAAATGCACAGAGATTTACCCCACATGGGTCAGTACATTTCCATAGAAATGGCACACCACATACCGAGAATATTGTATAAAGCCCGAACTCCGTAGTTCCAGCAGCAATCCTAGATATATCCTGAAAAAAATGCACTAGTGAACAGAACGTCGAAGTCTGGATTCGAACCCACGACAGTCGAAACGCAAGGCAACGGCGTTTTATATATATATATATTAATGTGTCCTTATTTCTAACTAGTAGTCTGTATTATACTAGGACACTAAAGAAATTATGTCATGAAAGAAAATGACGTCATTATGCCATGCCCAGAATCTAGACCACTGCAAATGTTCACTACACAGTCGCTAAACGGACTACACAGTCGCTAAACGGACTACACAGTCGCTAAACGGACCAATTTCATTTAGAAGTATTTGTTATGCAGTTTTTCTTATAGAACGCTTGAAACGCTAAAAATAGAATAGGTTGTGAACTATTCTCCTTACTGTTTAATCATGTCAGTTAGATATTACATCACATAACTTAATGTACTTCGGGTGTTAACCATATAGATTTCATGGTGACGAAACACGCGTGTTATTCATTTTCGCTAATCAAGTTTCAGTTGTCATGCACTATTGAAGTTTTATTTTATTTTTTTAATTATTGAGGATCAACACTCTGCTCGTGTAAAAAAAAAAAAAAAAAAATGATTTTGTTGAGCACATGCTTCGATCAAGTTCAGAAAAGATATATGATGTAGCTTTGTCTGATACATATTACTGGTGATATAACTCTGTCAGACACTAGTAATGTGAGAGAGTGAACAGTTATTGAATATATTGATTCATTGATAGCACACAGTGTAGAATAGAAAGTTGCAGTTAAAGATCCAGATTGAAATTTTGATTTTAAATCAGACGATACTAAATAAACTCCCATAAAAAAAAGTAAAATAAATAAAAAAAATACTTTTCATAATGAAAACCACGTAAAACGATTTAGATTTTGTTCACTACTATCATCATCATCGCTGTAATCCGTAGACCATAGAACATAAACGTTGTCAGATATAAAGTTACAGCATACTTGCAGTTATTTGACATTTGTTTTAATCACAATATCATCAAGAAAATTCAAATGACAATTTTACAAACTTTGGGTTTAACTGACGTTGTAAGTGGCATCTGTGGCCTAGGGGTTAGTGATTCGGTCTATTAATCTCGACGTTCTGAGTTCGAATCACGCTGCGGACAGTTTGGTTGCAAATTGTTTCGCGTGGATTTTAACAAAAGGACGATGGCACCACCCGTTCAGAAAGCAATGGCAAACTACTGAAAGTAATAATGCCTAGAAAAATCACAAACAGGGTTAAAAAGCTGGGGTTGATTCGCAAAGTCCTGTAAAGGATATGCAATTAACTTGTAAGATAAAATATGATTTCCTTACGACATCACTATCTGATGTGATTAGGCAAGTAAGAACAGAAGTTGGGAGCTCTTTAAATGATATTTGAAGTATAACAAAACAAAAGCTACACAATATCTTCCAACAAGCTTTCCTATGTGATGTTTGTTTATCCAATCGACAGCAATTGACAATAATTGTTGTCTCACGTGGTATGAAGATAGAGGTTGAGTCCGTAACTACTATCATCAACTGGCACTCTGGGACTCTAGTTTACTAGAGACGCTGTTGTATCTGACTGTCAGTCAATGCTTTAGAAGATCTAGAAAAGCAGGTTAAGGTATAAATTGATGCTGTCTATTGAGGTCTCCAGCCTACTAACTTGTATCTACACTGTCTTGGGTATGCAAGTGTTTGATGCAATGAGAAAGCGAACAGACTTGCATCGGTAGCATGAATTGTTGCGGAGTTTGACAGTATGCATATCTCTTGACATCTATTATAGAGACGGATAGGATAGTCTATGGACCTGTCCGGAGTGCTATGATGTCGATTCAATAACCAATGATCAATCAGCAACACGATTTTTTCTGTACTGATCTCCAAAAGCTCTGATGTTGTCTTTCTTTAGGTGTACAAAGGTTAACTCTGTAAACTCGGTCATCAAAACTTAATTTAACCAGACCATAAGTTTCAATGTTGATATATTTTTTAATACATTACTGACCCAGGGAAGTCTAAATATAACTTGATTGAAAGTTTACATCAATCAACACGTACATCCTTCTTTGACATGTTCTAATTCCAGATGAGAGTCAGTGCAATTGTTTTTCTGCAGAAACATACATTTTTTAAAGTATATAGTTATCAGTTATATGAGGACTATCATCATAGCACTCCGGACGTGTCCATAGGTACTCATATCTCCCCCTCAGCAAATCCAGCAGCGTCCAGCGGCTCAGCACGCCAGTTCGATGTTGATTAATCAATCTCTTTGCATATTTAGTATGTCGTTCGTTTCGGGCTGCACCAATATTGACACCCATCTCTCTCAATCTGGTCAGCGAGTGGGATTCACAGCCCTGAAACTCCTCTGTTCGGAATGACTATCTCAATGCATGAAGAATGTCATTTCTATCCATGGCAGCTCCCTCTGATATTGTAGCCAAGTCAGTCAATCTATCAGCTCGTTCATTACCCTAACTCCTGCGTGCCCATTGACAAAAATAAAGGTGATTTCTCTGATCATTTTCTGTACCAGTACCTCCACTCAGTCTCACCATTCCTGATTCGACTTTACGAATCATGTTAAGAATATAGTAACAATATTAACTAGATAAATAATACTTTTTTGCACTTTAATTGCATATAGTCTATTGTGAAAATCAGTGGCGGCGCGTGGTCATTTTCCTTGGTGTGGCCCGGCAAAAATTTCGGAAAAATCGAGATTTTTGGAGTATTTACTATTATTTGTCTATTCCTGGACATTATTACCCCTTTCAGTAAAAGAACAAATGCTTCTGTTCTGCAACATCTTGATACTAAAGAGAATTGGCTTTAAAAAAAAATATAATCAAGGACAATTAAATATTTCCGACACAACAAACGACAGGAGCGCCTAGAGAAGATTGTTTTTAAAAAATAAATTGACTGGAACGCAATTTGAACATGCATCACACGCATGACAACAAACTACTAATTTGTGAATGTGATCACGCGTCGTATACATCTTCGGAGATTTTGTAATATATAATATATTTTTTGTAATATATAATCTCTGCGGTAAACGTAGAAAACGACTCATTTGCTTTGGTTGATGTCTACGTCCTGTAAAGGATATGCCACGATTTTCACTCTATATGTAATGCACTGTGAAAGAAGTGAAATTCTTTGCTTGATAAAGGCAATTTGGTCGAAACGTTTCTGTACATTGTCATTGTTTTTGTAAATCTCTAGTACTTTGTAACTTTGTTATTGTTAAAAATGTTTTTATAACTGTTTCGCTCAACTCAACTCAGTTGACAACGTCAAATGTACAAAAGAAAATGTGGTACTTTTGTACAATATTCTTCTTTCTTCTTTTCTTCCACCATTTACTCCTTTATAGAAGGGTTGGGTGCCGGATTGGGGGCGGGGACGGACGTGGTGATCTTGTTTCTGCTTGTTTTAAGGCAATTTGTAAGCTTGTAATCATTTTCATAAGGCTATTTTTGATGCCGTCGCTCCATCTTTTGCGTGGTCTTCCTCTTGCTTTGTATTCATTATACTTTTTCTGTGTGGCTCTCTGTTGTAGGCGATACCAGGGCATTCCTGTCAGGTGTCCAAACCATTTAATCTGTTGTTCTTTTAATGAATTGCATGACTGGTTTCACATCCAGTCTTCTTCTGATTTCTTCATTTCTAATTTTGTCTCTTATTGTCCCACCTGCAGCACGTCTAAGGCGTCTCATCTCTGTCGTTATGATTTTCCGCTAATTAGCTGCTGTTATTGGCCATGTTTGACCACAGCCAACTCTAGTTAACTTGAGATTAGTTTACAGTTGGCTCTGGTTTGACACTGGTAACAAAGTGTTGACCAGAAAAGCGTTCTTATGAGATTTGCTTTAGTTTTTAGCGGTATCTCTTTATGTGACAACAGTGGTGTTCAGTCCCAGTACCGTGTTGGGTTTTGTGCAACGATTGCTGATTTCGCTATCGATACTTCCATCTGCAGTGAAAATTGCTCCTAAGTATTTGACCTCAATTCTTTGTTTTATTTCTACAATCTGGAGTTTTATTGTAAGGTTTTCTGGTTGTCTACTTGTTATGTTATGTTATGTTATGTTATGTTATGTTATGTTATGTTATGTTATGTTATGTTATGCGATCGACGTCACGGCACATTGGGCATTCCATGCATGCTCTGTCCTCCGCTGCAGCAGCCATCCTAAAGTCCTAAGGTTGTCTACTTATTGCCATCGTCTCTGTCTTGAGCTGACCTAGATCAAGTGACGTCAGTCGACCTGTCAGAGAGTTCATAATATGCGAACGTACAGGGGAACCAAGTTCAAAGGTCACGTATGTCGTAGTTTTTTGTGTGTTATGGTTTTACACGCGCCACGTGAACCTACTCTGTAGACAAGATGTATTAATGCAAGGGATAATTCCCTAAAACTAATCTTATTCTAGAATGGTTTGTTATTTATAACTATTATTTTCTACAATTGTATACCGTTTTTATATCAAATTGGGTATTCAATCGATAATTAAACGGACTATTTGATCTAGAGTCCTTGTTTATCTATGAAGTAGTTTTGCCGCGTAAGAATGAATATATCTTCCGGCTGAATGAAAATGACATAATTGTTTTGGCAATTATAATTGAAATACCGATCAAAGGTCAGAGGTCACAATGTTACATCTTAGATAGGAAATTTTAAATTCTCCCCAGAAATAGTGCGCGGCACAATGCGAGAAAGCACTAGATGGAAAATTATAAGTTTGTCTTTATAATATTTTTAATAAGAATATGTTATATATTAATATGGTTGTTATATTATTCTGATAAAATATTTATATTTTAGTGTTATATATTCAACTTTCTAAGCTAATCAGTGTCAAGTTAAAAGTAATAATAACGAAAAAATAATTTCTAAATAATAAGTCAGGTTAATTTTTTTTTGTTTTGGTAGGCCTGTTCTTAATTGCCCCTAATGACCAGGGGGGTATACTAATTAGGGAGGAAAGAAGCTGAATTTAAGATTTCAGACTGTGTGTATGATATTTTAGCGTTATATATCAACATTCAATGCTAATCAGTATCCTGTTGAAAGTAATAATTATGAACAAGTAATGTCTAAAATAATAAGTACACGTTATTCAATATTTTTGGTGGTGCCGGACCCCACTGGCTCTTAATGACGAGCCGCCCTAGTGAAAATATTTATGTTGTAAGGATGTATTGATTGATAGCACAAACATCAATGTACTTAGGTGAACAATCATGTGTGTTCAGATCTCACTCTTACACAGGAGAAACTCATTGGCAGTGCATGTACTCTGTAGGACAGGCTAGGATGATGTAATTTTAAAATAACGGAAACTGTTAGAATTTGATTTTCACCTTTTTAATGCATTTTGCAAGGCCAGTGGTTTTTCGGCCTGCTTTTACGATTTTCAACTACCATGGCTTCTTTGACGATCTCAGTTTGAACACGAGACCAAGATTTCATCGTCTCGTTCATCTTTACTGGGATTAGAAACTCAATCTCATAAACATTAAGATCAAGTATCTCTGGACAAAAATACCCTGATCGTTTCACATGGAGAACGAAACGAGGTTCTTTGTATCTTGAGGCGAACACCTCACCTACGCGCCAAGGAATAATGGTCTACGAATAATTCTTAGTACAGTTCATCAATACCGACTTTGGTTCTGTTCATTTTCTACAGTGTCTGTGTCACACAAACATAATGCAATTTTTGCTGTCTTACACAATGTTTGCTGTCTTACACAATTTTTGATGAAATTTTGATTGGTATTATGCAGTATTAGTGAAATAAACTTTCAGCTCTTCCCAACTGATCAGAATTTGAATAAATATAACCTCTCCACTCACAAATCATTGAATTGATGAAATTAACAGAATTAACGAATAGAAGTATTTCGGAAAAAAGAAAACATTTTCTGTTTATCCCAATTTTGTATATGTGTTCACTACAGTGTAGTTTTTATTTTTAAGTTTCTGGTCTTAATTTACTTTTTAAGTTTCTGGTCTTAACTTACTTTTTAAGTTTCTGGTCTTAATTTACTTTTTAAGTTTCTGGTCTTAATTTACTTTTAAGTTTCTGGTCTTAATTTACTTTTTAAGTTTCTGGTCTTAATTTACTTTTTAAGTTTCTGGTCTTAATTTACTTTTTAAGTTTCTGGTCTTAATTTACTTTTTAAGTTTCTGGTCTTAATTTACTTTTTAAGTTTCTGGTCTTAATTTACTTTTTAAGTTTCTGGTCTTAATTTACTTTTTAAGTTTCTGGTCTTAATTTACTTTTTAAGTTTCTGGTCTTAATTTACTTTTTAAGTTTCTGGTCTTAATTTACTTTTTAAGTTTCTGGTCTTAATTTACTTTTTAAGTTTCTGGTCTTAATTTACTTTTTAAGTTTCTGGTCTTAATTTACTTTTTAAGTTTCTGGTCTTAATTTACTTTTAAGTTTCTGGTCTTAATTTACTTTTTAAGTTTCTGGTCTTAATTTACTTTTTAAGTTTCTGGTCTTAATTTACTTTTTAAGTTTCTGGTCTTAATTTACTTTTTAAGTTTCTGGTCTTAATTTACTTTTAAGTTTCTGGTCTTAATTTACTTTTAAGTTTCTGGTCTTAATTTACTTTTTAAGTTTCTGGTCTTAATTTACTTTTTAAGTTTCTGGTCTTAATTTACTTTTTAAGTTTCTGGTCTTAATTTACTTTTTAAGTTTCTGGTCTTAATTTACTTTTTAAGTTTCTGGTCTTAATTTACTTTTTAAGTTTCTGGTCTTAATTTACTTTTAAGTTTCTGGTCTTAATTTACTTTTTAAGTTTCTGGTCTTAATTTACTTTTTAAGTTTCTGGTCTTAATTTACTTTTAAGTTTCTGGTCTTAATTTACTTTTTAAGTTTCTGGTCTTAATTTACTTTTTAAGTTTCTGGTCTTAATTTACTTTTAAGTTTCTGGTCTTAATTTACTTTTTAAGTTTCTGGTCTTAATTTACTTTTATGAAACGATGTAGACGTTTTATGAGATTTATCCAGTATCCAGTATTTAAAATGCATTTTCGAAAGGACAAGCATTTTAGAGGAAGAATGTGTGTATTGTTTAAAAAAATACAGATAATTATCAAGAACAACAAACTAATTCATTGAATTAATCAAGGTGAAAAAGCACAAATTATTAAACTTTGATTCTGAAAATAAAACAAATTCTTTAATCTGGTTGCAACTCTTATTGACGTAAAATGTTGGTAATTTATCTATATCTGACGACTCTGTCTCGTCCATACCCTATCCCCAATTTATTTTTCTGACCTTCACCATATATTCTAGCTCTTAAACACTTGTGTGGATATCTATATATATGGTATCAACGTGAATGTAAGCGTTGTCGATCATACATGTCATCAACATATCTCTACCTCCAGCGTAGGAGCTCAACTATGTTATTGACTCTCTTTCGTGCCTTACTGCCAGGATGTTCAACATCTGCTGTCTCTGTCGTTTTAAATCTATATTCCCTGCAGTTGTGTCCAGTCTGAGTAGTGACAGAAGACTAATAGTATCGTCAGTGTAGCTGATGCCAGTATGCCCGTGTTCGCCTATTTCATACTAATGTCAGGGGGAAATAAACAAGAGTTTAGTTTAATCGTCAGATCACCATCACTGCACGTCACACCAATTAGTCTACAAGTGCTTAGATCTCCTCCTCAGTATGTCTCTCAGCGTGTGGCGGCTAACGACACATGTGTTGGTTTACTATTCTTCTTTGGCTACCAGCACAGTGTTCTTGTCTAGCTACACCACATTAGACTTGGAATTCTTGCACTCTGGTTAGTGTTGTAAATTCATCACTATTACTTGAATCATGTACACAACCTCTCTCCCTTAGTGAATTTATAATATCAGCCTGGTCCATTGCTCGCCCACTTTTTACAGCAGCCATACCTGCAAGCGTATCGGCCCGTCCATTTCTCCTTACACCAGCATGCATTGGCACAAAAATGAAACTGATTTTTGTCAACTTAGATCTCCTCAGCGACTCCATCCAGTCTCCGAGCATAGCATGTTTCAATCTTCCTGAGCATGCTCATTGAGTCACTGAGAATACATGCATGGATAAAAGTAAATGATTCCAGGCAAACCATCGTTTTAGTTATTGTCATGATTTCCATAGTGAGACTGCTCGTAGACACGACAAAACCATCGCTGTCTTCCTTCATAACATCCCCTCCGACTTGAGCAGTGAAAGCCTACGAGGTTCGCACATGTCGAATCACCGAACCATCCGTATAAATGATTACATCATTCTCAGATGAGTTCTTACAAATTAATGATTGAACTTCTGCCTCCACTACCAGTGGGTTGTCTTGTCTGCATTCGCTATCAAGTTTGATACACACCGAAAATGATGTACTGATTCCAGTTGGCATTGGTATCCATTCTTCACCGGGTTCAATGTCTTCAAGTGAATACAGCCCTCGACCTGACTCTTCCAAGATTTTCCTCTTTTCCAACATATTTCCTTTTTTGTCTCTTTATTTCCATGTGCAGAGGATATTGCGTGACAGCATTGACTCTAAGGTATGTCTGTGCACGGATCATCCGTGTTCTATCTTCCATGATAGGATAATCAAGTAGTTCGTAAAGACGCTCGTATTGCTAGGCTAGGCGATGGGTGTCGTAAGAAATGAGGGTAAGTGGTTCGAATCCAGTGTTTGTCTATTTGTTTTTCCGGAAGCTCTGTACCTGTACACTGTTTATTTGTTGATGAAACACTAAACCAACCGTATAGAAAGCAAATACGTCGGTTTTCTTAACACACAAACTTATGCTGAATATAGCAGGTGGAATTATAAATGTTAATACATATATCCATACATGCACATGCAAGACCACATGGGTTTTCTGCATCAGCAATTAACTATCGATTATAGAATAAACCCTCACATATCATATTATATAGATTCTTATGCCAGTTTGACGTAAGCAAACACAAATCATGAATGACACAAATAAACTTTTATGACAAGAAATAAGCAGTCCACGTCGTTTCTCTAGTTTTTCACATACACTACAATTACTACTATTTCGTGCCTTTATTTTGGTCTTCTATGATAATATGTTATGATAATGAGTACATTGTAGATTTGCACAAACATTACAATCGAAAATCAAAGTTGCATGGTAAAGTGCAGTATTGCGGTTTTACACTTGTGAGTCACAGACAGAAAGTGGGAGGAGGTCGTGTCACGATTTCTCCTCCTTCGCGTATTGATGTCTGGATTATTTTTTAAATTGTTTTTTTTTAAAAATTCACATAAAGAATTGCACAGCGTTTAAAATAACGGCATCTGTCGCAACAATAAATAACTATTCGCATCGCACTACTACAAAAATATATATGTAAATGTCGCTATAACATACAAACGATGATACCTTCCGCGACGGATAAATATTTGTTATTATCTAATGCATATGAACATTATTAGCTGCAGTGTTTATAAATAAGGATTTCTGAGATGGAAATAAATATATGCTACAAATATACAAATCTGCCAATGTTATAGAAACGATATCTATGGTGAATATACTTACATTACTGTGTGCAGTATTTATAACAAAACAACATGATATCTGCTGCACATATACATACATTACTGTGTGCAGTATTTATAACAAAACAACATGATATCTGCTGCACATATACATACATTACTGTGTGCAGTATTTATAACAAAACAACATGATATCTGCTGCACATATACATACATTACTGTGTGCAGTATTTATAACAAAACAACATGATATCTGCTGCATATATACATACATTACTGTGTGCAGTATTTATAACAAAACAACATGATATCTGCTGCATATATACATACATTACTGTGTGCAGTATTTATAACAAACAACAGTGATATCTGCTTCACATATAAATAGCTGCTGCACTTAACAGAAACAGTATTGGCTTCATATATACATATCTGAAGCACTTACAAAACACGATATTAGCTGTATATATAAATATCTGCTGCAAAATGATATTATCTTCATATAATATTGCTGCATTTCAAAAACGATCTTATCTTATCTTATCTTAACCACATTTGACGTGAAGCGACGTGGGAGAGTTAGTTTCCTATATTGTGCCAGGTATGTTGCGCTTGACGTTGTCAGTCCATGCTTTCGCAGGGACTCTGAGATGTTATCTATCCATCGTGTTCTTGCCTGCCTCGTGCTCTGCGCCCTGAGCGTCGATTATTATAGGCATGTGATGGTAGTAAATGTGGTTTCATTCTCATTAGATGGCAGAACCACTTGATTCTTTGCTTCTCAATGTACTGTATGCATGGTATAGTACCAACGATGCTTCTGAAATTCTCGTTTCTCACTCTATCTCTCCTTGTAACGTTGACAGCTTTTCGTAGACATCTCATTTCACATGTTGTAATCTTTCTTTTTGTGTCTTAGTCAGGTGCCATGTTTGGCACTGATAGCAGAGAGTTGGAATAAATATGCAGCTTATCAGTTGTCGTTTGACTGCCATGTTAATGCTTGGATGTTTTAATAGTGGTGACAGTTCGTATGTTACTGCGTTTGCCTTCTGGCATCTAGTCTCGATTTCTCTGTCCATCTTTCCATCTACTGTGAATAAACTCCCGAGATATTTGAATTCTGGAGTCTTGTATTTTGACATTATTCACGTGTATATTTAGTTGACCTGTTGACCTACTTATTGTCATGACTTCTGTTTTGGAGGTGTTAATTTTCATGTCATATTTTTCGCATGTCGCTTGCAGTGCATTTATGTGTTGTTGAAGTTTGTGTACGTTGTTGTAAATTATACTCTGATCATCTGCAAAGAGTAGTTCGTTTATTAAGTTGTAGTTGTTATCGATGTTGTTATCTGTCTTGGTTTCTTGCGTTATCCTATCTATGTATATATTGAACAGTATAGGCGAAAGCACACATCCCTGCCTTACTCCTGATGATAATTCAAATTCGTCTGTCAGGCCGTCGCTTGTTCGTACTACGCTTGGTATCACAAAATAGAATTTACAGCAATATAACAAATTTGCAACTTTTGATAAGTAATAGGTGTATCCACATTTTTCGTGAGAGTGGAATTCATACAAAAAGAAATGACTTTACTTCAACGTATACCTTCATTTTGATACAGTTGTCATGTTAAGAGGTCAGGAAGTTTGTGGTGGTCTTGAAAAGGACCAGCTGTGCACATTGATGACAATCTCATGCAAACATCTGTAATGCATATTTTGTTACTAGACGACGTCGGACTTTGTTCTCTTGTGCCACTACATTGTGGCATTGTTTATTATCAGACAAGAGGTCCTATCTAATGTCGGAAGTATAGTTTTCTCAATCCACTCTCTAAATATATGACAGTTCTTTTCTGTGTGGCAGTCCCGATTATCTGCCGATTTCGAAACAAATAGGAGTTGAGCATTCTTCAACAGCCCATTTTGTCTACTGCCTGCATGTGCAATTATAAAACGCTGCTCTTTGCCACTTGGTAGACCTACTAATCTCTTAATAGCTCAATCTGATAACTGCCATTCTTTTTCATTGGTGTGGTGAGGATTATTCCATGTTTCGTCTAAATACATAATGTCATAGCTTTGTCGACCCATTTCTCCAACTTCACGCAAATATTTGCTTCTCATCACAACTAGATGCAATTTCTCACAGATAATGTTTCTTCCACCCGTTTTTTTTTAAATTTGAAGCATCCCCCACTTCCTCTTGCCACCACCCCCAGCTCTCCATAATATAGATTTTGACACATTGATGTCGTTGTTCTTACTCAGCCCCATCTTTAATTTCCTTAATGTAACTGTTTCTTTCAACTCAAACATTCGACACAATTCTCTTCGAATAAGCTCAATATAAAAACTATCTACGACTTTCTTTCTATCTTGCGTTCTTGGTTGCATTGCACATGTACGTGAAAAGTCTTGGATCCAGCGATTGAATGTACGTCGATATACTCCCAAAACGCACATTGCTTTCTGCTCTAGGATAGAAATGCTCCCACCCTTAGCTTCTCTAACAAAATATTGAAACATCTGCATTGTAATGCTTTGTATTGTCACAAAATTTACTCTTATACTCATTGTAAAGACTCTACAATGTGCACGCCTGTGAAAGGAATGAGGCTATTGAAATGACCTTCGAAAAACCAAACTTGTCCGTTCAATTGTAAACCCTTTTGGTCTTTTCGTAAATAACGGGAAAACACTAAAAACACGTGGGTATTGAGGTTTTTAAAATTACGCACCAATAACAACAATAAAGCTACTGTAAGCGTTTTAAATGTATGTCTAGTTCATGTTTGATTGTTTTTGTATACCGCTTATAAGCTAAAGTGAAAACCAGCTGTTTGTTTTCATTGCAATTATTTCCTTGCAATGTCATGACGACGCAAAAATATCACCTCTTTTCGTTAAAGGGCTCCGGAGTTACAGAATTTCAAACATGCGCATGAGATTTGAAACGCACTATAGGATGATGCCAAACAATAATAATCATGTCTTTTATAAATTTGCATATATATATATATATATATATATATATATATATATATATATATATATATATATATATATATATATGTATATGTATATATATATAAATATTGTGGTTATAAACAATATATAAATCGGTATTTATGAGCATTTAAATCTACTATCTTTACAAACAGTTATTTGTACAGTGCCTACAATCATCTATATCTGGGTCCGTTATTTTTGAATCATCACCAACCAGTTGTACCTGCCAAATGAACAAATAATTATACATCTATCATGCATTTATATACAATTTATTTTGTTAGCACTTCATTTGAACTAAATATGCCACAGCAGAAATAATTATATTTGCAGCACTTGCAATGCATATGTCACCACGTGACCTATAGAAACAAGGATGAGAATCCGATAGTGTATTGCTCTCGGAACTGAAGAGGAGAGAAGTCAAACAAAATCGCTGCATTCATTGACAATATCGGAATGTGATGTGAACACTATAGACTGAAATAGGCAACATCGAGAGAAAAATCAGAGTGCACAATAACGTAGTTGTTAATGTGTTTGCTTCGTAAGAGCCTGGTCCCAGAATCAAACTCCCCAGTTGGAGTTGTATTTTTTTTAATATAAAATTGTTTCGCATTATTTCGTAGTTGTACAGGCTTCAGTCGATTCGTTGATTTCAAAAGTACGATTCGCTACAGTGATATCAGCTGTTTCATAATGGATTTGTGATTAATATGTATCATCATCACATGACTCTCTACCGGACAACACGTGATCCGATTTAAGTCTAAGTTGTTTCATTTATACCTGGTATTTATGTGTGACTGCCGATGTTGGAAGTGAGTGTGGGTTATAAATAGATCATGATGATTACATAATATGAGGAGTCTAGACCATAATTAACAATAACGATGACTGCTCCAAAGAGATCTCAAGAAGATTGGCAATAACAATCAAGAAGTTAAACACAATGAAGAACATGTGGCAAAGCACCAGCAAAATACTAAAATTAAAAATATTGAGAGCATGCATTTTTCCAGTGACTACTTATGGTTGTGAATCATGGACTATTACACAAAAATTAAGAAAGAAAATCCAGTCCTTCGAAACTAAATGCTACAGAAAGATCCTTCGAATGCCAGGGACAGAAAAAAGAAAGAACACTGATGTCCTGAAAGAACTAAATATTAAAGAGAATTGGCTGATAAACAACATACTATACAGAAAAATTACATACTTTGGTTACATCAAGCGTCACGATGGCCTGGAAAAAACAATACTAGAAGGTAGGGTCCCAGGATGCAGGGTTTGTGATTTTACATAGTGTTCTGATTGGTCTTGTGCATGTACGTGAAACTATGTTTGAGCCTGTGAGTATGTTTTTATATGTACTTGTATATATGTCCATATGCTTGTATCGTGTTTGTATGTTTCTCATTTGATGTATGTTTGTAATTGTATTTCTTCCTATAATTATGGTTGTACTTAAACATGTGAATGGGATTGCACGTGTGACTGTAATTGAACTAATCTTCTTCAATTTTGGAGAAGTAATTATCGTTTGCATAAACCAAAATGTAAAACTCTGAGAATTGGTTTTGCTGACATGCGCAGTGTTGTCTGTCTGTATGGTTACAGGTCAACCACATTATCATACAAACACTAAGTGTCACTTCCTACAACCCTCCTCGCTCACTATCCTAAATTTGCAATATGTTTTTAGAAATTGTTCTTGCGCATCCATAAACTGTTATGTGGTCACTACAATTGTTTTATCTGTTTCCGACTAAGCTGTTATATGTTTATTCAAGTAATATAAAGAGATAGAGAGATAGAGGCTAGAGTGCAAAAAGCAAATGCTGTAACCTACCAGCCTGACCCATTGTTAAGGCACCCAAAAATTTCACAAGCAGCTAAGCAACAGATGATCACCAGCATTTTCATACCTACTTTGTGTTACCAGAGCCAAACATGGACAATGAGAAAAACACAGTCACAAAAAATAACTACATGTGAAATGCGTTGCCTGCGAAAAGTTACCAACAACACAAGAAAAGACAGCATCACCAACATCAGCATAAGAAAGAAAGTTGGCATAAAACCGTGCTTGAATTACATAGAGAAACAAAGAATGAAGTGGTTTGGCCACCTAATAAGAATGCATCCAAACTAAAGAGTATACAGAGTCTTCTAGACGAGAAATAACGGACTCAAATCCATAGAAGAAGGAAGAGGAAGAGGAAGCAATAGGAAGGATACGAAAAAGATGGTTAAATGGCGTAGCAGAATCATGTGAAAGAGCAAAAATAACAATCACCCAAGCCATCAGAACAGCGCAAGACAAAAACAGAAAATCACGACACTGGGCAACAACCCGGTATCAGTGTGACGACAAAAGAAGAAGAAGAAGAAGAAGACAGTAATATTGTCCCTTGTTAAGTTGTTATATGATCACTCAAGTAATATTGTCCCTTGCTAAGCAGATATATGTTCACTAAAGTAATGGTGTCCCTTACTAAGCTGATACATGTTCACTAATGTAATATTGTCCTTGCTGAGCTGATATATGTTCATTAATGTAATATTATCCCTTGCTAAGCTTATATATGTTCACTAAAGTAATGGTGTCCCTTGCTAAGCTGATATATGTTCAGTAAAGTAATAGTATCCCTTGCTAAGCTGATATATGTTCAGTAAAGTAATATTATCCCTTGCTAAGCTGATATATGTTCAGTAAAATAATATTATCCCTTGCTAAGCTTATTAATGTTCACTAAAGTAATGGTGTCTCTTGCTAAGCTGATATATGTTCATTAAAGTAATATTATCCCTTGCTAAGCTGATATATGTTCACTAAAGTAATATTCTCTCTTGCTAAGCTGATTTATGTTCACTAATGTAATATTGTCCCTTGCTAAGCTGATATATGTTCACTAATGTAATATTGTCCCTTGCTAAGCTGATACATGATCACCACCGTGTTTTTGTTTCCTGTAAGTCAAACTCCTACATGTGATACATAGGGCAAGGTTTGAGGTAGTAAGTCACAATATCTAATACAGTGGACATTTTTGTCTCCATCTTTGCACCTCTTATGGCGACGACGACTGATGATGAAAGCTCCTGTATGTTCACTAAAATGATTTTGTTCTATTTTAAGCTTATGTATGTTCACATGAAGGTTTCTTTTAAAGCTCATGTATGTTCACTTAAATATTTTTGTTCTAATTTAAGCTCCTGTGTGTTCACTAAAATGTTTTTGTTCTAATTTAAGCTTATGTATGTTCACATGAAGGTTTCTTTTAAAGCTCATGTATGTTCACTTAAATGTTTTTGTTCTAATTTAAACTTCTGTATGTTCACTTACATGTTTCTTTTAAAGTTTCTCTATTTTTGTTCTAATTTAAGCTTCTGTATGTTCACTTAAATGTTTCTTTTAAAGCTCATGTATGTTCACTTAAATGTTTTTGTTCTAATTTAAGCTTCTGTATGTTCACTTAAATGTTTCTTTTAAAGCTCATGTATGTTCACTTAAATGTTTTTGTTCTATTTTAAACTTCTGTATGTTCACTTAAATGTTTCTTTTAAAGCTCATGTATGTTCACTTAAATGTTTTCTTGTAAGCTCACGTACGTTCAATAAAATGTTTCATTCTAAACTCCTGTATGTTTAATAAAATGGTTCCTTCTAAGCTCTTGTATGTTCAATAAAATGCTTTTGTTCGCCTCAATGCTTCTCGACGTTCACTAAAATATTTTCTAAACTCCCGTATGTTCACTAAAATGTTTTTATCTTTTTTAAACTCCCGTATGTTCACTAAAATGTTTTTATCTTTTTTAAACTCCCGTATGTCCACGAAAATGTTTTTATCTTTTCTAAACTCCCGTATGTTCACTAAAATGTTTGATTCACCGATAAACTCGCATATGTTTTCAGGGATGGGTCGGCTGTTCATCATGTGCGCTCATATGAACTTTGACATAGATGGACGTTCACAGCTAAGTTTTAATTGACAGCTGCCGGGGGAAGAGAGCAGTGGTTTTGCTGCAACCACGATTAGTTTGACTATGGAAGTTAAGGAAGTGATCAAGACAATGGCTTGGCTTGAGAAGCAGAGTTCCAGCCATACATGTGTCATCAGTGACTCAATGTGCATGCTCATGAAGGTTCATAGGAGGGTTTTGTGCGTAGAATAGTGGTTGAGTCTGTGTTGAGTTTTGGGAATAGAGAATGTCACTTTTATTATCGTACCCGAACATGCAGGAGTCAGGGGAAATGAATACGCAGACAGACTTGAAGGCACGATTATAGTGACACGTAGTAGAGGGATGGCATACTGAACGCCAATATATGTGACGCACAGAGAACTTAGGTCGTGACTTGGATTATACACCCTTGTCCCAACTGCAGGTACTTGGTGCCAAACATGGTGCTGTTAGAGTTAAATAGGCAAATTAGACAATGTATCATTAACCAACACTGGACAGTAACTATCAGTCTCCGTCTGGTGTCCACAGATACATTGAGGATAATATTGTGGCACTTATGGACATATTCCTTGTGTAACAAGGATGATATCATTAATGACTAACATATTCTCTAGAATATGTTGTGCCCCAGCTAAATCTTACATTTTGACATATTCCATCTATTGTTGGTAGTTTTTGCTTATATTTTCTCCATGCATTAGTGAAACAGGAATTGCTGATAAATTATTATTCCTGCAGGCTCTGAATGCATTCTTCTATTCGGAAGGTAAGTGATATTGATTATCTGAGATTTAAATAGATAAGAACAGAACTAAATGACAGTACATGTAAAAATCACTCGCAAGGCAAAATCTAAGTAATACGAGGGTTACACACAGAAAACTTCTGAGACAACAGTAACAGACATAATAGCTGCAATATTATTTAACTACAATATAGTTCAGTCAAATTGTCCATCCTCCCCCTGCTGGACAAAACTATAATAAAATATTTACATAATCAATAAAAATAAAATGAACTATGAAATAGGTATTGTGTGCAAAAATAGTAATCAACTGTGGACATAACTTTCTTAAACCTGCTTAAACTTTACTGTACATAACTTTCTTTAAAACCTGCTGTACATAACTTTGCTGGACATAACTTTCTTTAAAACCTGTTGTACATAACTTTGCTGGACATCTTTCTTTAAAACCTGCTCTACATAACCTTCTTAAAACCTGTTTTACATAACTTTGTTGGACATAACTTTCGTAAAGCATGTTGTACATAACTTTCTTAAAACCTGTTGTACATAACTTTGCTGGACATAACTTTCTTAAAACCTGCTGGATATAACTTTGCTGGACATAACTTTCTTAAAACCTGCTGGATATAACTTTGCTGGACATAACTTTCTTAAAACCTGCTCTACATAACCTTCTTAAAACCTGTTTTACATAACTTTGTTGGACATAACTTTCGTAAAGCATATTGTACATAACCTTCTTAAAACCTGTTGTACATAACTTTGCTGGATATAACTTTCTTAAAACCTGTTGTACATAACTTTGCTGGATATAACTTTCTTAAAACCTGTTGTACATAGCCTTCTTAAAAATTGCTGTACATAACTTCTTTAAAACCTCCTGCTCATAAGCGTGTCAACATTTGAAGAAATCAATACAGCGTTAAATATCTGCATGTATGATACCAAATGTCGATATTTAGAAAACAGCTTGTGATAGCATTTTTATTGTTGAATTTATTCCAGTAAAGAAATAAACTGTATCATCTCGAACAATATGGACAGTAAGGCTGGCAATCATCAATATCGTCTACGACTTTCTTTGTGATACATAAAAGAGACATATTCCTTTCCACTTTGTCTCTGCTCCCAAATTTACTCGTGTCTGAAGTGTGGTGAGAAATACGTCTTGACAAACTGTTGTGCTATATTTTCTAGCTATTAAAAACATGAATATACAAACAGATTGTTCTAATGCATAATGCATGAAACCTCATCTTCTAGCCTCAAAAATTGGTTGCTGCTGTTTTACAAAGATATACTAAAACACAGTCGATGTATCGACCAGAAGTATCTATCGAACACATAGAAAATGTTAATAATGTAGAATAATAGTAATAAACAGGAAGTTGAATAAATAAGATGAATATTTAACTGATGTTGGCAACAAAGTAGATGCTATGAAAAGTTCAGATATTATTGCAAAATTACAAATGTGTGTGTATATATATATATATATATATATATATATATATATATATATATATATATGAGGCAGGAAATATCGGTCTCAGTTCCATGGAGGAGATTGAGCGAGTTGCCCAGGATAGAGCGGTATGGAGAAATTACTTGCAAGCCCTATATAACGTATAACGGTACGAGAGGAATTATTATTATTATTATTATTTATTATATATATATATATATATATATATATATATATATATATATATATATATATATATATATATATATACCATTTTTTCAAATGCATAGATTATGTCCTTGTCAGCATTTTAGACCAGGGCGTAGACAACGAAAAGATAGAAGACAGGTTAGAAAGAAAAGGATTACAGATTAGCACTAACCAACATGATCTGAGGGCCACAGAGATGTGGTTTTACAGAAGAATGATGAGAATCTGATTGACTGTTAAAATGATTAATGTGTAGGTGTTGAGTGAGATCACGATGAGTAAGCTTATCATAAATATACGAAAGAGGCAGTCATAATTTTTCGGACATGTGATGAGGAGGGAAGGTTTGAACACATTGTAACAACCGGTAAAATCGAAGGCAGACGAGACAGGGAAAGAGAGAGAGAGAGAGAATTTTGGATAGCTTGATTTCATGGCACGAAAGAGCGTCAACATCTAAGATGATAGCAAACCCAGAGAAAGAGATTTGTGAAGATCCATGATCGCCTACGCCAGCCGGCACGCACCTGATGATGATGAACATGATGACATATACTTTTGTATTGCTTTATTTATTGATTCATTGATTGGTTAGTTGATTGATTGATAATATCACTATCATTTCACTTGGGTGAGAAACTATATGTTCTGTCATCTCTTTGTTACGTTAAACAGGAAGAAATGAGAGCCAGTGCACCAGCTTCGTAGAACCGACCAAGGTTCTCTGTGTATATTTTAATGGCAACGATTTTAATAAATTTCTATTTTTTTATCAAATGAATTTTGTCTACATTCATTAAAAAGACAGAATTACATAGCTAACCAGCACCACAAAAGGGATGTAATTACAAAGCTTACTAATTGAACTATCCAAAGAAACAATTAAAATCAAGTCGTGTCTAGATCCTATTTTATCCTGCGGTTAAAAACTAATACGTATTGAAATGACTAAATGTTTCTCTAATCCAAGGACAGGAAGATATAATCATAGTCAGTGGCGGCTTGTGGTCATTTTTCTTGGGGAACCCGCCAAAATTTCGGAAAAATCGTAGTTTTTGGAGTGTTTACTATTATGTGTCTCTTCCGTGAAGTTATTGCCACTTTCAGGAAAAGGTTCAAATGCTTCTGTTCTGCAACAGCTTGATACTAAAAAGAGTTGGCTATTAAATAATATAAAATCAAATGCAATTAAATATTTCGGACACATCAAATCTAGAAAAGATTTTTAAAAAAAAAACGTTTCTGGAACGCAAATTGAAAATGCGTCTCACCCGCATGACAAAAACAAAACCACGAGCTAGTGACTGAGATCAATGCGCAGTACTGATCTGAGGTAATTTTGTATTATATAATCTATGCAGTAAACGTGCTGTCGATGATGACTACGTCTTGTAAAAGATATGCCACTATGTAGTGTATCGTGAAAGAAGTGAACTTCTTCACTTCTGTTGTATTCTTTGCTTGATAAAGGCAATTTAGTCGAAACGTTTCTGTTTATTGTCATTGTTTTTGTAAATCTCTAGTACTTTGTAACTTTGTTATTGTTAAAAATGTTTTTACGTGTTTCGCTCTACTCAGTTGACAACGAAAGAAAATTTCTGCAGACAAGATGTATTAATGCAAGGGACAATTCCCTAAAACTTATCTTATTCTATGCTGGTTTGTTATTTATTACCATTATTTTCTATAATTTTATATCATTTTTAGATAAAATTGTTTCTTCTATCTGGGGGTCCCATGTCAGTCTTTTGTAGAATTTTATTCCTAGATAGGTAGGATTGTCCTCCTTTGGTAGTGGTTTGTTGTCCAGGTATAAGTCGACTTGTTCAGGTTTTGTAGATAGTGAGAACAGTGTTGACACTGTCTTGTTTTGGTTTATTGTGACCCCCAAGTGTCTGCCCCTTTCTTTACTGCATTTATAGTTCCTTGCATTCTGATCTTGGCAGTTCCTATGTATTCTATTTGGGTCCATATGGCCAAGTCGTCTGCACGGAGTGCCTTGTGAATGTTAGATGTAAATTGTTTTGGGAGATCATTGATAAAAAGGATGAAGAGTGTAGGGGATATTGCACTTCCCTGTGGATCCCCATCTTCTAGTCTGACCAGCTTGCTTCTGTGTCCTTCCAGTGTAACTCTTGCACATCGTCAGTGTATGAAATCTCTGATCCATGTGTACATGTGACCTTTGATCCCGCTTTGTGCTAGTTTAAGCAGGAGTCCTTTTTTCCAGACTTAGTCGAAGAAACGTGAAGAAACACAAAGGAAAGCCACACTAAGATTAAGACTCATGAAAAACTAGCAGGAACCCACTGGGGCGCAGATGCAAACACTACACGCCAAATATACACAGGGTATGTCGTCCAAAACTGGAGTATCGCACAGGAGCCTACACAACCGCAGCACAAACAAATCTATACAAGCAAGACAAAATACAGAACACAGGCCTCAGAATCATCACCGGAGGTCTGAGAAGTACACAAATCAAAGATCTGGAGGCAACTGCAGGCCTTGAGAGCGTGGGACGACGCAGGGAACAAAAAATACACTATCAGAATAGTTCAGGCGCACAGAAAATAACCCCATGCACCAAACAATCAACGAACCAACCAAAAACCGCATAAAAAGACAACAGCTTCCACCACTTGTCAAAATCACTCTGTGCAAAAAAACATTGACATCCTCTCAAAAGACCCAGCAACCTGGGAAATGATAGTACCATTCAACAACACAAACCTACAGCCCAACTTCACAGTGATAACAACAATTCCAAATGTAGACAAAAGGGTGAAGAAACAGGTCCCATTTTGAGAGCAAAGACACTAGAACACATTGACACCTCATACCCCATCCCGAGTGGACCCATATATACAAAGACGGATCATCAGACACGACAGCGAGGAAAGGAGGGGTCAGAACCATCATCATACTTCAAGAAGGCACCAAACTAAAAAATTCAAGTGCCACTGGAGAACTCTCAACAAATTTTAGAGCGAACAGCAGGCAATTGTGGATGCCTCAAAAATACTGCAGCAAAGAAACATCCAAAACAACAAACTTGTCTTCCTTTGCGACTGCTTGTAAGTCCTGCAGGCCACACAAAAGGAATCACAAGATAACATGAAAAGAGAGCTGATACTACAGCTAAACAAGCTCTCAGAACGCAACAAAATTATTCTCCAGTGGATACCAGCCCATTGTAGCGTACCATGAAATGAGAGAGCAGACAGGCTGGCTCAGAGAGGAACAAAACTTACACAACACAAACACCCAGTGTTACTACCAGAAATCAAGACACATATCAAGCGAAAGTACAAAGAGGTATGGAGGCAACAAACCCACAGCAAACACCCACAAGATCCCATCAGCAGACTAAACAGAAAACAGCACACAACAATCTTTCGCCTAAGAACAGGTAACTGAAGGCTCAACCACCACATCCACAGAATAAAGCCTGCTCAGACTGCACAGTGTGCAGGCCAGACAGAAACACAGACTCCAGAGCACATCCTACAGTCATGTTCATCATACATACACCAACGAAATGAAACATGGAATCATGAGCACAGTTTACAGACCAAGCTATGGGAACTCTCGAAGAACTCCAACTGACATGCAGCTTCATAGAGGCAACCCATCTCATGGTTTAGACGAGCATGCGAAACCGAACGCAAAGAAGACGAAGAAGATATAAAATTGGGGATTCAATCGATAATTAAACGGACTGATTAATCCAGAGTTCTTGTTTATCAAGGAAGTGTATTGGCCGCGTAAGAATGAATATGAATCTTTGGGCTGAAGGAAAATGACATAATTGTTTTGGCAATTATCATTGCAATAGCGACACCAAAGGTCGCAATGTTACACCGTAGATAGGCATCTTTTAAACTGGCCCCAGAAATAGCGCACGGCACAATGCGTAAAGCATTAGAGGGAAAATGCAGTTTGTCTATGTAATATTTTTTAATAAGGATATGTTTTATATATTAATATCATTGTTTTATTATTCTGATATAATAATTATATTTAACTGTTATATACTCAACTTTCAACGCTAATCAGTGCCAAGTTAAGAGTAATAATTACGAAAAATAATTTCTAAAATAATAAGTACACGTTAATTATTTTGGTTTGGTAGAGCCGGTTTTTACTGGCCCTTAATGACCAGGGGCGTATACTAATTAGGAGAAAATATATTGAATTTCAGAATTCAGACTGTGTGTGATATTTTAGCGTTTATAAATAAACTTTCAAAGCTAATCAGTATTCCGTTGAAAGTAATAATTATAAACAAATAATGTCTAATATAACAAGTACACGTTACTCAATATTTTTGGTGGGGCCGAAATGTTCATCTTCCCCTATCTCTGCACAATGAAATGTGTTACATTTTAAACATCTATTTTTCACGAGACAAATATCTTCTTCTTCTTCGAACGTTCTATATTGACCACTCGTTAACCACTCTGTATGATTTGTATGGCATCTGAGCCTAAGAGCGTTGAGCCAGTTGTTTGCCTACAAGTAGGCCAGCACATCTAATTTTTGCCACGCTTTTTATTTACTATGGTAGCTTCCCCAAACCTCTACATCAGTCGCCTTGTAGGTCGCAGTGGTACTATTCTTTGCTTCCCATGCAGGCCCCGATACCACACGGCGTAAATAATATCAAATGCAATATAATACTCACATACAACCAGACATAACTGTGAAATTGCAGCTTAAAATAGACATACAAAAAAACCGAATATATTGACAATCAATAAACAACAATGTTGAAAATTGAGTTCTTGTATTATGAGAACACGCTGACAAGGGCATGCGAATTTAGCAACACTCATAGCGTGATCTCAGTAGACGATGAAGTAGAAGATTATAAAGAAGTTCAAATAGGAAAGATACAGGTTGAAGTGCAGTGCGAATTCGGAATATATTAAAATACATCACCCGTCTTAGCTTCAAGATATTTTATAGTAAAATGAAACTCCTCAATAAAGTTAAATGCCATGTTACTGGTAACATAAATTGATGAATTAGTCAATTATATCACGTGATTTACCAGTGTTGTAAATATATTACAAGATATACTATTTGGAAATGATTTTCCGAGATAATGTCCGAAACAAAACTCTGCAGACTCAGAATAGATCAAGTATTATTTGAATGTTGACGTTATTAGCGTTCTAACCCTCCCTGTCCCGTATAGACTAACAAAACAAAGGCAAGACTATACACAAATGGTAATATTTACAAAATAGATGAGACTGCAGTACAACTATTTGATTTGCAAAACACGTAATCACAAAGTATTGTAGTTTTACAAATTACAAAAACAATGACAAAATACAGCAACGTTTCGACCAACAAGGCCTTTATCAAGCAAACGAACAACAGGAGTGACAAATTTAAAAAACAAATGGACAACCAAATTCTTCTTTTCTTTCTTTTCTTTCTTTCTCGAATCCTGTATGCCTCACAGCGTCAGGTCAGGAAGAGATTTCTAAAACGGGCCCTAGTATGCGCTTCGTAGATAGTCTCTTTCGTCGCCTCTGTTATCTCTGAGGTCCATCTTTTGCGTGGCCGGCCTTTTGCTTTGTACCCATTGTATCGGAGCAGCATTGCTATTTGGGGTGCACTGTCTGATGGTAATCTGCTTACGTGACCGAACCATTTAATTTGTTGTTTCTTGATGAAGTCTAGTACTGATGTTGTACCCACTTTTTCCTGATGTCTTCATTTCTCAACCGGTCTCTTCTTGTTACACCCAGCATTCTGCGTAGACACTTCATCTCTGTTGTGACTAGTTTTCTTCTATCGTTTGTTGTCAGCGTCCAGGTTTGGCACTGGTAACATAATGTGGGGAGAAAGATTGTGTTGAACATTGCTCTTTTTGTGTTCATGGTGACGTGTTTGCATCTTAAAATTGGCGCCATTTGCCCTATCATTTGGTTTGCTTTGTTGCATCTGTGTTGAATTTCATTAGTTATTCTTCCATTTGCTGAAAAAATGCTCCCCAGGTATGTGAAATCTTTTGCTTGATTTAGTAGATGATTATCGATGGAGATGTTGGTAGTGTTTTCCTCTCTGGCGAATGTCATTACTTCTGTTTTGTCGATGTTAATTCTCATGTTGTATTCGTTACATGCTAACTGGAGTCTGTTGATGTGTTGTTGTAGCTGTTCTTCTGTTGTTGATATGATTGCCTGATCGTCTGCAAAAAGAAATTCATTTAAGAGTTCTCCGAGGTTGTTTCCTTCGCTGGTGTTAGCTATTTTACAAATGTGGTCAATGTACGTGATGAATAGCAGCGGGGATAGTACGCAGCCTTGTCTTACTCCTGACCCTACGTGAAACTTTTCTGATAATCCTGTATTTGTTCTAATCGTACATTGGCTGTCAGTATAAATGTTCTTGCAATTCAAACGTTTCTAATGAAAATCTGGGAATAAAAACGAATAACGAAATAAATGTAACACAAAAACACACATAAAAACTAGAAATAGAACGGAAGAGAAACAATAAAAAATCTAATAAATATATAACTTGAACACATGCAACATATACCCATATAGATCACAAGGCATATGAAGAGAAAGTACTAAGAAGCATAGGAATGTAATACGTTGAGCCCACGTGGTCGCAAGGTACTATATAAAGAAATCAACCTATTCTCCAGAGCAAATCGACTGCGATCATCCGAGGAACATGATCGGATGGCTGTGACCTGGACATCGTGAGCTCCTAAATGGCCAGTATCATTGAAATGGGTAGCTACAGGGGCACAGAGCATTGGCGTATGTCGCGCAAGTGTTGGGCGAATCGGTCACTGAGCCTCTTGCCTGTCTCGCCGATATTAACCTTGTTACACCGCTTACAGATAATGGCATAGATAAGATTGCGGGACTCCCATGTGAAACCATCGTCAATAAGAAACGTTGCTAAAGGAAAAGATACAGTACGCGTCTGTATCACGTAAGCACACGTGTTGCAATGCCAACGGCCACACTGGACAGTGCCAAAATGAGTCTGGATATTGGACTTAAGGCGACACTGTACCAACATATCCTTAAGACTTCTGTCCCGTCTGTAAGCCACCAAATGATAGTTGGGGAAGTCAGAACGTGTCTCAGGATCTGACTTAAGGATAGACAGATGACGGAATAAAACATTTTTACCAGTAAACTATGGGGTGGAAATTTAAAATAAGTTTTACTCTGTCAGAGTTAGCAGTCCTATGCTGACTGGTAAGGGCCTGCTGGCGAGTGATTTTCTGAACTCGATGCATAGCCGTGACAAGCACCCTCTCCGGGTATAGGCGCCTGCGAAAGAAATCAAGCATCTCGCGAGCTCTCTCAAGAAAATCATCGTCCTCGCTACAAAGGCGACGAAGGCGCAAGAGCTGCGAGAATGGCAAAGAGTCACGACAAGCCCGGGGATGGAAAGAAGTATAAAGGAGAAAACTATGTGCATCAGTAGGTTGTAATATACTGATGTAGTAATAGTGGATAGGCGTATAGTGATAGTAATGTCAAGAAAGTTGACACAAGTAGTAGAAATGTAAAACGAATAGAAGGGTTGAAAACATTAATGAAATTAATGAAGCGTGACAAATCGGCTTCAGGCATATCAGTATTGCCAATACAGTCATCAATGTATATGTGATAGACAGACGGAAGGGGGCCATCATATGTAGTCCATACTAGGTGTTCAAGATAACTCATGAATAGACAAGCATAACTAGGTCCCATTTTAGTACCCATGGCAACCCCACTGATCTCAAAGAATTGGTCATTAAACTGAAAGGAGTTAAGCGTGAGAACTAGTTCCGCAAGACGAAGGAGAGCAGAAGATGACACAAGTGGATTAGTTCTCCTATTGAGAAAGAACTGGAGAGCTTTAAGGCCGTCAGGATGAGGTATAGAAGTATCTGTAAGCATATGTTACTATAGCTACATGTTCTTATAAACTTAGATGTTGAAAGAATAATAACGATTGCTTTGCAGCTCCTCGATATTAAGTCAACTATGGCATACAATAATAAAGCCACATTTTCAGATTTGTGAAACAGATTAATTGTATTTGTATGCATTTAAATCTGACAAATTATATAGTTATTTTATAAAGTTGACTAATATATCAAGTTTTATTTTGAAGCAATCAGACGTGTGTGGAGATAGAGAAATATTAGTTGACGAGTTTATAAAAGTGTAATTATATTACACAAAATACACTGAAAAGCAAAATACGAATGCTTGTTATACCTTATATATAAGAAGTGTCCCTTGCTATTAATAGGAAAGCGTTTAGTTTTAGTTTAGTCGTCACTGCACGTCGAACAAATTAGTCCATAAGTGCTTCGACCTCTCCCTCAGTATGTCCCTCAACGTGTGGCGACTAACGACACTGGTTCTTTGTTGGTTTACTATTCTTCTTTGTCACTTAACTTTGAGTTCTTGCAATCTGGTTAGTGTTGTAGATTCACCGCTATTACGTGAATCGTGTACATGTCCTCTCTCCCTTAGGGAATTTACAATATCAGCCTGGTCCATTGTTCGCCCGCTTTGCACAGCAGCCATACCTGCAAGCCTATCCGCACGTTCATTCCCCTTACACCTGCATGCCCTGGCACAAAAATAAAACTGATCTGTGTCAGCTTAGACCAGTGTTTCCCAACCTTTTTTGTGCCATGCCCCAACAAAGCTTTTAAAAATGCATACCCCCAGCCACATGTAACAATTTTTTTATTTCCAAAAATTGAATTGTTCACTGAAGAAACTTAAATGATAGGTTATCAGTTATCAGAGGACTATCATCATAGCACTCCGGACACGTCCATAGGTGCTCCGATCTCCGCCTCAGCAAATCCAGCAGCGTCCAGCGACCCAACACGCCAGTTCGATGTTGATTAATCAATCTCTTTGCATATCTAGTATGTCGTTCTTTTCGGGCTGCACCAATATTGACACCCATCTCTTTCAATCTGGTCAGCGAGTGGGATTCACAGCCCTGAAACTCCTCTGTTCGGAAAGACTCTCTCAATGCGTGAAGAATGTCACTTCGATCCATTGCAGTTCCTTCTGATATTGTAGCTAAGCCAGCCAATCTATCAGCTCGTTCATTACCCCTAACTCCTGCGTGCCCAAGGGACAAAAATAAAGGTGATTTCTCTGATCATTGTCTATACCAATACCTCCACCCAGTTGCGTCTCACCATACCTGATTCGACTTTACGAAGCATGCTCATGGAGTCACTGAGTATGAAAACACGAGAGTAATTGTGAGATGCCAACCAGTTCACCGCCTCCGTAATCGTCCGAACCTCCATTGTCAAGCTACTTGTGGTTGTTGCGTAGGCTCCTCTGGCCTCTCTTATTATTTTTCCTCCTGAGCGTACTGAAAAAGCCCACGCACAGCGTTGTTGGCGAATGACTTAACCATCGGTGTAAATAACCACATTTGTATCATTGATGATGTCATTCATGAGAGCCTCCACCTTTACGTTTAGCAGTGATAAATTATTTTGTTCGTAGTTTTTCTTAATAGATGTAATAACTGTGAAAGCAGTCTGAAATTGAGGTGGCACAGCAATCCATTCCTCTCCTGTTCAATTCCGGAAGGATCACATATTTTCCTAAGAGTATCCTCCTCCTGACTCAGCCATGATCTGCCTCTCTTGAGTCTACACCCTTTCTCCTTAATGAGTTCTTCATGGTGAGGATGTTCCTTGCTTGCAGTGATTCTTAGATATGATCGAACCCTCCAAGTTTCAATTCTGTTAGCAATAGTTGGGAGATCAAGAAGGAATGGCATGGAAACTCCTGGTGTATCTTTGGTCCATCCCAGAATGATGCGCATAGCCTCATTCTGAATTCTTTCCAGTCTCACTGTTTGCGTAGGACTAATTGTTAGGAGAGCGCATGCATATTCTATACCTGACAGAACAATACCTTGATACAAATGCACAAGAAGACGTTGCTCAATGTTAGCAGCCGACATGATTCTCAGTGCGGATAGTGCGTTGCGAGCCTTGGCAATAACTTGGGTCGATATGGTCCCTAAAGCATAGACTGCGATCAAATTTTACACCCAAATAACTCATAGATGCTGTTCGGGTGAGTGTATGTCCATCTAACGTAACTTGTGGTGTGTCAGACCTCACAATGTGATTATTTAGGGAGAACCATGATAGCACAGCTTTGGTATGGTTTATCGATGCACCAGAAATGATAGGTTTTAGGAAGAAATAACTAGGAAATTATCAAGGAAACACAGTAAGTAAATTTTCAAAACATGTAATGGAGAACTGAAGTTCAAGTACGAAATAATTGTAATGACAGATTTTTCTGTATTATTTTAATTATTAGTAGATATTTATTATTTCCATTTAGTGAGATCATTGCGCTTGATGCATGCTGCAAAGAGATTTTATGTTAGGTTTCAATTTAGTTAGCTTCAGTCTCAAGTCTCCTCGTTGTGTTACATCCAGCCAATTTCTTATTATTAGCAGCAAATCAGTTATGGCCCTAAATCCACATTCAGCTAAATGTGAAAATGGAAACGGTAATAACAGTTTTCTTGCACATTTGGTTGAATTTTGATATTTTATTTCTCTTTCTTCACAAAGCCATGCCATCGCTCCTTTCATACTAAATAAAGTTTCAACTGACTCATCATTTTGCATTTCTGCGAATTCTTCTTGATACTGCATATTTGTATATCAAACAAATTCACTAACATTGGCTGAAACATCCAAGTTAGAAAATCAATTTGTTTCAAATCAGTTAATCTTTCTTTTAAATCAGCAGATTGAATTTTCAGATGATCGACAATAAAAAGTAAAGCGGTATCAGTCACTTCACATTTCTGGAGCCAAATGAAACTTTTCTTAATTTTGGTCGCAAATATATTTCTAACATAATTCAATAAAGGTAATGAAAGCAAATATCTTTGCTTTTGCATCAACAAGTTTTATTTGTTCCTTGAAGTTGGTTATTTAATATATTTAGTTTTTGAAAGATATCGGCTAGATAGCTTACAAATGATTTACTATCGACAGTTAACAGATACTTAATTTCAGGTTTGTGGCTTACAAAATCACTAAGAGTATCAAATAGTTCCATAAATCTTTTCAAGCAGTTCCCTTTCGAGATCCATGTTACTTCAGTGTGAAGTAAAAATCTTATATGGTCTGAATTTTGTTATTCCCAAAATAGCTTGAAGAGACATTTGGCATTAGCTTTAATAGCATTGATACACTTTTCAACTGAATTTAATACTTCATTAGAATAGGAGAAATATTTTTTTCTCTATTCTTCATACTGTTTTTTCTCTCTATTCTTCATACTATATTTTTTTTCTCTATTCTTCATACTATTTTTTCTTTTTCTTCATACTGTTTTTCTCTCTATTCTTCATACTGATTTATTTCTCTCTATTCTTCATACTATTTTTTTCTCTATTCTGTATACTGTTTTTCTTCTTTTATTCTTCATGTTTTTTTTCTCTTCTTTATTCTGAATACTTTTTTTTTAGTCTTGATCTTTTGTTTTATTCCTCTAATCTATTTGCCTTTCTCCTTTCTGTCATGTCCTGTCCTATCTGCCTATCAAACGCGTCGGTTCAGCAAGTATCCTCGCAAGCAATCATATAAAGAAGCATCAGCTGATCGATTTTCGTCCAAACTTTGATGTTGGCGTTGATAATATCGGGATCAGCTCTTAACGCCTTCGGAGATGGGTTACAGAAGAAGTGAGCAGACATTTCCCTATTCATTTATTGAAAAGGCAGCTATTGCTTTATCACAGCGAGTGTTTTATTTCTTATATTTCTTGTTTCAGATTGAGGCCAGCAGTTGTGACAACGCTCTGTCTCTCTTGTAGTCTTTCTGGTCGTCTGTATTCAAACTAATGGCCCATAACTTGCATGAGTCAAAGCCCTTCATGTTTCTTGGTTGCTTTTCCCATAGTACCTAACAATTCAAGCCAAATCAAACTTCAGATCTGCTTTCTGTGGCGGAAATATGATATGCGTGGCTCCGTGTAATACTCAAGATTGCGCTGTATAAACTCATTTTGGTCTTCACGACAAGGTTGGCAAATATCGGACTCATTACCGTTTTTTTAAAAATATCACTAGATTTTAACACAATAACATATACTTTTCCGCTTTCAAAGCTTTGTTAAAAGGAGGTAGAAATGTACCTAGATATAAGTACTTTCCACTTATTGAAGATTTAAACTTCAGCAAAGTGATTGTGAAGCAACAGTCGTTTTTGTCAACAGAAATCCAAAAGCTGATATATCGGTCTTGCAACATCATGGACATTAGTTAAACTCTGAACGAGTCGATTGCCGCCCTAAACGATGAAAATGCCCCCCTGTGGAGCGTGGGTCTCACGTTGGAAAACAGGGACTTAGACCTTCCCAGCGACTCCATCCAATGTCTCCTAGCCCATCCTGTTTCAATCTTCCTGAGCATACTCATTGAGTCACTGAGAAAACATGCATGGATAAAAGTCTGTGATTCCAACGAAACCATCGCTTTAGTAACCGCCATGATTTTCATAGTGAGACTGCTCGTAGTCACGGCAAAATCACCACTGTCTTCCTTCACAACATCCCCTCCTACCTGAGCAGTGAAAGCCCACGAGCTCCGCACATGTACAATAACCGAACCATCCGTATAAATGATTACATCATGCTCAGATGCGTTAACATAAATTAATGCCTGAACTGCTGCCTCCACGAAAAGTGGGTTGTCTTGTCTGCATTCTTTTTCTAGTTTGATGCATACAGAAAAAGATGTATTGATTCTTTTTGGCACTGGTATCCATTTTTCACCGAGATCAATGTCTTCAAGTGTACACACCTGTTCAATACAGCCCACAGCCTGACCCATCCAAGATTTTCCTTTTTTAACCTATTTGCTTTTTTCTTTATTTCCATGTGCAGAGGATGTTGTGTGTCAGCATTGACTCTAAGGTATGCCCGTGCATGGCTTATCAGTGTTCTATATTCCATAGTAGGATAGTCAAGAAGATAGCGCATCGCCATGCACGACGTGTCTTTAGTGCGCCCAAGTATAATGCGCATCGCCTTATTCTGTATTCTTTCCAGTAGTTCTATCTGAGTATGAATGAGAGTCAGGATCGCAAGAGCATACTCAAGCACAGAACGAACCAGACCCTGGTATAATAGACAAAGATGGCGCTGTTCCCAATCCGCCGCAGTCATTACCCTCATCGTAGTCAAAACTTTCCTCGCCTTCATTATCACATGAGCTATATGTTCCGTAAGAGCTAGACTACGATCAAATCGCAACTCCAGGTATTTCATAGACTGAGATCACTCCACTGCCCACAAAACCACAGGTGGTGTTGGAGTGTTAACGATGCGGTTGTTTAAAGAGAACCATGTCACCGATGCTTTTGTGTAGTTGACTAATGCTCCTGCTTCATCGCACCATCTACCTATACGGTCGAGTTCTGACTGAAGTTCCTCCACAAGCTGTTCTCTATCCTTGCTCTGACGATACACCAACATATCATTTGCATATGACATTGTCCTTCCTCTACCCGTGATCTGCTCTTGTGTTATTATCACAGTATAAACGTTGAACAACACCGGAGATAATGGTAAACCAGGGTGGATTGTTGTTGGTGATGACGCCCAGCTGCCACATTTAAACACTACTTTTCGCTGGAAGAGGGCTGCAAGATCCAATTGAGGAGGAATGTGCTGATATTGAGTTCCGTCAGCTGTACCATTAAAAAATGCAGAAAGAGTGAAAACTTATAATTCTTTAGAGTTTGAAGAAGAAGGTATAAGAAGTAGTGGAGAAAAATGCTGTCAAGAAAGAATACATTGTTGAAGTGAAAACGTACAATTCTCTAAGATTCTAAGATTAAGTGCGCTGAATTGCCTCACTAAAGTATATGGATTCAATGCCCCGTATAACTATTTATTAGTTTGCACATATGAAAATGGGAACCCAAACTTTCTGAGTGGTATAAATGTTTAAATTGTTATCCAATCTAGTTTGTACGTGTACACTTTGTTAGTAAACTCGGACTTTTCATGGTTGAATTATGATGCTTATTTCTTTTCTTAATCCTGTTTTGCATGACAGCATCAGGATAAGAAGAAGATATTTCAAGAACGTACGTTTGTGTACGCTTCTTAAACAGTTTCTTACGTCTACTCTGTTATTTCATTGGTTCATCTTTTGCGTGGTCAGTCTTTTGCTTTGTATCCACTGTATCGGAGTAACATTGTATCGTAGTAACATTGTATCGAAGTAACATTGTATCGGAGTAACATTGTATCGAAGTAACATTGTATCGAAGTAACATTGTATCGAAGTAACATTGTATCGGAGTAACATTGTATCGAAGTAACATTGTATCGGAGTAACATTGTATCGAAGTAACATTGTATCGAAGTAACATTATCGAGTAACATGTATCGGAGTAACATTGTATCGGAGTAACACTGTATCGGAGTAACATTGTATCGAGTAACATTGATCGAGTAACATTGCATCGAGTAACATTATCAAAGTAACATTGTATCGAAGTAACATTGTATCGAAGTAACATTGTATCGGAGTAACATTGTATCGAAGTAACATTGTATCGAAGTAACATTGTATCGAGTAACATGTATCGAAGTAACATTGTATCGAAGTAACATTGTATCGAAGTAACATTGTATCGAAGTAACATTGTATCGGAGTAACATTGTATCGAAGTAACATTGTATCGGAGTAACATTGTATCGAAGTAACATTGTATCGAAGTAACATTGTATCGAAGTAACATTGTATCGGAGTAACATTGTATCGGAGTAACATTGTATCGGAGTAACATTGTATCGAAGTAACATTGTATCGGAGTAACATTGTATCGAAGTAACATTGTATCGAAGTAACATTGTATCGGAGTAACATTGTATCGGAGTAACATTGTATCGGAGTAACATTGTATCGAAGTAACATTGTATCGAAAAAATGTAACATTGTCATCAGTGAGTAACATTGTATCGTCGAGTAACATTGTATCGAAGTAACATTGTATCGAGTAACATTGTATCGAAGTAACATTGTATCGAGTAACATTGTATCGAAGTAACATTGTATCGAGTAACATTGTATCGGAGTAACATTGTATCGAGTAACATTGTATCGAGTAACATTGTATCGGAGTAACATTGTATCGAGTAACATTGTATCGGAGTAACATTGTATCGAGTAATTGTATCGAAACATTGTATCGGAGTAACATTGTATCGAGTAACATTGTATCGAGTAACATTGTATCGAGTAACATTGTATCGGAGTAACATTGTATCGGAGTAACATTGTATCGGAGTAACATTGTATCGGAGTAACATTGTATCGGAGTAACATTGTATCGGAGTAACATTGTATCGGAGTAACATTGTATCGAAGTAACATTGTATCGAGTAACATTGATCAGTACTGTATCGAGTAACATTGTATCGGAGTAACATTGTATCGAGTAACATTGTATCGGAGTAACATTGTATCGAGTAACATTGTATCGGAGTAACACTGTATCGGAGTAACATTGTATCGGAGTAACACTGTATCGGAGTAACATTGTATCGAAGTAACATTGTATCGAAGTAACATTGTATCGGAGTAACATTGTATCGGAGTAACATTGTATCGGAGTAACATTGTATGGGAGTAACATTGTATCGTAGTAACATTGTATCGAAGTAACATTGTATCGAAGTAACATTGTATCGGAGTAACATTGTATCGAAGTAACATTGTATCGGAGTAACATTGTATCGGAGTAACATTGTATCGGAGTAACATTGTATCGGAGTAACATTGTATCGGAGTAACATTGTATCGGAGTAACACTGTATCGGAGTAACATTGTATCGAAGTAACATTGTATCGGAGTAACATTGTATCGGAGTAACATTGTATCGAAGTAACATTGTATCGGAGTAACATTGTATCGGAGTAACATTGTATCGGAGTAACATTGTATCGGAGTAACACTGTATCGGAGTAACATTGTATCGGAGTAACATTGTATCGGAGTAACATTGTATCGGAGTAACATTGTATCGAGTAACACTGTATCGGAGTAACATTGTATCGGAGTAACATTGTATCGGAGTAACATTGTATCGGAGTAACATTGTATCGGAGTAACATTGTATCGGAGTAACATTGTATCGGAGTAACATTGTATCGGAGTAACATTGTATCGGAGTAACACTGTATCGGAGTAACATTGTATCGAAGTAACATTGTATCGGAGTAACACTGTATCGGAGTAACACTGTATCGGAGTAACATTGTATCGGAGTAACATTGTATCGGAGTAACATTGCTCTTTGATACGCATTGTCCACTTAGTTTGTTGTTTCTTGATGAAGTTCTGTACTGATGTTGTACCAACTTTTTCCCCCAATGTCTTCATTTTTAAACCGATCTCTTCTTGATACTCCCAGCATTCCGCGTAAACTTCATTGCTGTAGTGACTAGCTTTCTTATATCATTTGATGTCAGCATCCAGGTTTGACACTGATAACATAATATTGGAAGAAAGATTGTATTGTACAATGATTCTCTTTTCGTGATCATGGTGACATGTTTGCATTACAAAATGGGTGTCATTTCTCCTATGATTTCATTTGCTTTATTGCATTTATGTTGGATTTCGTTAGTTATTCATCCATTTGCCAAAAAAAAATTTAAAAAATTATTCCATTTGTTATCATATTAAAAACATATTAGGATTGACTCAAGACATTAGCTGCTATCTTAGTCAAAATATTGTAGGTCTTACTTAAGTCAAGACATAACCTATCGTCCTAGTCAAAGCAGTGTATAGTCAAGAAATAACGTATAACTAAATAGTCAAGAAATAACGTATAACTAAATAGTCAAGAAATAATCAAAACATATATGGTGTGGCTCTAGTCAAGACGAGAGCCGCTGTAGCGTAGTTGTTAGTGAACTCGCTTCTCAAGGCTGGTGATCTGGGTTCAGTTCCCGCAGTGCGCGTGAAATTTTTCCCGACCGCGACGGCTCTCAGGTCGACCCAGCCTCAACTGGTTACCAGACATGCTCTGGAAAAGTAAAGGTGGCCGGCGTGATGCTGACCACATCACCCATGCCGACGGTCAATGAAAAATACAGGACTAACACTGTATTGACCTATATACCACGAGATATGAAAGGGTTCCTTTACTTACTTTTTTTTTACTTTTTCTAGTCAAGACATAAAATGTTATCCTAATACAAAAATCGTAGGACTGGCTCAATACGTATCATACTATCCGTATCATAACATTGCATGACTGCATCTAATCAAGATATGAAATGATATTCTAGTCATTGTAGGACTGACTATATTCAATACATCAACTGTTTTGCATGTCAGTGCAGCGCAGGACGGACTAATCAAAACAGAAAATGTTTTATTGGTCATGCAGAGCAGAACTAACTCAAGTTAAGACAATAAATGGCGCTTTCGTCAAAGTATCGTAGGATGCACTTTAGTCAAAACATCGAAGTGGTGTTGTTCTGCAATCGATTATTGGTCAATGAAACTTTTACTATTTCATTATTTGAGATTGAGTTTGAGTTGCTGACATGGTGGTTTAGTTCATTTCAAATACATGTTTATCTAACACAATTCGAACTCTGGTAAATTAATTTCTCTTCTGTCAAAACTATTCAGTACACCCCAATTGGCACTGCTGCAGAAATGAACAACGTGCATCTTCCTTTCCCTTCAACTATAACCGCAGAGTCCACAACCTATCCTACTTCTAGAATTAAAGAAGGCACATATTGGGTGTGCTATTTCCAAACAAAATATGTCGGTTTTACAACCATGTAGTGTATATTTTAGAAGTTACAGATACCCGCCTGCCCAGCGTGTTCGTAGCTCGTGGGACGACGGGTGATAAGCCCTCTTTGAGTGTGGGTTCAA